>CAUJRU010000116.1:1200000-1695365 GCA_963277665.1 Viscum album
TTTATAATGTATTCTCAACAATACAATGTGGATGATTAAAGAATAAACTTTTTGTATGAGTTGTATTTATTTTCAATGGTTGTTATTCGTTGTCAATGGTAGCTAATTAAATTGAAATATTTCAATGATGTCAATATGTTTAATATGTTAGAATGAAATATATTTGTTGGGAGTAACCAAGATATCCAATCTTGATAAAAATAATAATTATTTCTTGGATTAATTGGTTAACAACAAAGTAATCAAGTATTTTTAACTTAGGATTTTTACTTTGAAGAATTTGAGTCTATAAGACAGAGGATATTTTCATTTTTCGTAATGTCTATAATATGTGTCACAATGTACTTTTACATGAAACATTTTTTAAAATAATGGGATGAAGGATATGTTTTATTGTTACTCTATCATTAAAGCATATGGATAGGAATAGCGATGTCCAATGAGATCTATCACAGTTGTGTGATCGACTCAAGAGATCATCTTTAAGCTTCCAATGTCTGATGATGGTTCCATTCACTAGAGTTCATGACCAAATATTTGATGTCAAACCCATGGCTGACATGATTATTTTAAGGAGGATATTGTGATACGGAGATGTTTTGAACCTCCGTGCAAACAATATATGTCCTTCATACAATAGATATATCAAATAACATGCATTGTATGAATGAAAAAAACGGTTAAGAGTCCATTCGTGCATATAATATGAATGAATAATGTTTAATCTATGAAATAACATTTTTTTATCTTCCCATGAACATATAATTCTTACAATGATAGGAATTGTATCATGAAAAAAGCGACTTCATGACCTTAAGAGTTCGAGAACACAAAAACTAGTGTTCATGGAAATATAAATATTGGCATATTCGAGGATTTTAATATTGACATTGATGCAATATATGAATTAGGATTCTAATTTTTGGAACACCATAAGAGAGGTATTTATCCACACTTATAAATACTAAATACCTGAGGCTAAAAAATCATGTTATTCCAATAATTTTTTTGAGATATATTATTTCATAAAAAAATATCATAGTTCCTATTACATGATGAAGTAGACAAAATTATGAGAATCATGGAAAAGAAAGTAAGGGAGGTTCTTCACTCATCTATAGTGCAAAGAAGAAACTGACAGTGATTTTCATGAATAAGAAAAACCTTATACCTTTTACTTTTGTTAAACACACTGGAAGATATTCATGAAAAAATGGATCTATGAAGCTCTCAACTTACACGAAGAAGGAAAAAATATCATACGTTTACTAAGTTGACACATGATGGATATTGAGAAGTACCCTATAGTGTTATGTAGCATGAAGAAATAGGTAGCCACATGATATACCAGAATGAAGGTATTGTTCATGAGTAATAACTCGATTTTGACTAAGGGTTTTGGGAAGGTGTTGTATAATAGGATAGTGTGTGCCTATAAGTGTTTGTCATTAAGAAGGAACATAAAGAAGTTAACTATTATGGTTCATGAATTAAAATAGTCTTACCAATCACATGGATATATGAATACATAACACCTTGAAAGAATTGCAATAGAATTGAAAAACATCACATGAAATAATAGGAATAATACCCGGTATATGGTATGGTTTTCATTATAGTTATACAAAAAAAATTAATAAAGATAAAATCACATGAAATTTTTATTTAATGTTATTTATTTGAGTCTAGGATTTGATCAGAAGAAGGAAGATAAAATTTCTTGATCACCTAATTGACTGAGAAGCAGATACTAAAACTATTCTATATTTCTTTTGTAAAATGTCAGAGAAAAAAGAAGAGTTATTGATCAAGTTAATATATTATAGTTCTCATTTATATCTAAGAAGAATTATATGATATCAAGTCAATAAAAAATTCATGTCATTATTACTAAATCAGATTATATTTTGAGGATAATGAGCTGAACTTTCATTATATTGATTATCATGAATGAGGTTTTTGATACTAGATAGAAAGAGGGACATTCATCACAATCTATTTTTTTACTAAAGAGTAATGAAAATAATATATATATATATATATGAACACCTGTTAGTTTTAAATATTAATAATATGGATAAATATAGATAACAATTTAATTTTCTACTCTGAAGAAGATGAAGAGGTACTTATACACTATTATGAATATAAGATTAGACGCATGATTAGAACAACACAACACTATGGCATCCAACAGAAGCATAATCTTGTATATTTTATTATTGTTAAAAAAAAATTAGATAGAAGGTGGATACATTTTTCAGAGTAAGTATAAAAATCCTTCCATAAGATATAAAAGTAGCACTGAAAATTTACTATAGTGCATTGTAATGAAAGGTTATTCCTTGAGTGTTTTAACCCTTTTTAAAGGACTATTTTCTAGTGATTGAATGGTATTGTAATATTTCCAAACCATTTAAATACTAGAAACTCTTATTGAAAATTGATCCTTTAATGATATCATGTGTCTTTTTTACCTTCTTTGATATACTTTTATATAATAACCAAAATATAATAATATAATCAATATCCTAACAGGTCTATGAGGTAAAAGGGATACAAGTAATAATTAGAGAAATTTTTTTGAATCTGATTCAACCCCATGAATTATTGGATATATCCCAAATGGTTCTATCACATAACATTTGGTAACTATACCCTACACATAAAAGATCATAATCTTGATTCATTGCATAAATCATAGAAATTAGTATGACACAAATCATGAAAGAATCAAAAAACATAATCCATGAGAGGATAACATTGGCATGATACATATGTTTTTTTCATATGCATAAGCATAGTATATAGTTTACTTAATAGTGATGGATTAATACCATGAATATTTCATTGGGATGGGTTAACACCTCATTCCATCATATCATTCAAGGTTCACTCTCAATAATATGATCATGGACAAAGTCATTTACTAAACGGTGTTCACTCCTTATTCCAGTCCTATTTATCTCGTGATAAATTTTCCTTTACAAAATTCATTAGAGGGAGATATAATTATGGTCCCACACCTCAGATAATTAAATTCATACCTATTTGTTCGACTAGATCCTAAAACATTCATCATATGATGACCTATTAAAAAGAAATGGTTCTCATAAAAATTTCATCATTTCATACCCCATGAAAAAGAATCTAGTTTCATAAATATTTTATTATTTAATCATCATGATAATTCATCAAAATAAATAAAGTAGATGGTATAATTGATCACATACCTAGTAAATCATATGTAACATAAAATTATGTTATCATAAAAAAAATCCTTTAAAAATCACATGGAATATTTCCGGAGGAAAATAGACTTTTAATTTTAGAATCACTTCATAAACACTAAAAATATACAAAATATTAAGGGAAACTTTTCATTGAAAATAAAATTAAAACATTTTAATGGATTATAAGAACCATTTAGTAGTCATTACAGTGAGAAATTTTGTTCATTGTTTATACGTTAAAATAAGGATTTCTTTTTGATTTTTTATAATAATTCAAAAGTACCATGTTCAGAAAATGAAAAGAAAATTACTTCGAAATTATTTCATAAAAATAAAATATGGGAAAATGATGTTAAATGATCATATAAAAATAATAAAACATTACGTAAAACATTTCATTGAAATCATGGACATGGAAGAAAAGGGATTCTTGACCGAAGAGAGAAATAATGTCGATTTTTACGTAAAAATAATTTTACAGTATCCTTAGTAATTAAAGAGATAAAAATGAAAGAAAAAAATGTATTATCTTGAAATAAATATAGAATAATCAAATTCCTCGTATTTATTTAAAATTTATTAGGAAATTTCATCATCAAAAACATAATTGTAAACAATCTCAAGAAACAGTGAGATTGTAACATAAACCCCATAATTATTTGGTAATCTCTAAATTAAAACCTCATGAATGTGAGGACCTAGTATATATTTTTAAATAAAATTAATTATCATGATAATAATAATAAAATAAATTCATGTTAATAATATACAATATATAATAGAAACAAGTGGTGAATATGGCGTATATATCACATTAACAAAAGTGGGACGAGAAATCATTAACTCAAGTATCATCCTATTTCATATGAACTAAAAACCCAGAAATAATAAATAAATAATTATTATAAATTTATTATATAACCATATTAATTTATAAATTACCATTTTACATCCCTTTTATAATTTACAGTTATCAATTTTTTATCTGTTTTCTTTAAAATGGACATTTTGGGTGAAAACCGTTCTATTTTCCATATATGTTTCAGTCTGAATATCCTGGTCCTTATACCAAGATCATGGTTATATTATATCCATAATTTTATGAATTATACAAATAAAATTTATAGTCATTATATACATATTTTATAATCATCCATAAAATTTACATATATAAAAATGAATCACACTCCTTAGTGAGACAGTAGGTCATATGTAAGCATGAATATTGTTTTCACTTTTGAATGGATGGAATGAAATAAAGGTCAATAATAATAAAAAATTACAGATTAATTATTATATATTATAATATATATATATATATATATATTAATTAAATATATACTTATCTCTATATAGGTAAATTGAAATAAAAAATTAATCTCATCGCCTGGTAGAGGTGGTAGGCCAAAACTGTATATGAGCAGAATTGTCATTTTCCTAAGGATTAGAAGGTAATAATGGAGATTCCATTTTATAATTATTGAAACTTAATTATATCATAAATATAATAAATAAACATTAAACCTATCAAGATATACATCCATTAATTTTGATGATTGAAAATGATTTGAATCGCTGCGTTAAGATTGTAAGTCATACGTATGCATGAGCGATACATTCACTTCCCATTTTGTGGAGAAGAGATTGAATAAAGGTGGGTTAATAATAATAATAATAATAATATAGTACATTGGGTAAAATTAGTCAATTACTTTATGAATAATATCACCAATTTATAGGTTGTATAATAAGAGACGAATTGAAAGATGTCGAGTAAGATGATTACCTCTTCTTGGGTTGGCATCTATTATAATCCTTTTTAATCACCATTGAAATAGTATTTTAAGAAATCACGAACCAAAAAATTATAGATTTGGAATATTATAATGTAATTTTATAGAATATTTTCATGCCATATGTCTCAAATTGGAGTAAATAAGAAAATGTAGGGGTTCCCTTTTATATGTGAGGGGTGGGGAAATCTTGTAATTTTTTAAAAGATTAAAATATAATAATGCAATTCTTTAGAAAACTTTATCCAAATGGAATAAAATTAAAATAAAGGATTATTATTTTGAAATATAATCATATAATGAAATTTTGATAGGTTTATGAGGTGTTTTAATTCCAATATTTTGATTTGACCCCTTAGTTAACCAATTTTAAACTTAAGTGTGATGTTGCATTTTTCTCCCTTAAAGGTTTTTAATTTTACATATAAGGTAAAAGGTGTCTCATAAATTTACATGTTATGGAATTTTAGATAATATGTAATTTATATTTTCCCCTTTCATGATTTTTATGATTTTTAAAATATTTAATAAAATATTTTTTCAAAAAACCATCATATATGTATTTTTGATATTATTCATTTAATTTTAAATTAATGACACAAACAATTTTGGTATTAGCATATAATACTTTATGAAATCCCTAATAATACCTATTTCTATAAATTATTATGTAATGAAATAATTAATTTAATTTTTTTTTACTTTTGATATTTTTAGAATCACTTGTTTTATTTTTCTATTAAATCAATAAATAATGTGTTGGTGTTTCATAAACATTTAATGTAATTTTTAAATCACTAAAAATTATAAATAATCATACATGATAAAAAATTAATTATTATATCAAATAAACATGAATAATCGAAGTTTTCCTTTTTTATCCTTATGTAAAAAAATTAGAGATATAAAATTCAAGATTGTGACATTATGGAATTTTCATCACAAAAAATAATATAAATTTCATTATCAACAGAAAATTTCATAAAGGTGAAATATATTAGATTTTTTTTGAATATGGTTGAATTTATTCCATATAATAACTTTTTTTCATGTGCTCGGTTTATTTTGAGAACTTTTCTATTAGTGTTTACTCTACTTAACACATTTTACCCTTAGTGGGGTGATAAATATTTACCACAGTTACTATTCATAATGACAAAAAAAAGTGTCCTATTTAAAAAAAAATTAAACTTATATTTATTAATAGGGTAGAAAATTTTCAATATTCAACAAAAATAAGTGGCATAAAATAATTTAAGATAAATTCAAAAATGCAACAAAAAATAGTTTTTTGAAAAAATTTCTTTCTAAGTATAAAAATGTTTTTATGAAAAATTAAATAATAAAATTCATTAAAATATAATTAATTGGATTTTTAAAAATATAAAAGAAATAATTTTAGTATAAAACCATTTTAAAAAATAAATTTAACTTTGTATATGCTTGAAACAAAAATATATTTTTCAACAAAAAATCAGTATTTTAACTATTGACTAGAAAATAAATATTTTTTGAAAAATCACATGAACATCACCCTAAGATAATTTGTATTTAATTGTGTCAAAAATTAATTTAATTTTATAATATAAATATTCTAAAATAGGAAAAAATTATTTATTATATTGTCTCACAAAAATCAATAAAAAACATTTTTAAATGAAATGCATTTTTAAGAATAATATAAATTTACTAAAAATTGAATGCTTATTTCTGAAGAATTAATCAATAAAATTGAATTGATTAGAACCATTATATATATATATATCATAATGTTTTTATTCATATACATACATTAAAATCCAATTACTAGGTTATAATGGTCATATTTATATAATAATATTACATGGTTTATTTGAGATCATTGTTGTGTGTCATATATGATATTGAATATAATGTTTTTTATTCTATGAAGGTCAAATGCCCCCATAATAATTTTCATACTTTCAATATTAACTTTATCTTAGTAATAACGAGTTTCAAATTTTAAAATTCATCTTTTGAATGCCCACATCATAAAAAGTCTTAATAAAACTTCCCCTTGAAAATAGGGAATGAGAAATACAAAGGTCATATAGATTAACACATAACTAGGTTTCCAAATATGATAGAAAAAATGGAAAGAATAAAATATATAAAGAAAAGAAAATTAATTTTTAAATAATTATGAAAAGTGATATAGAAAATTGATAATTAAAAAGTGAACGATCATGAGGAAGTTAACCCCCATAAAACTATAGATCAATGTGGTCTGAAAAAGAACAAAGATTCATTGAAAATGATTGTATTATGAAAAATTTATTGTTTCAAGATTCTTATTCATGATTTGGGGAAATCATTTACTATCTATAATAATGAAATAAGGAAAAATAGTTACTTTATATGTATAATTTCATCCTGTAATAAATTTCCACCACAATCTCATTTTTTCTACAAGTCATAAGATTTTAAGAAACAATTTTCATGCCTGAAGCATTGAACCCAACTTATAAAAAAAAATAAAACAAAAAAAGGATAACAATCAATTCCTTTTATCATTAAATGTTGAAAAAAACCAAAATGGTTGGCATAAAGTATAATAATATCCAAATTCTATAATCCTTCATGAGAGAAAGTAATACATTTTACTCAAAAATTTCCACATTGACACATACGGTTCAACATATATCAATTCATAAATAAATAACCATAAATACAAAATTACTACAATAAACTAAATAGTAAATAATTTTTTAAATTTGATAGGTGATCTCATACCTTTCAACTTACATACCCAGGCATTTAATTGGGTTCTTACCAAATAATATTTCATATTAAACAACATGGTAAACCTTATGGTTATGTATACCTCAACCGAAATAAGAATCTAAAAAATAAAATTAATCACCCTGAGGAATCAAAATATATTATTATAATATATAGAACTTTCCCATGATATCATGATTCATATTTAGATATTAATATGAAATTTAATCGTTTTTGACCATAAATATCTTAAAAATATCACATTGTCAGTGAATCATTATTAACTATCAAGTTTATCTATATATCACTGTTTAATAAATATAACATCAAATAATATACTAACCAAAAAGGTTATTTGAATCACAATATATTATTCATACTAAAACCTAATAAACATTTCAAATCACCAGATAACATCATTATATAAAATTTGAATAGGTGAATCTATGATTTTGAAGTTATTATTAACCTAAAACATATAAACCCATGATGGTCTCCATAACTATTAGGTGAACCTCACATCAAAACAAATATTCTCCTCAAACATATCATAATCCTTATTTCCCAAAAAAATAGACTATAAAATATATTCCAAAAATCAAGAAAATAATGTAAATTCTATTGAAGATAATACAATCATGTTTGTCATCAAATTACAAATCAGTTTCATGGTCACTAATACCATCCCATTTACTTCATCAATGTCAACCATCTATTTCTCCAAACTAAAATTTCTCACATTACTAATAAATCAATTTTCATGGTTTTGGGTACCATTCCACATATTCTTCAAAATTCTTAAACAACAACTATTTTGAAATAATACTTAGATGTTTCACAATTACTATATGTAGAATATTATTAATTTAAAACTTCTACAACATAATCCCCCTTAATAATTAAATCTTTTCACTTCTATAATTCAAAAATCATAGGTTCTTCATTCGTCTAGTATTTTACCCTTATATTAGGTCATTATCTTGGATAATTTTCATATTCCCCACAAATGAGAAATTTAATTATAAATAGTACCTTTGGATGTATATCATATCCCTCCATTAATCCCTTCATTTTTTCCTTAGTAATTACTTCCTCTATTCCCTTGTTTTTAAAAAATATATATCGTTCCATTCATTGGAGACATCACCTTGAATTTTTTCTAACACATTCTCAACATGTAGGAAATGGAATATTCAATAATATATGGTATTTATAAAACATCATATTTCTCTTGTTCTGTGTGTTATAAAAATCACTAAATTTGATGTTGTAAATCATATTATGAGACAGATAATTAGAAATTATCACAGGGTTTTTTTTACAATTTTCATTTGAGTTGGTTTCTCATGAGGAAAGATATTCCATTGTCTATCATATTATGTGTTAACATGAATCTTCATCATTCAAAAATTTACTAAATCGAAAAATATAGATTGAATAACCATAATCATAATGGGAAACCCTATGATCATGAAAATTCAGTTATTGGAATTCTAAATCTGGACACCTTCTTTTCAATCATTGACACCTTCAGTTCATCCTAGACCATCCTAGCTTATCATCTATTCATATCCTTTATAATGTTTTATAAGGAGAATTTATGTTTACAAAACCATATCTCCTATGTGTTTAAAAAAAGGTGAAAAATATGGTAATACTCACCATTCACTAGAATAATGATCAATATATAATCAATGAACTCTTTTTAGGTTTTTTACCCAAATATGTGTCTAGGATAAAACCGCATCCACTTATAGCATCCATAATGATATATATTACTATGAAAATCAAATAATATATTTCTTACCAAATCATCTGGAGGTTATCTAATACTTAGACACATCCCCAATATTTTTCACTAAAGTTCCCAACTCATTATATTCAAATATTGGTTTAAATTTCCTTTGATACTAACAATAGTGACCCAAGAATTTCTATCATATATATTAAATCTAATTAGATAAATATTCTATATAATTTATTAATACATTCTTAAGTTTTGAAATGGTTTTGGTTATATAGAAAAATGGGTATATAAACAACATGTTCATTAAATATATACATCATATTCCACTTATTTCTTTATAACTAGTACCCAACTTATATATATCATGCTTAAAACATTTATTCATATCCTGAGGAAATGAGTCATAAGAAAGGGTGAGTCCATATGCTCAGTAAGGTTAAACAAGGAATATATCAATGATCACTTAAATAAAACATGAGTATAAGGGTATGAGAACTAGAGTTTAACAATTTAAATCTATAAAATTTATATCAAATATCAAAATCTTGATTCTCAATATAAATCATGGTATTTCATAAGACATAAATCATAACTGAATCAAAGAACATGATCAATGGGGGAATAAAATTGGAATGATACATTCCTTTGTATCATACACATAAGAATAAAAAAATTCTCTAGTAATCAAGGATCACTTCTAAGAATATTATAGTGGATTGGGTGTGGCCCCCATTCCAATGTTGTAGTCAGGGTTCACTCCTAATACTATCTTAGTGGAGAAATTACTTTACTGAATTGAGTTCACTCCCAATTGAATCTTTTTTTATCTCAAGATATATCGATATTTACCCAATTCATTGAAGGTAAATATATTTCTATTACTAACCATCACATATTTAAAATCATACTATTTTGTTCCATAATATCATAAAACATTCATCATATCATAACTTTTGAAAAATAAATGTTTTTCCTAAATATTTCATCATGAAAACCCCTTCGAAATTAAATGGGTCTCACCGAAATTTCATTAATTTATCATCATAAAAATTCAACCAATAAAATAAATTGGGTAGTATAATTAGGTTATATCCCTTGTAAATCATTTGTAACATTAACAGATGTTATCAAAAAATAAAATTCCTTTAATATACAAATTGGAATATTTCATGAGGAAAAAAACTTTTTAAATTTGAAAACACATCCTTAAAATATAAGATTTCCCTAAAAAATATGGAAAAATTGTCTTTTGAAAATAACCTTGGGAACTTGTAAAGGGAGATTCAAAACATTTCATGTTCAAGGATATGAGAAATTTTGTTCATGTTGTGTATGTTAAAACAAATATTCCATTCACATTTTAAGTAAAAAATCATAAATAACTTGTTTATAAAATGACAATAATATTCCTATGACTAATTTTAAAAAAAATTAAATAAAATGTAAATATGAATTAATTTTATCATAGAATAATAGTTAAACATTCTGTAAACATTTTAGAGAAAATATAGACTTGTACGAAAAGTATTTTTGACCAAAGTGAGACATTAATTAAATTTTACTTAAAAAAATACTTTTGGTATCATGAGTACATATAGAGAGGAAAATTAAAGGAAACCATATATTATCAACAAAAAACCATAGGATATGAAAATCCATGAGATTATTGATAAATATATCATGAAATTTTGTCATCCTAAACTTAATCATAAATAGTACAATAATGACTAAAATTGGAACATAAATTCCTCACACTTTGGTAATATATGAATTAAAACATTATGAAATATTGAACTTCAAATTAATTAGTTAATATGAATATTTTTTATTAAAATAATCGTAAAAAACAACCATGATATATGTATAAACTGCATAATTGAAAAAAGCAGTGAATATGGATATTCCTCACTATATTAGATGTGAGATAAGAAACCATTACCTCAAGTATGGTCCTATTTCATATGATATCAAAAAAAAATTATAATAAAGAAATATTTATTATAAATATATTCTTAAACCATATATATTTTTAAATTATAATGTACCATCCTTTTTATACATTCCAATTATCATTTTATTAATAATTCTTATTTAAAACGGGAATTCGATTGAAAAATGGTCAATTTTCCATGAATGTATCGGTTTGATTGTCCTATACCTTGTACAATGATAATGGTTCCATTATATAACAAAAAATATCATATATATTCATTATATATGTATTTTTTATTATCTATAAATGTTATAAATATATTAATGAATCACACTATCATGGAGACGGTAGGTCGCACGTATGTACGAATGCTATTTTCACTTTTCAATATCTTGAACTAAAGAAAGGTAAATAATAATTCACCTTTACAAAAACATTATTATGTCATATATATCATAAATATTTATCAAATCTATTCTTATTACCATCCATGTAAAATATAAATGAAAAATATCACATCGCATAAGGAATGTGGTAGTCCACATGTATGAATGACTAATGTTATAATTTTCAGAAGGATTGGAGGGTAAAAGGATAGATGTGATATTATAATTATAGAAGAATATTTTTTTCATATATTTCATATATAAATTTTATCATAATAACTATCTATTAAATATTGTGATGGAAAATGATTTGTATCGCTATGTGGAGATGGTAAGCTGTATGTAGGCATGAGTGAAACATTCACATCCCTTTTGATAGAAGATATTGTAAATAAAGGGTGGATCATAATCATAATAAAATTTAGTTATATTTGTAATACTAAGGTTCAAATTTTATAAATAATATCATATATATATATGAGTTATAAGAAGGAACAAATTTAAGGAGGTCGTTTATGATAATTACCTATTCTTCAGTGGGCCTCCTTTAGATCCCTTTCTTAGGACCCTTAAAATGATATTTTAATAAGTAAAGAACCACTAAATCATGTATAGGGAATTTCATAAGATAATTGGATAGGTTTGGGTGGAGATAGATATCCCCATGTTGTAATAATATGAAACATGATGTGTTCCCTTTTATAAGTTAAAAATAGTGCACTCTTTAAATTTCTTAAAAGATTAAAATCTAATAAATTCACTCTAAAGTAAAATGATTAAAAATTGATAGATATTAAATTATGATATATTATTATTTTTAAATAAAATAAACAAATAATATTTTTAAAGGGTTATGTGGTGTTTTAAACCTTGTCCTTTGATTCAAACACTTAGTTAACCAATTTTATCCTTAACCACGACATTTACTCTTCCACACATAAATAGTTATAATTTTACTTATAAAATAACAATTGAACCATAAATTTTCATGGAATTATATTTTAAACCAAATCCTTTCCACCTTTCAACATTTCAAATTTTTTTATGCAATTTAAATAAATATTATTCTAAAAAAATATCATTAATTTCATTTTTACACAATTTATTTAATTTGACATCAAAGACAAAAATAAAGTGATTTAATAATAATGTAATCCTTTCACACATTCCTAATATGTCAAGTTTATCTATAAAATTTTTATAATGTAATAAAAATTGTATATTTAAATTAATATTTTAAAAATATTATATTTTATTCTTCTATTAATTGATTAAATACCGCGTTGGAGTTATTTAAGAATTGAAGGTAACTATTAAATCCCTAAATATTATATATATATATATATAACTCTGATAAAAATTAATTATTTTTTATAGTAAAATATTTGAACAAGACTTATCATTTTCTTGCCCTTATGTAAGCATTTTATAGATATTAAATTCAAGAGAGTGAAATTTTTGAAGTTTCTTTACTTAAAATAATATAAATTATAATGTTTTCAGAAAAGGGATAAAAAATTACAAATATTCAAACATGGTATTTATACGGTTTAATAAATTCTTTTAAATAATATACGCTCAAGTGTTGTGTTGATCTTGAGATCTTATATCATGGTTTTAAACATGTTTTACCCATTTTATCCTTACTATGTTGACAAATATTTACCTGAATTACTGTTCATAATGAAAAAATTTTAAAATAACTTATTTAAAAAATTTGAACCTCATAATTCTAAATATTTTATAATCTTTTCGGCATTAAATCTCTATAAGTTTCATAAATTATTTTAAGATAAAAACAAAAACACATTGAAAAATACTTTTTTCGGAATAAAGCCTTTTACAAATAAAAATGTTTTTATGCCAGATTCAATCATAAAATTGATTTTAATGAATATAATAGGATTATTTATAATATTATACAACTAATTTATCTTTTATATACATTTTAAATAATATGTAACTTTTTAAATTCTTGAAAAATATATTGTTTTCCAGGAAAATCCGTATTTTTTATTGTTTAACAAAAAATCAATCTATTCATTAAAATCCCTAAATTCAACCCCAAATTATTTTGAACTGGTAATTTAAAAGATAAATTTATTTTTATAAAATATATATTTTAAAATGGTAATAAAATTAATTTCAAGAATTTTCACACAAAAAGAAATTAAATAATTTTTGAAATAAAGGTATTTTTTAGGAATAATGTAACTTTACTAAAAATTGAATGCTTATTTCAAAAGTATTAATCAATAAATTTGTATCGAGTAGGGCCTTTTTATATTTTGAGTTCATAATTTTTCCATTACTATTCATACCCACCAATTCAATGATTAAGTTATAAAGGTCATATTTAAATAATAATATTTTGTTGTTCGTTTAAGATCGGTGTGGTATATCATATATGCAATTGAATGTAATTTTTTTAAAAAACTCTCACAGTTTTACAAGGTTCATTCAGATGAAAACCACATATCATATTTCAGATATGAAGCTTCCTATATCTATCTAGATAATATTGGTGTTTTGTCAATGATTTATCTAATTTGGAACCATTATTGACTGGTCTTACAAAGAAAGTGGTGAAATTAACTAGGATGGTAAGTTGAAGGCCAATTTTTATGAGATGAAATGTCATCTAACATTAGCTCTAGCCATGATATTGTTAGAACATGGTAAGGGATATTTGGTTTTATATGGTTCTTCTACTGTTTTTCTTGGGGTGCATGCTTATAGATGATGAGCATGTTGTGGTGTATGGTTCTAGATATCATCATCTTCATGAGAAAAATTACTCTACATAGGGATTTTATCTCACCATTATTATGAATGATCTAATGTTTTAAAAACACTATATATTTAGGGAGAGGTTATCCTTCTTTTTTTATCATAAGATCTTGATTTATATCATTTATCTAAAGGACATGAACCTCAAGTATGGGAGATGGTTGGAGTACTTCAAGACGTTTGACCCCTACTTTACTTAAACCATGGGTAAGGGGAATATCATTGCATACTCTCTCACTAGGAAATTACAATCTCATGTTTTTATAGAAATGAAAGAGGGGTGGAAACTTATGAGGAGTTTTTTCCTCTTCATAAGGAAAAAAGGTGTTATGATTTTGGGATGGTTCTGACCATATTTCAATTTACATCATCTATCCCTGATTCTATTATATAGGACTATATGTGGGATAATGTGTTTTATGCAGTTAGAGAGTCCGTATATAGTTGAGAGACCATTATTTTTTGGTTTCTCCCATATGATGAAATTATTCCCTTTGAGAGCCAATTTTTTGTCCATTTATCTATAAGAAATTATGTATTTCATGATTTCTATAGTTCATTATAGGTCATTCATCGTGGAACTATGAATATTTATTATAACACGAGACAACACTTCTGATGGTTGAGTATGAATTATGACATGTTGATTATCTATCTCATTTTTATACCTTCTAATAGATTATGATAGATCAATGAATGCCTTCTAATATACTTCAGCATCTTCTATGGTAGATATGGAAATGGTATGAGCTGTCTATATACTACATCATACTAAAACCATGTACTCCTTAGAAAATAACTTTATCAGCATGGTGATTGATCGATTGATGAAATTAGATCATTTCATTCTGTTTAAAGACACTATTAAGGATTAAGATCTAGATTAGCTATATGTGTAGGATATTATGATGTTTCATTGGTTATACTCTTCTATTTTCTCTGATAGGGATCCCATGTTTTCCTCCTAGTTCTATAAAATACTCCAAGATGTTATGGAGCCTTAGGTCAGGATATGTACATCTTATCATCCATAGTAAGATGGTTAGATAGAGTGTTCTATTCATATCTTAGAGGATATTAATAATTATTATGTGTTATAATTTAGTGAATAATGGAATAGATATATGGGAATTAATGATTTTGATTAAAATAATTTTTATAATCCATCGATTGGAATTGTTCCTTTTGAGGATTTCTATGGTCGCCCATTCAGATTGCCTAATTTTTTGTCAGATGTGGGAGAGGCCACTCTTGTGGGATTAAGTCCTTTTTAGAAGATATCCTCAAGGATTTAGGATCTACTTCATTTCTTCTTTACTTAATATAGTTTGAGGAAATCATACGTGGTTTATCGATGCTGTCATTTGGAGTTATTCATCGGTGATTCGGTATTTTTGAATTTTTTCCCCAGTTAGGTCACTACCAGATTGGTAAGTAGGGTTAGATTGATTCAAGATATATTGAACCATTTTAGATCACTGAGAAACATGGTCTAGTTTATTATTAGATGTCATTATCATCTCAATTGATAGGTATTTTTGAGGGTTTCCATATATCTAAAATCAGTAAGTATCATCCTGGTCCTTACCATGTTCTAAGTCGAGAAGAGATTAATTGGGAGCCACACGTATCAATTTTTTACAAACTAGTGTATATTATTGATTATTATATGAAATTAATTCATATGAAATATATTCCATTGGTCATGGGTTATAGAGGCATGGATTATATTCTCATGAGACTTGGGTACAAGAATATTTGGTAAGGGAGTTCTGGAATCCCATTTTTCTAGTGAATCCTTCTTTCACATGACTTTCTAGGGACAGAAAGACCTATGGTTGTGGAAACTATAATATCATGGCCCAAATACATCTCATATTTTAAGAGGTTTTATTTTAGAGTTGTGAGGTGCTGGGGGAGTTTAATTTGTTTTTATAAGTATATTTTGATAAAATGTGGATATATAGATCCACCATCCATCTAGTGGAATTGGAAAAACCATTCATATTTTTTAGTGTCATCGGCTGGCTACTGGGATGCACTAACTAGCTTATAGGAAAGCCCGTAGCCACTACACGGCTGAAGTGTCCATCGATATATTGGTGGTGTCGGGATGCATCGGGTAATTAAGGGTTATAATGTAATTAAATGCCCCTAAATCCCTTAATTATCCCTTCATCCATCATTCTAAAACCTAATTCGACTTGTTTTTCTGGAGAGTATCCTCATTCGCATTCCAAGATCCTTCAATCTTCTCTACTTAGTGTTTCAATACATATATAAATAGTTTCCAACATTTCAGTTTGTTTGATAGAATCCCTCTCATTCTTTATTGGTTCTTATGTTCTTCATGGAATTTTTAGTTGTTATATATTTCATTAGTTGGATCTCAAAATTATTTGATGATTATTTATTCATTTCTTATAAAATCATCCTTTTTTCATCTCTTTGAGGACATATCTTGTGTTGGTTATGGTGCAGCAAGTATGATTCTTGAGGTATGTATCAATCAATCTCCTCTATAAAACCTTTTCTATTATGAATATGAGATTCTATGTTCTAGGAAAGATTTTTAGGGCCTCATTTCATTTTTTATTCCCATTCCTTTCAGTTTGTGGATCCCATTATGGTTAGTGGTAGACCCGAGTTTTAGGTAAGTGGCTCCTTCTCTATCAAATGTTTGATAAACCACTGATGTTCAGTATTTTATTAAATGGTTTTCTAAATGATAATTTGAATTATTATTGATTTTTTTTAAATGTGTGCATAAATGGTTTTTTAATTAAGGATGGTATTACCCTCATTTGGGTATGCGAAAGATGGTTTTCAATGCATTATGAAATGGTTTATAAAATAGGGTTTCAATGAATTGATTTTAGTGGAAATAATATTTTTTGAATTGTTTAATGAAAAGTGATAATACCTTTGAGATGATATGAAAAATTTAGCACATAGGGTCCTTTGGTACCTAGGTGTAGGGTTTAACATCGGTCCTTGTCTCTTGACACCATGGGGGGATAATTTCTAGGGTTTTCCTATATTCCTAGATTAGAGATTCATTAGCTCTAGTAACATGACCTTGAAATAATATGGGGTACATTCATGGGGAGTTCCCTTATTACCTGAGTCGTGTTATTGTAGGAAAATTATTTAGTGGGTATTAATAAGGATTTTTATTTGGGTAAGATTGACCTAGTTATCCTAGATAGTGATATCCTTATATTTATCTCTACTATATTTGATAATTCTACTTGGTATTTGAAATGATATAATTTCTGGTTTGAAATATATAAATGTATTGTTTGAAATATTTTTTGAAACTATGATATATGGATTATTGTTTACACTATAAAAGTGGAACAGTTTTACCATGATTTTGATGTAACTGTTAAAACTACTTCTTAAGAAATGTTTTATTTTCAATTTAAGATATTTGGAATTTTTATAGAGTATTTTTATTGAATAAATTGTTGGGATCATACTATGACCCTTTAGATCGCACCCTACACACTCCCTTAGGGGTGTTTATAACTTGTTTTGTCTAATAAAAGTAATGGAAATTCACTATAGTGTTTTAGTGAGGTTTATGCCATCTAGGTATGGTAATATGGGGGTTAGATGGTGAAACATTTCCCATGTATATCATGGAATAGGTATTATCTATTTTGATTTTCCTTTTGGAATTTTTTGGACATGTACTTTGGGTTTTTATTATCCTACCTTCATTTGGATCACTATTTTTTCACTCTATTATTTATTCCATATTTATTCTTGGTTGAATTTCTCTTTTTTTTTTATGCCTTGTATATTGTTTAATATTGGGAAAATAATTCCCTATGATTATTTCTTGATGCTCGGGTGCCTTTCTCAAGCCTACAGTGATCAAGAACACCCTTTAGATATTTCTATGGTCCATTTTAGAGCCTAAATTGATGGGTTTTTCATGGTGGTTTGTGACAACCATGTAATCCATCTATGTCATGGAAAAAGAAAATATTGAAATAATTTTAATCAATACACTTGAATAAGTATCTTCCCCACAAGTAGTCACCAAAAAAAGAACATCCAAGGGGTACAATCATATCAGGTCAATATATCGATGGACTATGAGAGCCTAGAACCCATCTAGATGGATCTGAGAAGGAAATATCCAAAATAGACTCCCTTATGAAAGAAGTGGTTAGATGTGACTGGTGGTATTTTTCACTGATAAGTACTGATCCTTGTTGATGAGGAGTGGAACCTCAAGAGAAAATAGAACAGATCTCAGAAAAAGTGATTAAGACAACTCTAATGGCTTAATAATGATAGAGAACCTACCAATGAACTAAAAAATAAAAATAGATTAAGGTGTGTGAAGTACATTCAATATATTATAAGGTCCATTTTTCTATTCAACACTCTCTATATGGCATGATCTTTAATTCCATCATGTTAAAATGTGTTTTTTATATGGGTTGGTTCTTATAAAATTTCATGTTCTTATATTATTTTTAGAAATTTTAAATGTATTATTTTCAATTAATATCTTGTTTACGTTATGTGTTTATTTTTATATTATTTTATTAGAGCCATTAATCATGTTTTATTATTTTAGAATTCATTATTCCATTAACTCAGCATATAGTTTGGTGTTATTTACTTACATAGATGATTTCATTTGTAGAAATTCACTCTTAAAAATGATATAAATCTCTAAATAATTTTAGTATCCAATTTTTTTTCACATTAACGTTGTGTCTTGTGAATTTATTATACTTTAGTAAAACATGTGTTTACATGTGATAGGCCATGGCCTAATAAAGAAATTAATATTTTGTTCACATTTATATTTTGTTATCCCGAGTCATTTTATTTAAAACACTATTACACCCTTAAGTAATTGGAATTCAATTATTTTATAAATTTATAAAGTTTAATGATTTCAACTCTTTAGATAAGGACAAAATGGTTGACTATAAAATGATATGAGAAATTTCTTATTAAACTATTTTTTCTTTTCAGAATTAAGTATAAAATTTATAAAAAATATTTAGTTAATGAACTTTTTCTTTTTCACTTATATTTAAAAAAAAATTATTCAATATCTTATACTTTATTTTAATTGTTAAGCATAGAAATTGTATATGATCAATGTCATACCAAATACCTTAAATAACACACTATTAGAATGAAATCAACATGTAAACATCCCAATATGCATATTTGGGAATATTACACAGGGTTCAAATTTTAATTACACATTCTTAATCCATTTTAAACTCAATCTAACAGATAACCATCAAAAACTATAAAATTAGATTAAAATAAACAGTTACCTTAAAAACATACCAAGAAAACACATCTCAAATTACCAAAAGAGTTACAAATCAAAAAAAATCAAAACCAATATTCAACCCATACAATTGTTACATAACTCATAAAATTAGTTGTGAAAATAAATAACTTTTGAAATTAACGTAAAACAATATGATGGATTAAAAATGAAAAAAAACTTTATCTTTGAAAAGAAAAAAAAACATATAATAATTATAGTAAAAATAATTAAGTCTAAGAAAAATATACCTTTTTTAAAATACACAAAATCCAAAAAAGGCATTATTCCCCAAAAATTATTCCACCTCAAATGCATATGTTAAAAAAACATAATACCAACATCTATTTTCTAACCTTACCAAATAAATACTTATTTTTATTTTTAAAAAAACTTTTCAAATGTTTTCATTCAAAATCCACTACAAAACACCAACCAATTTGGAATTTAAATTATAAAATCGTATCTACAACTCATTGTGACTCATTTTAAAAAATGTTGTTTAAAAAATTATCCAAAAATTTAAAATTAATAAATTATTATCACAAGGGGGTCTGTTTGAGTGTGGAATCTTTTATAATAAATAAAATCACCAAAAACATGCATCGTGATCTGACGATTTTGTATTCCTTGGATTTTGAAAGAGAAATCATTTAGTAAATGATATGAGGTGGTGGAATATAGTAAAACATTTGAAATAACTTAAAATATAGGTATGATTTTCTTTCCAGAAATGGTTATTTTAAAAATATTATAATGGTTTTATGAATTCTTTATAAAAATTACTAAAATTAGTTTCTTTTATCAGTGATAAAATCATAATCATTTAATTTTTTTTTACTTTATCGGTGCCAATTTTATAATTGGTTAAGATGATATTTATCATTTGTAAATTTAATGGTGATAATTAATGATGATTAAGAGTCTTCATCTTGTTACTTAATGGTTACCACTAGATATGTAAGAATTACTACATGATATGTAGGGTTATAACATATATCAGTTCTATCTTTAACATTGATTATTCATGATATGTAAGAGATCCAATCATGATATAGAAGGCTTACTAAGTGATATGTAAGATATACCACTTGATATGTACGGTTACCACATAATATAGAAGTGTAAACACCAATATCAAATATAAGTTTAGTGCTGCTAAATTATTGATTATTGATTATAATTAATAGTATTATTGTTTATATAAATGAATACATATTTTAAAATATATATATCATTAATTATATGAATTTATAATTATATTCATAAATTACTATATGTATACATACAAAAAGCTAAATCATAAATAGAAAATTAATTTAACAATAATTGAAATATTTATACATTATTCATCATATACAAACATTAATAGTTAATAACGATATTTCAATAGAATAATTTTATATTATCAATTATAAAAAAAATTTAATATTTTTTAAATTATTTATATATTTATAAATAAAAATTAAATTTAAATTTGAATACAAAATATTTACAATAAAGTACTAATTATATAAATGTATATTATATTAATTATATATATAATATTACTAACAATTAAATATAAATAATTTTAATAATATTTAAAAATATTTATTAACTATATATATGAATAAATATTTAAAAATATAAAAAAATTAAAATTATATTTTGAAGTAGTTATTACCATGATTCAATTTATATATGATTATTTTCAATATATTCTTTATTAATATTAAATTTCCAATCAACTATTTATAAAATTATACTAAATTATTATTATTTGAAGAAAATATATAAATTACATGTGTAATGATACAATAGTTTTTTATCAACTACAAGAAAATTATTTGTAAATATATAAATGTTTCTCATAATATCTATTAATTATAAAACTATAAAATTAAATGTAGGAAATTTAACAAGTATATTTACATAGATATGAATTTCTCAATATAGATATATTACTAATTGTAGATATATATATTACTAATTATAGAAATATATATTATTGATTTGTTTAAATATAATTCATAATTAATTATTATTTTTATTTAAAAATATTATTATTTATAACTTATGTTGTATGCTCCATGAAGGGGAACTCGGAATAGGATTATATAAGGACGTTCATGAATTTTGATGAATTGAAGATGGTTAAAACTTCTAGTAGGAGATTATCAGGACAAGATACTCTATGGTTTGGTTCTCCTAGAGCTCTTCTGGATCTGGAACCAATAGTCAATTGGGTGAATCCAGTGCAGGATCAAGTTGTTTCACTTAAATGTGGTCAGGTGGGTTGTGCCATTGCAGGGGCACAAGATCAATGTCATTTTGAGAAACCTACACATACTAACATGGTACAACCAGGAATGTAGCCAATGTATTAAGGAATTTTTTGAGGAATATTTCATGGATAATGGGCTAATGAAGTTGACAATGAATTAATAGATAAATACATCACTGATGTGGAAAAAGATGGTAAATATGTCCTTTATGAAGCAATTCAAAATAGTGTTCATCAATAATTTGGTCAAGAACAATAGATTATCTCCTCTTGGTCTTGTAAGGTAAAACAAATTGATGTGGAGGTTCTGTTAAGTTCTAAACCCTTATGGGGGTCTTCACATATGCAGGATGAATTTTGCTTGTAGAATATTTTTACTAAGATGAAGAACTATGTAGAATCAACTTGTAATGTGGATAACGTGTTTCCCTTTAAAATTAAAAATAAATTCATGGAAAACTCTAAGAATCCTATATTTTAAGAATTGGATCTTAGGAGTGGTTCTACATGGACTAAGAACACTTTATCTACGTTGGTCCAAATTCTTAAGAACCCTAAGAATACTTGTGTACCTATTTATATAATCAGCAAGGGTAATCTACCTGGTATAATGATGTGTGCTTCTAGTTCAAATGGATGTTCTAAAACCCTTCCATCATGTAGCACAGTTGAGAGAAAACATGTAAAAAATTATTTTCTCTAATAATCTAAGGGTTATGATTCATATTAACATCTTTTAGGAAGATGTAGAACATAATTCTCTTAAGAGAGAATTGTATAGCTCTTCTAAGGAAGCAAATGCATGTGATGGGGGTCAGGCCATAGAGGTAATAACTTTAGTAGTAGGGTAGTGGAATATTTCATACAACATATCAAAAGAGGTATTTTTTAGAGAAGTGTCTAACATTTTAATGGAATTCCAACCTAGAAATTTATAATCAAAGGTTTGTAGTCAGGTTCACACACACAATGTGTTTGAGCATCTACCATCAAAAAGATGTAGGGATGAAGACCAAAAAATTAATGATGTACCTAAAGTAAATAATATTAGCAATGCTTTGATAATGATATTATAGATGATAGATGTGGGACATGGTAGTGGGAAAATATAGGGAGGATGGTTCGGAATCCTCGTGGTCATGGTCGTGGGTGTGGTTGACACAACATGGGTCTTTTCCCCATACAAAAAAGTCATGGTTTTGTCTTTTGTTTTCTATATTTTGTGATTTTCATGGTTATTATTTTTTCTTGTTCGTGTATTTCTATTGGTTATAGAGGTGACTTGTAAAATTATATCCTTCAATGTTATATATTTATTTCATTAATTAATGTTCTTAGACCCCAAATTGTTGAAAAAAAATATTATTGATATAAATGAATTTATATTTTTAAAATTATATAATGGAAAATAAAAAATAATAATTGTATCCCTAAATAATTATAAGTTAAGATAAAAAATGATTAAAATAAATATACAATATTAATATTGATTAATAATTTTAGTATTATAATCATATATAAAATATATATTTATAAATTTCTAAAATTAAAAATATGAGTTGATTTTATAAATTAATTTAATTTATTTGTTTTTTGAATATTTATTTACATATATAACTATCATTATTAAAATATTAATTTGTGTGTACGAAATTTTTTGAAGAACCCATTCACATGTATGTGTCTATGTGTTCTTTTATGTGTGGGTATTTGATATTGAAACATATGTTTTTACAACCAACAATATACAATGAATATAATATTAATTTAATTGTAACTTTTATATAAATTCAACTAAAAAATTAATTTTTAAAATAAAATTATAGAACATATATATATAATATTACTAATATTTAAAATTAATATATGAAAATTTATAACATTTTAAAATTACAATTAATTAATTCATTTGAACATCACTTATAGAATAAATGGATTCTATGACTGCCAAAATTGGCCACTAAATCCATTTAGAAACTAGTGTACGGTCTCCAAATGATACTTGTTTACTGGTCAGTTTCTAAAGGTTCACCCAAACTCAAATTTTGTGTCTTACACTTTGGATGAAGGATATCACATGAATTCATAGGTCATAGGTGTTGATAGTGATATTTATTTGATGTTCCCCATATAGGGATTATAGTTGTGGATGAAGAATATATGTGTGAGACATTGATAAGGGTAACTAGTGATGCTTTGTCAGAGGTTTTTTTATTGAATTAGAGAGCTTTAAGGGTAAAAGTTAATTAATGGGAAGTCGGAGGTCGAGTGATGGAGGAGTTAAGGTTGATGGTCATGTAACTGCATGTAATGTCTCGAGTTTTTGAATGGGCCATTTTTTGGTAAATTTGAACTTTTCTATTATTGGTCAGAACAACCTTTTTGTTAATCATCGGAACCCATTTCTAGGAGTTTTAGTGAACCAAATACTTTTTCTAGATATATTTTAATATATGGAATGTGCATCGGGGTATTGGGGGAGCTATGGGTGTGGCATAGCATGGGAACTCAATTTTGGGAATGTGTTAACAGTGGTGCATGGTTTGGAAAAACTGTGTGCCCTATTATGAGTAATTGTGAAGACCTCTAATGTAATTAGAAATGGTTTATAAAACCATGAAAGAGGGGGTGTAAGACCATATAAGAACCTATGTAATTTTTGATAGAGGTAATTCTCTTGATTTTTTTCATGGTTTTGAAAATCGTGCACCTAGCACATGCATGTGTGGTGTTCAGGAAGAGAGAACTACATGGTCTGCACATGGTCAGCCAAACTATTTTTCCATGTCATATGGGCGTTAAAGTGTTTGAAATATGAAAAATATACCCTCATCCATTTATCAAATTTATTCCTTCATTCATTATCATTCCAACATACTCATAAGAGGGTTTATCTCTTTCCATATCTTCCCAGACATTGATCCAACATCTCCATCCCAACGCTGATATTCGATCTTCTAGTGGATATGAATTTTTCTTGGTAATTCCACTAATATTCTATCCTATTTTATTTTTTTATCAAACTATACATAGTTATAAATTTGTGAAATATCATTTATCCTATTTTCAAGCCATTTATCTAAAACATCATTTTATTTTAATATGGATCAAGATAAAGGTTGATATAATATGAATAATTGACTGCTAGTATAAGGTAAGTGGTGTTTATTTTTTCCATGTTTTGTGGTTTTTTCAAGGGGGTGTTATCTATATGCACCATGTGGTTTGATCATGGGAAACCCTAATTAATTAATTTCATGTATTTAATTTACTAAATTCAGGATGTGAGATGCATATGGTATTGCACTATCTCTACTATACAAGGTCATTTTAGGCAAGGGACTTCGACAATAATACGCTATTTATATTGGGTGTTTTTTTTGATTTAATTTGAACTGATTGTATTTAATTGATTGGTTCTATTGGAATGTGATTGGATTGGCCTATGGATTGAGGTGTTGTTGACTACCTGGATTAAAGAGATGCAGTTCTTTTGGTTGGGCATGGCACGAGATCTAGTGATGATGTCCATCATAGGTTGAGGTGATGTAGTCATCAGATTGAGGTAATGTGATCACGAGGTTGAGGGGTTGACTCTCAGTACTTGAAGAGGTTTTGACCATCTTGAATTATTAAAAAGGTCGCAGGGTAATGAGGTTCTAGATGAAGTGTCTTAGGTACTGTTTATCTGATTTATGCTCACCAATTGTTGTCCAACACGTCATTGGAGTCGTGTTCACATAGATATGACTCAGATCGTGGTGGTCTCGACCACTTTTCTGAGTGGATTCCAAATAAACTATGCATCTTATGTGATGGTATTTCCCATCGATTATATTTGGGGGTGATCCCCATGGAATGCCCCATGGATTTTGAGTAACCATTGGTTAAAGATGATGAGACCATCGATTAGAGACTTAGTGTCATCGATATTCTTGAAAAGTTTAGGATAGGACTTCATGGGATTGATATCACCATGCCTCATTACATATAATATTGAGTAGATAGTGATTGCATTATGGAAAAAAGACATTATTGTTTTTCAGGACATCGAGCTACGAGACGATGGAGATTTTTTTTTGAGATAGGGTCTGAGGGATTAAGAACTATTTTATTGGGAATTATGTTTGGAAACCGAGTTATATGATAGTGGGAATGAGGTACTAGTGAATTGATTAGAGGTGGAACCTGAGGCTTCACCTGGGATGCATTTAATCAGGGGAATCCATTGGCTTTATATCATGGATCCTCACCACTATAATTATATATATATGATAGGTGATGCATCTTATGTATATAACTGGGGCCCTATACTCAGATATTACCATTTATGGTCAAATTATGTGATCTCTAACATGTGGATTCTAATCACATTTGATATGGGTAATATGTTAACTATTCTTGTGGTACCTTTTTATTTATATTTTGTAAACACCTACATTATAATTGATGTAAAACTAGAACACTTTGGTGGTTGCCTACTAAGAATTATTCTCACACCCTGCAAGGGCCCCTTGGGATTTGTGTAGACATTATGTCCCCATCATCAGTTAAGAGACTAATCTCAAGAGTTATACCTTAGTGTTAGAGTATTACCCTTTTCATGGGATTAATAGAAAGGGACCTTGGAGGTTCTTTCATTAGTTTGTGTTTAATCTTTTATTTAATAATTTCAACATACTTTATATATGATTGCATTGAGTTATGTTTCTTCAACTGAATGATTCTATTTTTCCACTATATTTGTATGGAAAATTATTATTATCACCTAAAAAGAGTATAGTCTCCTCATTATCACCTCACGGATCCTCACTTCTAGTTGGATACCTTTGGTATACGAGGAGGTGTGCCTATGGACTAATGGTCAACTAGATCAGGGGACCATTTAAAGTAGAATTTGAGATAGGGTACTACAAGTGGTCTCATAGGGGGTTCAAGTTTGTTTTCATGGAAGCATCACTAGTCTTGGATATCAAATGGTAACCATTTTTTTATATTAAAAATGATATAAATTTTTTACTTCTTTCTTGGTCTTACTATTGGGAAATGGTAGATTTTATTCTATGATGTATTCAAAACAAGGTACAGAGCTCTTGTTTTGGTGCCTACAACCAAAACCACGGTGAAAAAACCATGTTTCCAATGGTAGGTAATTGATGTTCCTCTTTTCACATTAACAATTAATTCAATTTCCACGTTGAGTGGAAAAATTGAGTGTTATATTTATCAGTTATGTGTCTTGTGACCCTTCCACCGGTTTAGAAAGTGTAATTTTTTTACACACAATGATAGTAAATTAGGTGCATAAGATGTGTTTTTATTGTGATTTTCATTGGGAACCTATAATGTTCTATGTGGGGTTGGTTTGTTTAAAGTGCCAACAGATATGTTAAATGGGTTTTCCTACTCAGCCTCTTTTGGTGACATTTTACTCATCCAGCCCAATATTGTGGTTCCAATGAGATCATTGTGTGATTCCATGTGATTATATATTCATTTGATATATTGTAGTGACTCTGGTAATGGTTGAAAAGGATGATGACCAGGGTGAGTTATTTAAAGTTTCAACAAAGAAGCAAAATAGTGTTTTCCTATATATCAACTTTGTGTGAATTCTACTCAACTTCCCTGCATTGATATGAGATATTTGATGCCTAACTCTAATGGGGGTAGTAAAGGGTCCATGTGGTTCAGTTATATCTGATGTCTAACTCCAATGGGATTGGTAATGGTCCATGAGTATGGATTTATAATGATAGGGTGCTCTAGGGTACTATATGGGTGGTGAGAAGAACTACTTGTACAAATTCTCTTATTTGTGATATATATATATATATATATATATATAAATTTATGGTTGTCCAACCATTATATTGGTATTCAGAAGGATGTCACCTATATGGTATTCAGTGGAGACTTTGGAGGATGGTGGTATGGTTCTGTATGAATGGGAACGAGATGAGGCGAGTGAGGGTTATGATAAGGCCCTAGAGAGTTGGCATGATTATAAGGCACATGTAATGACTCAGGTACTTGTGAAAAATAAACATATGGAATACTTTAGACCATGGATGGATGAGTATATTAGGGTGATCTCTCTTTAGGTTATATAGGGTATTGATAGGGGTGGTCAAAGATCTAATCCATCTATGGCCTACTTGATCAATGAGTTCCAGTCGCAACACCCACCATTATTTAAGGGTGATGGTGGACCACAGGAAACAAATAACTAGATTGAGTTGGTCTATAGAATCCTAAAACAGCTCATGACATCCTCAGGTTGGAGAGTGAATCTAGTAAATAACAAGCTTACAGGACCAAAAAATCATTGGTGGGATATACAGGTAAATGCGGGCAGTCAGAAGGGACAATCATGGAAGGATTTGGAGGCCAGATTCATTGAGCACTTCTTTCCAGAGACACTGAGGGTCAAAAGAGCATGAGTTTTCATGAATCTCTAGATGGATGGTAGTTCGGTCATTGACTATGCTTCCAATTTCACATACTTATCTCGATTTTCACCAGTATGGTGGGAGATGACATCTCTAGGGTTTGGAGATTAAAGGATGGTTTGTGCAATTCTTTCAAGTTGTAGGTGAATATCTTTAGGATGACTTCATTTTTAGAGGTGGTCAACCAAACACCAATAGGTGAGTGAAATATGACAGATTATTCATATTCAAGACATATAATGGCATCAAATCATTTTAGTATTGATGCTTCATGAAGTAGGAAGCAGGGCAATGGGGTATCTCAGTAAGCAAGTCATACTAGATATTTGAGTAGACCATCGACCACTGGGTCTTCCCAATTTTGATTCCAATGCGGGAAGTTAGAGCATATCCTAAATTAGTGCAAGTAACCTCTAAATGAGTGTCAGGCCGGTGCTTAGATTTGGAAACTCGAGAGGTTCTGTAGGAAGCCTTCTCAGATTTCTATGAGCCAGGTACTGGGTTAGACTTATTTTTATGAGGTAGTACTGAGATTGGTACCAGGAACTGGTAGTAGGGATTCATCTTCACATAAAGTTTGTGGAAGAAGTGGTGGGACCTAATGGTGGGTTTAATGGACAATATCTAGTAAAGATTCATAGGGAGGAAAGGACTCAAACAGTCATGATTTAGGCCAGGTAAATGTGGTTTGGAAACCAGGTGCAGAGAAGGCTGCAAGCTTACTACAATTAGAGGAACAATGTGGTGACTACCAGGTTGATTTTTATTTTGAATTTTGAAGGTTTTGGGGAATGGGGAGCATAAATTTTTATTTCTTACTTACTAGGTGGTGGTTAGTAAGTTGGAATCAATTATGATTCATGGTATATATAATATGTTATTTGACACCAATATTTAATATGGGAATCGATAGAGTGTGGGTTTTACTTGAGGTGTGTTGGAATATATACATTGAAGTGATGTTATTTCAATATGAGGTGATGTACACCAAGATCATATAGGAATTTAATGAGATACAGTATATGATGAATTTAAGAAATGAAATTGGAATGATTTGAGAACATGATAGGGTGTAGGAATGATGATGCATCGTGGGAGGAATTTTGGGTTTAGGGATGGTTAGTGGACCACCATATGTTGATTTTGGGTCGATAAGTGGTCGGGTATTTAACACCAATGGTGGGTATAACCTTGAGTGTAGTTGAATTTTGACGGATGGTCAGGGTAGACTGGGTTGATTTAAATGACATGTGTATGTTCTTTACCATCTTCAGGTAAAACTTTAAATCTTAGGGATGAGCTATGTTAAGGAAGGAAGATTCTAATATCTCGGTATTTTTAATGGGATATTTTTTGAGTGAATTTGAACTTTTTATATTTGTTGTTCCGAAAAAACATTTTCTTAATCTCTAGAACAAAATTATTGGATTTTATTTAACTAATTATTTTATTTTAGATGGATTTTATGGCCCAACAACTACATTAGGGTTTATTATGAGTTTCATTTGGGGAGAGTCTTAGGAACTCAAATTCATGAACATGCTGTCAGAGGTGCATAGTTTGGATTTTTTTTTTGGTAAAACAACATTAATCGTGTAGCCCTCCAGTGTCGCTTGATTGAATTTAATAAACCATGCAGGAGAGGGTGCATGGAAATGAAAGCACCTCTATATTTTTTATATAGGTAATTCACACTGGTTTCACATGATCTTGTAAACTGTGTGACTAGAATGTTCATTTTAGGTGTTTGGGAAGAGAGAACCTCACGGTTAGGCAAACAAAGTGGCCAAATTGTGCAGGTCATTAAAGTTTATGAAATGTCCAAATTTACCCTTATCCCTTTATCAAATTTTTTCCTCCTTTCATTCTCATTCTACCGCATGCACATGAGGATTTATCCATTTCCCACTCTGCATAGTATTTGAGCCAAAATCCCCATTCGAACTCTTATCTTTGATTCATTGGTGGATATATATTCATCTGGGAAAGACCTTCAATTTTCTATACTATTTTTATTATTTATCTCTCCATATGGATCACTAAATCTATGTGATTTCATTTTCCCAATTTTGAGGACATTCATCTAAAACTCTATTTTCTTCTGATTCAGATTTATTTAGAGGCTGATATCAAATGATCAAGAACCTACTTATATGAGGTTGGTGGTGCTTATATTACTTTGTGTATTCTTATTTTTGGGGGTTCACTCTATATTAATTTCTTGGATCGACCGAGAAAGAACCAAATAAATTAAATGCATGAATTTAATTTAATAAATTAATGATGTGAGATGCCTATGGGAATGATCTAGCTCCACTACACTTGGTCAAGCTGAGTAAAGGTCTTGGACCAAACTTGTAATTTTAGGTCAGATATTTTATTTGACTTGAATTAGAGTGATTGTGTTGAATTTTTTGGTTCCATGGGAATGTGATGGCCTTGGCCCGAGGATTGAGGTGGGGCTATCCACCTAGATTGAGGTGACATAGTTCATCAGGTTGGGTGTGGCCTGGGATCCATGGGTGATGTTTATCATAGGTTTTGGTAATGTGGCCATCAGTTTACGGTGATGTGATCTTCAGGTTGATGTCTTGGCTCCCGGTACTTGAGGTGGTGTTGACCATCATGATTTAGAAACATGGTTGTAAGGGGGTGAGGTGTCATATGATGTGTCTTGTGTATTTTTAGGGCGATGTATGCTCACTTTTTTTGGTCAATGTGATATTGGAGTTATGTGCACATAGATAGCACTCAGATTGGGGATTTTTTGACCACTCACATGGACGACGAAACTTATAGACTATGTTTCTTAAGTGATCTACTTGACTGTGGATTTTTTTGGGTGATCACTATAGAAATCCACATAGACGGTGATGGTATATCAGTTGACTATGATGAGACCATCAATTGGGGGACAAGTCTTAATGAAATTTTTTAGGTTTTTGGGACAATAATCAGGGGATGGATATCATCATGCCTCAACAGGATATCTGTTGATCCAATGGTGATTGTATTATGGAGGAAAACCATCATTTCTCCTTTGGATGTTGGGTTCAATCCATCAAATATTTTCAAATCTAGAGTCTTATGAACTAGATACTATTTCATTGGGCATTCCATTTGTATTCCATGTTATATGATGGTGGGAATGAGGTTCTAGTAACTTGATTAGAGGTTGAAATTGAGGGTTCACCTATGATGTGTCTCATTAGGGGATCACTTAGTATTTATGTCATGGATCCTCAACACTGCAGCTATATAAATATAGAAAGGTGTTGTATGATATACATATAATCGGGGCACATAATTAGATATTACCAGTGATCACCACTAGAAAAACTGGCTATTGCTAAGGTTCAAAACTATGGAAATAGGGCCCAAAACCATGATCATAGGCTATGGACATGGTTTTTCCCAACTGTGGGAACTATCACCCTATTAGTAGGGTCTCACCTATGGAAAAAGTTTTAACCATGAAAATAGGTGGACTATTGCAACATTTTCGAAAATTGTAACATTAGGTGTCTCCATTGCCAACCATGGCAGTTGACCTATGGCCATTGTTTTAACCGTCGTAAAAGGTGGACTATTCCCATAGTTTGAACCACGACTATAGCCCTATAAAACTTTGTAAATAGCCTAAAAAAATGTGTGCCTAGCCGGATTTTATCCCAGCACCTTCACTTCACATTTCAGTGCCATAACCACTACACCACCCAGAATTTTGTGTGTATAAATATATAATATGTTATATATATCATTAAAAACTATGGAAACATCCTAAAAACCGTGGAAATAGTTCTTCCCACCATTTTTTAGTGGGAAATGTTTTCTCCCATGCAAGGGCGGGAGACATATTGCCACAGTTTTTAAAACCATGGCTATATCTCTTCGAAAAAAGGTCTATTGCCATGTTTTTTAAAACCATGTTTATAACCCTTGAAAAAAAGACATATATCCATGGGTTTAAAACCATCGATATAAGCCACAAAACCATGGTCATAGCCACGTATAGCTATGGTTTTAAAACGGTGGCCATAGCCACCTATAGCCACTATTTTAAAACTATGGATATAGGTTCGTGGTCATAGCCTTTTTTCTAGTAGTGGATGGATAAAATAGGTGATCTCTTCCTTGTGGCTGTTGAGTACAAGGGAAGTTAATTATTTAAAAAATATTCTTGTGCTAACTTTTTTATTACATTTTTTAAGCGCATGTATTATCATGGATTTATGACATGCCCACATTGGTGATAGCCTACTGATATTTATTATCACACCCTACATGGGCTCCTCGAGATGGGTGTAGACTTTATGTGTTTTTTACCAGGTAAGGGACTGAGTTCAAGAGACAAAACTTAGTGGTCACGTTGGACCTTTTTAATGAGATGTATGGAAAGGTCCTTAGAGGTTTGTGCATGAGTTTCATTTTATTTTTTTGTTTCCTTTTTTGGGAATGACTTATATATGATTATGGTAATTTTTTTTCAAATAATATATGGTATTGTTTTCACTACTATATTTGTTTGGACTGTTTTTATTATCACCACTATAGGGTATAGTCTCCACACTATCACCTCACAGACCCTAACAATTATTCAAAATCGTTTGACATATAGGGAGGAAAGCCTAAGTTCTATTGGTCAACCAGCCCATAAAACCATTTAAAGTGAGATTTTGATTGGGGTGCTACACCACTAGTGTTTCAAATGGGTAGAAAGATAAAAGTTTTATCGATTTTGGTTTAGTATTAGAGATCTCTAATACTCTATTTATCAATAGAAAATGGTATTTGTTGGATTCTATATCCACAACTACATTTTATTTCTATTAGCGCATTAATGTTTCAAATTATTCATTGTAATCAAAATATATAGACATTTTACCTTAATTAAATAGATAAATATTTTATCATTTCTGTTAATAGAAAATATAAAAAATACATTTATCAATACTAATCAAAATGGTGATAAAGGTGACACATTTTGCAAAATTTATATATAAACACACACACATGTATAATTGTGTTCTAATATATATATATATATATATCTGTGTGTGTGTTTTACTTAATTTATACATATATACATATTTTAATATATATATTTCATTCAAAATAGATACAAATATATATATATATAAACACACACATAGTCATATATTAATTTATATTTTTATATATAAATACCGACACATATACAAACATATAGGCATATATATATAAACACACACACACCTAGAAAAATATAAACATGCACATGTAAAAATATATTTATAAACACACACACATTTTTCTCAAAATGTAGATATATATTTAGAAATTTGAAAAAATAATTGACAAATGGTTATTATATATTACGATTTATATTTTTAAAATTATATTTTAAATGTAAAAATATTATTATATATTTATATGTTTACTTTTATACACAATATATATATTATATTATAGATATTTAATTGTATAATTATACATATAAGTAAACACACACAAACGTATATAATTATATATATATATATATTACTAATTATATAATATGAATATATATATATATATATTTAACTATGAATTTATTAAAAGTATTTATATATTTATTTATATAGTTCATACTAAAATACATTATAATATTAATATATGCTCATATAATTATTTATATAATTATGAATATTCCATAATTAGATTTTTGTTTTTTTGGTTGGGGTAAATTTGGAAATATTCCTTTGGTAGTTGTTATTGATAATAATAGAAACTGCTAAATGGTGGTCATTAGGCCAATAAAAAATAAAACCTCCCCTTCACCTTCCCCCTGTTCCCTCCAATCCCCCCACCACCACACCCATTAAATCCTCCCCTCAATTCCATCTTGTTGACGCCCCTCTCGCAGAAAAACTCGCTCCAAATCCCCTCCCATCCACAAACTCACATTTCAATATGAGAAACCCCATACGATTCATATTAGTGTTATTCCCCTCATGTCCCTTTATTCTACACATTCCTTTCACGTAGATTTATTGTGTCTCTATTCCCCCTTGTTTGGTTGGTTTCTATGATACCTCCCATTTTTTTGTTAAATTTTCAAAAATTCCATGTATGATCTTAAATATTTGATCATAATTCTTTTCTTGGAATGAATATTTTCTAGTAAATATAGTTTATATAGGTAATTTGGAACTAGGGATGTATGGAATATGTTTAAGTGAAAAATGGTTTTCGATTTATTCCATACGTAAATAAATTTTATAATTAAATATTTTTAAATAATCATTCTTTGTCTATCTTATTGGTAAAAGTCATTATAAAATACATCTTTAAAATTTTTATTATTATTAAAATTATTTATTATAATATTTAGTTATTCATATAGTGGCTCCCCTCCATAGATTATAAATGATGTTTTTTTCTATAATTTGTACATTATGTGAGTTTGGAAGGTTTATCTAGTTGTTTAATGATAAAATTAGAATGTAAAGAATAGATGTATATATAGAACTCATCATTTAAAGTTAAAAAAAATTATTTCTATATTATTTCATAAATATTAAGAAATATCAATGTTAAGGAATTTTTTCACTAATGTCATTATAAGCGACGTGTTTTTATAAATTAAGTGTTTATGTCGAGATAGTGAAATTATAAAAGTTTATGTAAATAGATTTCAAGTGAATATTATGTATTAATTTTGGTTTTTTTATTTATTATTTATTATAAATTAACATGGAACTATTTTCATGTTTTATTGAATTAAATATCACTTATTATAGTCACAAATTTTTAAATATGTTGAAAAATAATTGCCTAATTAACTCTTTTTTTATAAATAAAACATGATAACTAATATGATTTGGTTTTGAATACTATTTAATTTTTAAATTATTAAAATTTATTTTTTAATAAAGAATTTGCTATTTACTTTCACGTTAATTTTATATTTGATGTATGAAATATTTATTAACACATTTTTAGTAGTTTATTTGAAACTAATTTTTGGTTTATAGTTTTGAATTTGATTGATTTAAATAGAGTTGAAATTTCATATTTTTTATTTTTTATTTTTTATTTCAGTAAACTGATTGTTTATAAATATTTAACATTTTATTCATATTTTTTTTAATTACATAATACTCTATATTATTTTGAAAAAAAATTAAATCAATTTATTAGTTTATTAAAAATGTGTGGAGGTTGTTTTCATATTAACATGTCATTAAATGTTTGTATGAATTTTATATTTTTTTTCAAAATTATATTTCTATATATCAATTATAATTTTTATAGTCACATATAAGTATAAGTTCATGATTGATCTATTGATTAGATTTTTCTACTGAATAAGTTTAGGGGATACAAATTTTTCATTTCATTAGTGGATTTCATAGTGATATAATTAGATTTATGTGTCGAAAATTTAAAAATGGATATCTCATTAAACAAGAAAATTTTATAGAACATTTGTTCTATATGGTTATTTAAAATACAATAAGTGATTGAAAATTCACGGAGAAGATTTTATTCCCTGTCATTGACCATAAAATATTCAAATGGATGTTGATCTGATAATATTTTATATGATGAGAATTATTCTTAATGAAATGATACATCAGTTTCAACCTAAACAGAGTAACATCTTGAATGATGAGGTTTGAGACTTTAATCAATGTTCTTTTATAGATGGAGAAGCATTAACATTTTAAAATTCTTGAGGATTCATAAGATAAAATTTATCTTAGATACACAAGATTCTGTAAATTATCATTTATAATTGAATTGTTATCCTTTAAAACCTTGATTAAATATATAGACACCTCCTCTTATATGTTATTGGTATTTTTGTAGAAGGTACACTTTGTTAGAGAAAATACAATGGAGTCATACTACTAGGCTATCATGTTGACCAACAACCTTGGATTCTCATATGAGACAATTCATTTGTGTCACAACAATTGTATGTTGTTTGGAAAATAGAATTCACATATTAATTCATTTATTATATGTCACCAGTCTAGTTGAAAGAATAAAAATATTAATTAAGGTCATCATATTATTTATGTAAGGGTCTTGAAATATGAGAAATAGATCGCTTCTAAATAGATTCATTACACCCCATAAAACTGTGGATAAATAGATTCTTAATGTCAACCAAAATATCTAAACTTATGATGGGGAATATATAGAGAATCAAATAGGCTGATAAGTTTACTCACCCAACAGATTCATTATAATGGACGGATTTTGATCAAGGGAACTCAATATATTCCCAAGATTTTCATAATGTTTTATCAGCTTTGTAAGTAGATGGTTTTAACCCACTCATTTATGTGGATTATGTAACAAATTATACATGACCAATGGTGAGATTATATACAACATAAACCCATGGTTATTTATAATTCACTATTTTTGTTACTTTTGACTATTATTGACGGACTCAGAGGACCCAATGATAAAATTGACATTTCTTTGAACCATTTATTGTTAATTGTTAAGAATATTGGGTTGAAAGTATAATGATATATAAATAAATATTTAATGACACTTTTAAATTTTGGGACACTTTGTTAAGAATAATTATTGACATCCAAATGTATGATAAATTATGTAGTTGGGTTAAAAAAGAAAATTACATGACATAAGTTGTAATAAATTTAAGATATCTATCATTTCCCATCCAGGATCAATGAATCAATTAGAGGGGGAGGGGATGAATCAGTGGTATCTTTTCTTTTATGTTTCATTTCGTTTGAAACAAAATTTTTTCCAATTAAATATTTATCATTTTTCTAAAAAAACAGTCACACATCCAAAAGAACATAATTATTTAAAAGGTTCCCTACTCAAAAAGAGTATCTACATCCTTGTCAGGGTTTAGAAAAATAATATACCACAAAATACACTATAAAACAATCCTTTTTTGTGGATACAATATGTAAGATGTACCCCTAAACATTTTTGCCACTATAGTCAATACAAGGGTTCATGTTCTTCTCCTTGCGTGAATGATATAAATCACGTTTGTGTAGACAGTTAAGAAACCTTCCCCAGTTGGTTTAAAACAACATCCGACAACTCAGTATGATCTATTAACTCTTTCATATTCTTCTTATATCTATAAAACTTCTTTAGGTAAACTCATTCTTAAATCTATATATCTCTTCCGAAAAAATCAGTGCTCTCTCTCTCTCTTCACACATGAACAATACTCCATTATCAAAAATTACAATGTACTTCCTTATATTTATAAGTATTCCAATAGAGGAATAAGAGATAAAATTATCTCACATTCCCACTCAAAAAAAATTCTAGAAATTATAATTTCACATTCATTTCAACATCATATTTTAATCTTCCAGTAGTTTACTTCTCTTCATAAATCTTTTAGAAACTATTAAAATATTCTCACAAATTCAGTCAAATTAATTCTTTCTAACCATTATTCAATCTAATACCAATATTCACTCCAAATTTGTTCCTCATTGTGATGGAAAATATTAAAAACTGAAGAATTCTCATTATGATGGAAACATTAAAAAACAAATATCCTTCTCACAGTGAGGCATTATACCAACTGAAAAATTAATATTAAATACATTAAAAGCATTCTTTTAGAAACAATTTTTCAACTTCATTAAACATTTATTTCTCTTATTTTCCCATAAACATCATTTAAAATTATAAATATATCAGATCCCATTGGAATCCCTTTTGGAACAACTTCCAAACACCCTTGAGAAAAACTTCAAAAACATATCTCTTTTTGATCATACACTCAGGCTAGTGATCCTGCATCCGATGACTTATCGATGTCAGTATGTGTCTAATGGATCAGTCTCTACCTACTTTTGATATATCAAGGTAAATTAAAATATTATTAATTGGAACCACTTCATGTCCAATGACTCTTGAACCACTTGGAAAAAATATCTAAGTTCTACTTCTATAATTGACACAATTTTTGAAAAAAACATCTATTTTATGAAAATTGTTCACTACATTGTTGTTAATCATCTGGTCGATCGGTCTCTGCATCCATTTAGATTATTTATCCAAAAAATTCCCACATAATTAACCAACCTAATGTGAACATATCCCAATAATCTCTTCATACTAATCTATGTCAATATATCAGTCTTGGTCTTCCTTTGATGGATCAGTGGAACCCTTCATCCAATAGATCGAGGTCAGTAGTGACTTCCATCATCCATTTTCATTACAATTATCAATCAATCCTTATGATTTGTTCCTTAATCGAATTTTATAGTTTGATGTATCATATTGTTTGATAGATAAGTCGATCAATGCTTCAACCAAACATTGACTTCTGTATCTTCACACTTCCTAGCCTTCAGGAAGATTTTTCATCTGGTGATCTTCACACTTATGAACTGAGACCACAATATTAAATACCCACTAATCTTATTTTACCAGCTTATTTGAGTATATTGATATCTTCATGACATTAGAAACTTTTTTCTTGTAAAATCACAAATTGACATTAGGCACCAAACATACCTTTTTTCCTTTATTTCATAAGGTTTTCATCACAAGTTGTTCATCCAAATTTTGATTTATGAGAACTAAGAAAACGGAAAAGAATTTTCATATTTAATATCGAGTCATTAAAACTCTAATAAAACTCTTCATATCGATCAAAACATTCATTTCATACCCAATGTGTGTCTAAAAAACATTCACTTAGAAAACATATCTATAATAGAAAAACAAAACCATTGTGGAAATTTTAACAAAACTTTTTCCCATCTTGTATGTTTGGTAACCCTTTCATCTGATCATCAAAACAAACTAAATTGGTTTCTTCACAATGACAAAATACTATAAAATAATCCACAAAAAATTCATTTAGATTATAAAATCAAACATATATCTCACTTGGTCCCAACTATATTTCACTTTGGATTTTTTTCAACCAAGGTTCATAAATCAATAAACTTTCTAACATCAAGCTATGGATTACAAATCAAAAAAGTCCATGACTATGTGATCTCACTAATTTCAGAAAATAAGATTCATTGATAGAAAAACCATGATATCCAAAATTAGTGGCTTATAAAATATTATTCTTACACTTGAACCTTTTCACTTTCTTTCTCTTCACAAAATTATATTTATTCTTGAATATAAAACAAGTTTCCTATAAACATATCAAAAAAATATTAAGAATTTTTATCACATAAATTATTAGTTCAAAGATTACCCAAAAATACCATTAAATATATGCTTATAAATGTTTTAGGAATCATCAATAAATTTTGTGCTAATTATTTTTTATTTTGTTTTCAATATGATAAAATCATGTCACTTTGTATGTTTTTATGATTAGAATAAAAGGGAATTGAACTCAGTGATGGTAATAGGCATGAAGAGGAATCCCCAAAAGTGGGATTTTAAGAAATTTAAATGAGGTAGTACATAATCTCATTGATGTTTGTGAATCACTACCCAGTTTAAGATGAGGATCTTACTTGATAAGTTTTAAGCACAAAAATAAAACCTTAAAAAAACATGGTTTATATATGAAGTTGTGCACGGCGTCGGCTCATCGTTGGTGATCGATCCTTGAATAATTCAAATCATAATTCATCAAGATAATCCAGACTCACCTAACAAATCAAATTAACTGAGAATCCTTTAAATCTGGGTTCTAGCACATAATTTTGATGACAACTTCAATGCTCCTATGATAACCACATTTCCTTGCTTGTGATTCCTATGAGAGAGCTCGATCTGAAATATTGGTTCAAGAGGCTCATGATATTGAACATGGGAGAGAGGATAAGAGATGCAAATCCCTTGAATAGTCCATGGTGGGACGCTATCCTATTCTTTGTATGGTGTGTAAATAACTAACTCGGAATTGTCTCTCCGTCCCCTGAATACATAAATCACTATAAAGGACATGTTACGACTACTGAAATAAGTCATAAATATTATTATCACTTTCATGTAATATATAAAATATATTATTTGAAAACAAATGAGTCATTTTCTCAAACTGTCATTCAAAAAAATATTAATTCATCCTTGAATATTTTAATATGCATTAAAATAATATTTTTCATTAATTTACATTAATTCTTGTAAATAAATTTAATAAATAAGTTCTATGATTATTATTATTAAATATAATATTATGAATTTATTTATTGAATTAGTGATTGTATCTCCTCGGAAAAATCCTAAACCGCAGTGGTGGGGTCCACTATATGCAATATTCGTATTAAACTGAATAGTGAGGATTCGTCAATACACTATTGTGTGTGGCCCTCTTGGACCTTATCTCAATAGAAATGAATATTATTTACAGGCCAAGACCGAAATCTGGAAACCCATCATGGCCCCTAAAGAGATAAGGATTTTCACAGTAGTAACAACCAACCTACGAACACACATTGTGTAATATAATATCATTGTATTTAATATCCCATAAATAAAGACACACACCTATGTCGTCATCCTTTTCATTCATTATTATATGTTGATATAATTGCACAAATTTACCCTCGACTGCCATTGACATGGTGTTATGAAGGTACTACCATCCTGATCAACAAGGACCAAGATATATAACTTCCCAAATCAATAATGGACAAATACTTTCTTCAACATTCAACCAATGTCATGACACCAATGACGCACCTAGAAAAAACTACCTCAACATAATTTCAATATCATGGTTTTCATATTACATAAAATTACACAATAAAATGGTATATGATGACAATGATATCAAGTCAGGATACTATTACACATGTCTCTAGATAAGAACATCCAATAACACCCAAAACATGTGGTTTTCTATTAGCATGTTTTTTTTCATGATCTCACTACAAGAGATCACAAAATGAGAACTTTATGAGAAGAAGTCCTTGTGCTTATGAGCCCCTAGCTCTTGATAGTCAATCATCTACCATGTCCAGTCAATAAGATGTATCTAGACTATATATCCTTTGTTTAAGATTAATGTCATAGTATCTCGAGGTTATCAATATAGCCTTGGATTTCATATAAACTTTAGTTACAAAAATTAATATATGGACATTACCATTACAATTGTGGATGAAAAAAAGTCAACAATATAATGGTTAGAAAGAATCATGTATATCTAATTGTATACAAGATATGGTAATCAAAACTTAGAATACTTGGGTCTAGGGAACCTGTTATTTCAATACAACCACTTCCACTAGAGACAAATTTCTAACCCAACTTATTAACTACTCACATGAAAAAGATCATGTTTCTATTGATTAATGGATTTAGAAAATGGGCCTTCCATGTTTCCACCGCATGGAATATTTTCTATTTGTGACCTCATATCCTTCAGTAAAACTTCTCAAGATAAGGTTTCCCTTAGTATATCCCTTTTTCCCACTGTCATAACCTGACATCTTGGCTAGTAAGAATATAATAATTTACGTTATGATAATACTTTTTTTATAATGTTCAATTTCATGAACTAGAACAAAGCATTGCATTTAACTACTTCTAAGCTTCCTTATAAGCTACAACATACTCGAAGAATGTAGATATGGATACCGTTGGATTATATGAGCTTGTCTCGATCATCACATTAGAATAACTATGATATTAGACCACATAGATCTATGGAAGAATAGTTTGTGTCCCCTTAAAAATAGTATCCTTTTATTCTCCACTTACTAGGTACAAATAAATTTTACTTGAAAAAGTACAATTAGATAGTACAAAATCCATCACTTTCATTGCTCCTAGATATAATAGATTTTTCCACTATAAATTATATACTGGAAAAATCAGTTTTTTACATATCACGGCATACATGATTGATCCATCTCTTAAGATTATAGACCTCAACTCAGAACATTTATCTTCTCCCATGTCCTAGTCATGTAAGAATGGAGAGATACATGCCATGTGACATTGGTAACAATTCCTCTATTGAATTGTTCCAATTTGTATTTTTCAATACCATGTCACTATATGTGTGTTTGTCTTGATCCAAGCAACCTTTAGATCCATCTCATTATATTTGTTCCCTAAAAAATTGGTTGATAATTTAGGTCAATCGTAGGAGAATAGATTTCATCTTTGTCTTATCTAACTTGATGAGCAATCTATTTTCCATAAGTCTCAAAACATATTTTACTTGTAAAACCATGGTGCTCCCAGTATCCTTTGGTATGCACTTGGAAAACATTTATTGAAAACATATAATCTATGATCATTATACTTACATAAATCCTAAATATTATATTAGTAATTTTCAACCTTTATTAGCTTTCAGTGTTATTACCAACCCTTTTTGTTTGCATTGTATATACACCTTAAAAGATTTATGGTTATGACATCCAATGCCTAATAATATGATAATATAAATTTTCTATGACATGTATAATTTGAATGGAGTTTTTAATAACAACCAATAATTTCAAATAGAGCCTTTTTGATACTATGAAATTACCATTCATGTATCGATTCACTTGAATACCCACTGAAGTATTCATTATAATTAGCCCCTTTTCATATTGATACATGGAATTCATTTATGGAATTTTAATTAGTCTTTTCAATCTTATCTAACTACCACATATTTCTTACTTGTATGAAATATTATTCATAATGAATAATATATCACCAACCATAGTGAATAAAATCCATTACCATGGTTTTATCCTTCCTATGCAATATGTGTCTCTGGAACATACTATATTCCACATGAACTTGTGGAACTAGTTCCAATGCCAACTACATGTGAATCTATATCATTAAATAAACCCAAGTCAATCTAAATCACACTATCAAAATAGATGTGCACCCTTTTATAAAAATGTAGTTCATCAGTTGACTACAACATTCTAACTTAGGGATTTAAGTAATATCCTAATCAACTGTTAGAATGATTATAACATATGCACCAAGTGTTTGTACTTGATGAACTTTTGTATACCACATGACAAAATATTTGAATCTAAACACATTTTTTTATGATATAATATATTTCCATCATACTATGAAGCATAAGATATCCATTAATTATTATAGTTGGCATAAAGTTATGGGATATCACCATTACTTTCAAAGAACATCATGAAATATAATGGTAGTTTCTACATGCTACAACATTTATACTGCATACAACATAACTCTGATGTATAAAATGTGAGTTTAGGAATTGATCCAAGATACATTTTTTTATCAATGTTGACATGCAATACTTCATCATTGATCCTTCTCATTAACATTAAATATGTGATGTAGATAAGGTAATCTGAGTTTATGAATTACTCCATGCTATATTATCATGATCGATGATTGCATAGTTAAGATATTCTTCAGCATGTTGGATCAACAAAAATAAAATCTTATAACCATGATGTTACTTAACTGCTTTATTCCTTAATTTCTTAAAGGAATCATATGAAGTATGTTTTCCAATAGCATACCCTTGAAATAGTTCATGCTCACTTGTTGAACTAATTTCAATAGATTTGGTACATTCCTCTAATGTCGTCTTTGTTTAAACTAACGATGTCGATAATACCATAGGTGTTTAGTAGTACTGAGCCTAAATACCATATAGCTTATAAACATGAATTTCACTTTTAGATTTACTTGAAAAATAATTTTTGTCCACAAGTAGGTCTAAGTCTTACATTTTATATTCATCGGGTATTGTCTGTGATTAATATATCACTGAACTGTTGATGAAGTATTAGCTACCAAAAACAACAATCATTCTGAAACCAAAAATAATGTATATTTCTGTCCAAAGGGAACATGAGATAAATGTTTTTGGTTACACTCCATAATAGTTCTTAATGAATCTTTCACTTGGAAATAACTAAGTCATGCACTTATTACCACTGGACTAGGTATCACCCTTTCTCAACCACTTAGTGAATACACCTGACTTCTAATAATGTTTCTATACTTGGTTATTGTATTTCAATGCACATATGTGATAGGAATATAGTATTAAATACTTGAGTATTAAAATTGAAACATTACATAGAGGAATATTCCTAAAGAAGAAGTGATAACATTCTTCTTTAAATAAGTTTATTTCATTTTAACTTATATTGTTTTACTTGATGATATCTCAAAAAATTAAGCTATGTTAAAACCTCTTATATGGAAGTATGTCGAAAATGTTCCCTTGGAATTACTTTCAATTGACCATTTCACCTTTTATTCCAAATAATTATCCATAATAATTAAAGTTAAAATTGATTTTGATATTCTTATTCACTTGGAGAACCTTACCTAAAAGGAAATGAAGTGTTTACTCTATAATTTATCATTTTGTAACATTAAACAAAACCTGAGTAAATGGGTGAATATGATATTTGAATAGGATTAATTGAAGGATCATAACATGATTATCAATTTACATATATCCAGTGTAACCATTACCTATTCATATCATTGCATCGCTTTCTCCTTGAAAACCACTCGGAGATGAGACTTCAGGTCATATAATTCACATCCGGATGTAGAGACTTCTACTGAAACAAAACGTTGATGAAAGAATAATGAAATAACTATCATATGTTTTGTTCACTATTCTCCTATAAGAAATTTCACCCTCACATATTGAGGTAACTTAATAGGTGTTTGGTGCATTGGCATCCGGAGTTTCCAATATCATAGTACTATGTGAAAGCACCCGTACTATTTTTGGATACTCATCCCGGTGTTGAAATTTACTTTCTCCAATATTTATCATTGTTTTTAAACTTGTGGTATAACTTTACATTTTTCTACAAAATTAAATTTTAGTAGATTAGTACATTTATCATGCATACCGGTTAGGAAATTTTGATTAATTTATTAAATCATTAAATGTCTCCCACTATTTTATCAAATTCTAGGAACCCTCTATGCTAGAATTGAAATACTATGTCGGTTGAGTATTATAGTGGAAAAGATCTCAAAACCTCTCCTCATAGTCAACATGTTATGGCTAAGACACTACTTGTATGGTTCAAGTGAGGTGTTAGGCTAGCCAACCACATTAACTCGCGGTTCCTTAATCTGTTAAGTGAAGTCCCTGTTTTTTAAATTGTTACATGATTTACTAAATGGTTTCCTATAAAATTACAGAAAGTAAGCCATGGATAATACTCATTTCCCCTTTAGTTACGTCGACCCACCAATCTCATAAGGACTATTCGGTAGTAACCCTATGGCATGACTGGCACCCCAAACACCTGCTTTTTTACAAACTCGAATGATGGAAGGGGGGGTTAAACTTAATATTTATTTGAGGGTTTTAATGTTATTAATGTGATGAATGAAATACTTTTCCATATTATTAGCACATACTATGTGATCTCACTCACAACTGATCATGAATGAAATAGAAAAATTCATCACGTCCCATGTTCATTTTATCATGCAAGCTTGTTTATTATTATTCTATGTGTTCATGTATGAACTACACATACATAAAAATAATAAACCATGAAAAAATAAAATGGCAACCTGATCATGAGTTGGCACTAATGGTTGATTCATTGAGTGAATAATGAACCAACCAAGACCCACGGGGATAAAAACTTGAGTCGCATCGCTTGCAACTCCAATTGCAGTGTCTGCCAACCAATTCATTAAGGTAATATATGGTTCATTCCCATCACATGACACGAACTGCATCACTGGTCATCTCGTCATTATACAAAAATACTCGCACACAGATGAGGGGAACTGGGGAGTAAAAATACAACTCTGAGATAAACACGTAGGCCCTTATACATATAATGACACTATGATGACTCACAAATCACCTTTTAATTAAAATAATTATTAAAAAACCATTACAATAAATTAATTAAATAAAAACACACTAACCTTCCATTGGTCGGGTCCAAATATCATGATCAGTTAATACGCATTAACTAAAATATTATAAAAATGTATAATTAAAATTAAACATTCATTAAATTTTACTCGAGGGAATTATAATTGAATTAAAAAATTACTCATATTCTTAACTCAATATTTACGTCTTTAGACCCCAATAAATTAATTTAAATTTAAAACTAAAAATTAAATTTATTTATTTATTTATTTAAACACAATTTTAAAATAATTTACACTGGAACTAATAAAACTAAAAAATATATTTAATTTAGAACCAAAATTAAATTAATTAATTTATTGATTTAAATAATTTTTTTGGACCCCAAAACACCGGGTAGGGCCTGTGTGGGTCAGGCCAAACATACACAGGCCCATTAAAAAATGTATCAACCCCATGTGAAGGTAATCTGGGCTGGGTCGGCCTGCCCAATCCTATTATAGGTTGGGTTCTCTTATCTGGACATGTTTTTGGGATGGTTGAGATAGCAGAAAGCATTTATGTTCCACCCTAGTGGTCCCTATAACAATTCTGGCTAAACTAAACCAGCAGGTAGGTGAACTGGGCCGAATCAAGAGCCCCCTGATATCTGGTGATAAGGTCAGATGGGAAAGTTAGTGAGGGATTCTTCATGTACGATCATATGAGGGTGAGAGACACGGTTTTAGGGCATGGATAGAGAGGATAGATTAGTTGTGAATCTAGGGTGGAATGCATGAATGAGCTGAAGCTGCAACTGCCACAGTTTTGTGGTAGCGCGGGGTTCATGCAGTTTTCAGGATGCATAGCAATATGATAGGGGACTGTGGCAATGGTGCCTCCCCTGGTGCTGACGGCCTGAGGTGGGTCATCCGTATGGTGATGGTGTGGCATGGTCAGAGAGAAGCTGATGGCCGAAGAAGGACCAAGACTGGGCGGTGCATCGGGGGAGGAAGGTGGCCCTATGATCTCAGGTCGTGGCCAACTATGTTGGGAGGCTTCCTGAGGTGGAACTTGGTGGTTTCCTCTGTGAGGTGTGTGGGGGCACCAGACTAATAGAGGGAAGGTAGAGGTATCGAGAATCCCCCATGTGATGACTTCCTGTTTTTTATTTAGTTGAGATTTCTTAATAAATTTACTGAAGAAAAAAATTAAAATGACATAGTTTAATTTTTTTTTAAAAAATACACTAAAAAGGTGACATCTCTGATGCCGCCATTTCTCCCCCATGTCATCTATGGCCTGGATTGATGACATGGAAAAGGTGGCAGGGTGGGGGGGATGCCTCCTTTGCCACAACCTCTAATAAAGGGAAGCCTCCTTCATCTCTCCTAGATCCTCTCTGTATCTCTATAAAAAAAATTTCTATGCGGGTTTTCGCGAAGCATCATTTAGAGGTATTTTATTTATTTAATTTATTGTATTTTATTTATTTAATAGAATTATTTTTAGTTTTAAATATTTCATTTTTAAGTCATTTAGGTAGTTTTTAATATATTTTTATTAGGTTGTGTAATTAGTTATATATAGTTTAAAATAATTATTGTCAGTAACATAGATTCAGTATATATTAATAATATGTTAAGTATAGATTATGTATTGATTAATTATAGATTCACATAGGATTAACATTGGATTAAGTATTGAGAAATTTTGGTATCATAAAGAATATGTCATTATCGAAGCAATCAAATATCAATTTGGATACAAACAAGTGGATGTGGCTCTGGCACAGATGTACCCAGGAGTAAAACTCCAAAAAAGAGTTTCGGGATTTACCTGGGGTGTCCTGGTAAACAACAATGGGCCTTATTGAACCCCTAGTTTGACACTCCTGGGAGATATGCTTAAGATGATTCATATTTTATTTATAAACTACTAAAATATCTAAGAAAAAAATAAATCAAATTAGTATATTAATCAATGATAAAATGATTATTATGATGTTATATAATGAAATAAGGACAAAAGACTTAACAACTAAAAGTTTAATTTAGTAATTAAATCTGTTTTAGTAGATTAATTAGTCATATATTGTTTATAAATAATACTTATTATTAGTAATGACTAATTATAGACTAATTAATGATAACCTAGGATTGAAAATTAATACATATTATTAGTTAATTATATATACCTAATGAATATAATATAATTAAGGATTAATGAGTAAATAATTAAAGAATAACATAATATTGATTAACTAGTGATTAAAGAATGAGTTATTAGTTAAAAATTTATTTTTATTAATTAAAGATGTTATGTATTGAGTACTTTAATTAGTTATATATATTTTAGTAATAATATTTATTTTTAGTAATGATTAATTATATATTAATTAATAATAACATAGGATTAAAAATGAATACATATGATTAGTTAATTATAGATAACTATTAATATTTGTTATAGTATCATAATTCTGATGATAGAATCATTTTTTGATGTAGAGAGTCATGTTTTCCTGTATGTACTGCTATGGGGAGGTTATTCAAACTGATCAAGGATCTTCTTATAGTAAACAACCAATAATGATGGTTAGTACAACTGATTGTGTAACCATAAGTGAACTTCAAGGGACAATTCGTGGTTCCTTAAATCTAGGACTTGATCACGAGATCAAGTATATGAGTTATAGACATTTTCAATTCCTGGAAACATTGTGGCATCTAGCATGTCCATTGGTTGTTGATGCGCAGTGGGTCCAAGAAATTAATTTATTTTCTCAATGGTCTGATGGTACCATGATGGAGTTATAAGTTGATGTTTCTTCTGCACTACAACAACGTCCAGTTGTACAAAGATATAGAATTAAAAGAGTGGCTGAAGACTGTCCACCCCATGAAATTGAGCCTATTCCAAATAATGTAGTAGCATAGGACAACCTAGATGATCACTCGGATATACATGTAAATATGAATTCTAAAGAGGATATTTGTAATGACGGATTAGATGGTGACAATAGTGTTAATGAGGAGGGATCAACTGAATTTAGGAAGGAAGATTTGATAAATGCATTAGTTGTACATCAACCTCAACCTATAATAAATCATCCACCAATCCTTTCATCTTGGTCAAAATCAATGAAACGTGTTCCTGAATTCGAAAATAATGTTATCACACCAGAAACTATTTTTCTCGGAGTTATACCAGATAGGTTTAGTGAGATGGACTAAATCTTATATATTGGAAGTAATTTTCCAAGTAAAGACGCATTAAAAAGAACGCTCAAGAGATTTCACATTGAGATGTAATGAAACTATATAGTACACGAATCATGATGTAATAAATATGTAAAATAGTGGGGGAATTATGGGGATTATTGTATATTTTTTCTTGAGGTTTATTCCAAACATTAAATTTGGAAGTTAGAGAATATCAAGGATTAAGGCACCTCATACTTGCGTTCAGCCAATCCTGACACAAGTTCATACCTCATTGGATGAAGAATTTGTGTCATATATTGTTATTGAGATGATTAGGACATGTCATGATGTTCCAATATCCCTTGTGCAAGAGAGGATTCAATAGAAATTTGGTTATAAGATTTTCAATAATAATTCATGGTTGGCGAAACAGAAGGAAATTTTGAAGGTCTATGGTGATTGGGATGACTTATATCTGGTGTTGCCACAATTTCTAGCCATACTGAGACATCATATCCATTTTTTCTCCAATTTGAATACAAACACACATGTGTCTCATGATAACTGACTTGATTCATATCGTGTTCAATTTCATTGGTTGTTCTAGGCATTCTTTCCCGGTATCTTTGCATTTCATTTTAGTAAATAGTTTATTAATATTGATACATCATTTCTATATGGAAAATACAAGGGCATATTTTTGATTGAAGCAACCTAAGATGGAAACAATTCACTTATTCCTCTTGCCTTTTCCATTGTAGAGAAATAAAACTATTAATCTTCGAGTTGGTTTCCGGCATGTATCAGCAACCATTTCACCAACATTCTGGGTGTTTGATTGATATCTGGTCTCCATCTGGTAATTAATGAGGAAATTAATGCAGATCCTGATACATAGAGATACCCAAATTCACATCATCAGTTTGGTATTAGACACATTTCTAGCAATGTGCATAAAAAATTCCCAATGAACTATTGAATAAGGAAATCACGAGGCTTGGTACGCATTGTAATTGTTATTTTTCACTATTTCCACACAGAGATAAAATCAAATAATGTGAAATATATTCTATTCCTTGTATCATATGAGTCAGACCATCAATGGTTTAAAAAAGTTTTTAAACAAATCCACCTATGAAATCAAGAAGATTATGATTATATGATGCAGATTCCAAAATAGAAATGGACATTAGCATATGACTAGGGTAAGAGGTACAGACGCATGATAAAAAAATTGTAGAGTGCATCAATGGTGTCTTCAAAGGGTTTCGAAAGCTACCTACAACTGCCCATGTTCAGGAGACATTATATTGAAGTGTGAATTACCTAGTTGATAGACAAAAACTAGCATTATACAAAATACTACAGGGGAAAATATACGAAAGGCTCTTTCAACGAGAGATTTAAAAGAATATTGAGAATGGTTTTGGTTAGCATGTCTTACTTTTTCTAAGAGAAGACTCTTGATTTGAAGTTCAAGAGCATTCATACCCCATAAAAAATCACATCGGTGAAAAAGTGGTGATATTACTGGAAACAAGGCAATGTAATTGTAGAAACTTTCAGGCCTTACAGTTTCCATGCACACATTCTATCACAACATGTACCCCTATGAAAATATCATGGGAAGCATACATCCATATAGTGTATCAGATGGATACCATTTCTAACTGTTATGTTTCACCATGGTCACCTATTGGGAAGTATTTTTATTTCCCAATGCTCAAAGGCCAGCCGATAGTGATACATAAAATAAATCGGTTGTGTCCTCGTGGGAGACAGAATTCCAGTAGGATGCGTAATGATATGGACAGGCCACAAGAACAAGGTCAGAGTATAAGATGCATGATATGTCATAATGAAGGTCATAACTGGAAATGATGCCCAAAAGTTGTTGGGTCATGTTCATAGTCTCATATATAATAATGTATTGTCTTTATTGGGACATTCTCATATTGTAAATTAAATGTTATTATATCTTCTTATTTTCTCATTTTTCTAAACCCCAAAACCCAAAAGTAGAACACTTAACCTAGAAACATCTTTCCTAAACCTTAATATCATAATTTAAAACCCATAACCCTCAAACCAAAACCCCAACCCAAAAACATATTCCCTTTACCATGGTTTTTGATAACATCATGTGTGATATTTTAATAAACATTTATATAATGAAATAATAGTATCGTAATTATTATCAAAAGTTATTCATTATAGATAATTAGATAAATTCCTAAAACATCATTAGTAATTGACATGATTTATCTTAATCCAATTTATAATTAGTCAAACATATAGCTCCTTAAAAATATGTATAACCAAATTCAAGACCCAATAATTTATAAATATTGTCTCTATGATTCTAAAAATCAGTATTCAATTATTCCAAAAATGTATATCTTAGTGACACATACCTAATATCTAAATACCCTATTAATCCTAAATGAAAAACATCTTTCCTGAACCTTAATATCAAAATTCTAATCTATAAACTCTCAAACCTAAAACCTAACCTGAAAATCATATACCTAAAACCTAAAACCTTAAAAAAATACAAAAACCTATATATAATCCCTTAAAACAAGTATCAATTAATAAAATTCTTAAAAAGAAATTTTCCTTAAAAAAATTGTTTCAGAACATAATTTTTTCCATTTAATATATCTCTCCTTTTCTCTTGTTATCTTTATTTCATTCTAAACCAAAATAAATGGATAATTATATATCTTTCGGTAAAAATAACTTCATAAAACGATTTGAATAAACATGTCATGTCTTCCATTCAACAAGTAATATCATTATGATAACAATAACGTTAAATTTACAATTTATCCTTATGCTTCATGTCATTTGTTTATATGTGGATGGATGATACCATACTACTCACTCAGTAGCCTACCCATATTTCATAGGTCGTGTTAGAGGTTCATGCATATCGATCGATCTAGGTGTGTCGAGCACACCATTTTCATCACAGAGAGCATCCTCATGGCATTAAATCATAGTTGCGCCATGGGGGATTCTATCGACTTTCCATATTAGATTTTACATTTGTAGACCATTACCTACATGATGCCTTCATTGAGAGGTGGAGACATGATACACACACATTCCACCTGCATGGGGGAGAGATGAACATCACCCCTGAGGATGTGTCATTGCTTCTCAATCTTCTTATCCAGGGGAGACTCTATATTGGACTCACTCATGTAGCTTGTCTAGACCATTCTCAGCTCTTGTTAGGTGTTGATATTTTGTCCGACCGTAGGCCAACAGATGGAGCATCCATATCTATGCCATGGTTAGAGTCGCATATTTCACATTTAGAGGATGATCATGATTAGAAAATGGTTATGTGTTATGCTTGTGCATATATATTACAGCTCATTGGTGGGACCATGTGTACTGATCACTCGGGGATGCACGTGCACATTATGTATCTACCCTTATTAGTGGACTTTGATCGGGCTGGGATGTACAGCTGGGGATCAGCCTGTGTAGCACACATGTATAGATCATTATGTAGACTATCTCACTATGACTGCACAAGTCTCAGGGGATGCATCATTTTTATTCAGATGTGGGAATGGGAGCGCATCCCATCATTCAGCCCTGAGCTTGCTGGTCCGCCAGTCAAGATGGAGGTGCTGCATGAAGCTCCATGTGGATGCTAGTATTATCGGTCATTTCAATTGGTTTATAATGCTACTAGTAGTTATTGACATTAATTTATTATTATATTTCACTATTGATGACGTTATCTACAGGTGGTGTCAGTGACAAAATTTTGATGCGTTTCCAAGATATCATTTGGGAGTATATAGAATACATTTGGAATGTCTCTTACCTGATCAGGTATGTATATACAATCTATCACTATCTAAAATATTTAATAATAACATCAAATTTTCGTTTTTAGTTAGGTTCTTTTTTTGACAAAATCACTTGTCATTTCAGATTTCATGGCTTCCATACTAGAGTATTACGGACCAGTTTCCAACATACTGCACTCATGGGCTTGAGGATTCTATGGTTTTAGTGCCCCTTATTCACTTCCATATTATTCAGTGGAAAAAGGATGACCGTTTCATGTGCCAGTTTTTTCGTACTCAACAGATTCCATTTCCAACAAGAAAGATAGTGCGGATTCATGGTATAAAGCTGACTGGGAGGCAGGATGATGACTGATCCCGAGTACATGCCATCTTTATCGATTGCTGGCATAGACGTGTAGTGTTTCAAATTCAGGGTGTCCCTATGAATCGATTCTCTCTTTCAGAGTAGGTTGAGTATGCGCAATGGTATAGAATGATTTCTATACTGTATCTTAATGAACCCGGCATGGAGGTGCAGAAGATGGTAAGTAAATAAATTTCCCTTAGTTTGTTTATTGAATTATTTTCTAATTCAATTTGAAAATCTCTACAGGACAGTCATAGAAAGTATCTTTTTTTCATGAGTGATGAAGAGGAGGAGGGGGTCTTTAGCTAGGCAGTTGTCCATGCTACAACGCTGGAGGTGAGGGCTTCTTTTAGTGTGATTTTCAGTAGAATCTTCACGCGTCTGTCCTAGAGAGTGGGGGTTCCTGCCCTAGAAGAACATCCTGAGGCTGGTGCTGGTGGTGAGGATCCATGAACACAACGACATATACAACGTCGTGCTGCACGTGAGGCTTCACCAGTTCCACAGGCAGAGGTCGACCCTCTCGTAGTCCAGTATCAGCTGATTCAGGATGCGCCTCAAGTGGCATGGGATCTGTGTTTCTTGACAAGATATCCACATTTCTCTCCATCATGGGTTCCAGATCCATCACAGCCTTGGGATCCATCGTAGCCTTTGTTTCCAGATCCGTCATCATCCTGGGGTAAAACTCCATCACAGTCTTGGTTACCCATTGTAAGGGAGGGTGCTCTTTCTACCACCATAGTGGGATTGGATCCAGAGGGTATTACGATTTGTAGTTGACAACTCCTCTTATAGACAGATAGATGTATGTTGTGCCAGTTGATGTTACAGTGCCCTAGGATCAGCCATCTCTTGGTCATAAGACTCCAATACGCACTCAATGTGGATATCCTATACATAGACCACCAAGTGGGACAAAATATCCTTACCACATACATAGACATTGACTATAAAAGTTTATTTACATGTTTTATGTCTACTAAAATAAAAATAATATTATTACTATAATATCTTCTTATATGTTTATCCAGTATTTCAGTTTTCATTTATATTTTAGGCACAATTTACATTTGATAGCTTTAAAAGTTGACTACATGAAACATAGAAATAATTAGTAAATTTCAGGTTAATAACTTTAAAAGATTAAAAATCAACAGTATAAAAACAATGTAAATAAAATATAAAAGATAGAGTAATAATTTGAAAATTTAATGAAAATAAAGAGTTTCATAAATAAAATAAATAAATTATACTGGAAGGAATGTAAGAAATGTAACTCAGAAGTTAGAGTCAAAATAATGAATGTCGAGGAGGATCCTAAACCACCTACATGACCCTGAAAGCCTATAAAATATAAAATATAAGACCTATAAAAATAAAAATTAAAAATTTATCTACTAGTTATATGTTAAATATATTTTTAAAATTTCATTCATATCGGTCATATAGTTTATATTATATACGCTAGCAAGGTCATGTACTTAAAATATTTTTAAGATTCAAGTAGGTGGAATAGAAAGTATCTAAATAATTTTTCAACGATATTTTTTAATAAATTATTTTTATTTTTGGACTACTAGTTATATATTTAGGAAATAGTTAAAAATTCATTCATATTAGTCTAATAGTTTATATTATATAGGCTAGAAAAATCACGTACTTGAAATATTTTTATGTTTCAAATAGGTGGATTAGAAAGATTATAAATAGTTTTTCACAAAATTTTTTTAAGAATATATTTTTATTTTGAACTACTAGTAATATGTTTAATCAATGTTAAAATTTTCATCCATATCGGTCTTATAGTTTATATTATATAGGCTGGAATATTCACATGCTTGAAACATTTTTATGTTTTAGGTAGGAGGATTAGAAAGCTAATAAATAATTTTTCACCAATATTTTTTAAGAAATTATTTTTATTTTGGACTACTTGTTATACGTCTAAGAAATGTTTAAAATTTCATTGATATCTATCTTATAGTTTATATTATATAGGCTAGAAAAGCCATTTACTAGAAACATTTTTATGTTTCAAGTAGGTGGATTAGGGAGCTTATAAATAAATTTTCACCAACATTTTTTAATAAATTATTTTTATTTGGGACTACTTGTCATATTTTTAATCAATTATTAAAATATCATTCATATCGGTTTCCTATTTTATATTTTATAGGATAGAAAAGTCACATAATTTAATAAAATATAAATTAAGTTGAAACATTAAGTTTTATTTATTTTTATATATAACCATACGAACATAACTATAAAACATTAAATTTTTAAATATATAAAAAAATAATTAAAATAGAAACAAATTAGTGTTTTATGGAATAGGCGACATCGCAGATTTTTCCTTTAAACGGTATTTATAAAAAAAATAATGTTGGACGTTTTAAAAAAAATAGAAAGATAATAAAAAACTCTTTGGTTGATATACTCGTGACACACCTAGAAAAATCTCCAAAAGGAGATTTGATTTTTCTTGTTTTATCTTCCTACCAGTGGAGTACCAAAATCCCCTATATGTTTTAAAAAAATTTATTATTTAGACTAATTGAAATAAAATTAATAAAATTATTATATAAAAATTACAGTGGAGTTATTGTTTTACCAAAAAATACTATTCTAACCGATGATAATTTCACCGAAAAACCAAATTTCATCTGATTTTAATACTTTAGATGGCTACAGATTGACCATACAAAATCAGATTCAGAAACCATCTATGGTGGTGTGATCGTGACGATGCCCTATTTTTGATGTTTATGGAAAATTTAATTTTTTTCTATTGAGTTTAAATATTCATGTGTTTCATGTGATACAAATTAAAGGTATTGGGATCGCAACAGAATCCCCAAAAATGGTATTTAAAATTTTTCACTGACGTATGACATGAAATCGTCTACGTTGGAGAATTGCTACCCAGCTTAATCTGATGATCTAATGTGAAGTGTTTTAAGCAAATCAATAACACTGTAAAATAACTGGTTTTGATTTGAAGCTACACATGATGTATCCTCTTCGTTGGTGATAATTTCTCGAAGAATCTGAAACCAAATTTCGCTAGATCGTCCATACACACTTCAAAAATTTCCTAGAGCACTAATCATCAAAATCTGGGAGCTAGTATGGAATTCTTAATATGCCTTCAACACTCATATGATCACCGCATATTCATTCTTGCGATGTATGAGAGAGATCTCAATCCGAGCTCCTAGATCCAGAGACTCTCTCTATCTAGAACATGGGAAAAATCATGATAGAGAGAAATCATATGAATAGTCCCATGTGGGAGGCACTCCTCTTCTATATATAGTGTGTAAATAAATATCCCGGAATTGCCTCGCCATCCCCCAAATACTTAAAACAATCTAAATGACATGTTAAGACTACTGAACTGGGTCATAAATATTATTATCACTTTATTATAATATATTAAAAATATTATGTGATAATAATTGAGTGATTAACTCAACCCATCATTCCCACAAATATTAATTGAACATGCTTTATTTTAATATCCATTCAAATAATATTTTCCATGTATTTACCTTAATGCTTGTAAATAAATTTAATAAATTAATTCAATGATCATTATTCGTAACATGAATAATATGAATTTATTTATTTCATTGGTGATCATATCTCCTGGGATAAATCTCAGACCCCAATGGTGAGACCCACCATGTCTAATATACATATTCAACTAAATAAGGAATATTCATGAATATGCTATTATGTGTGACCCTCTGGGTACATATTGTGATAGTAATGAATATTATCCATAGATTAAGTGTATGATTAGGAAACTCATCATGTCCCCTAAAGAGATAAATATTGTTACAGCAGTGACAACCAACCGACAAACACACATTGTGTAATATAATCTCTTTGTCTTTAATATCTCATAAAGAAGGACGCACAGCCGTGTCATCCTCTTTTTCTTGCTTTATTATTTTTTGATCTAACAGGACAAATTTACCCTTTACTGCCATGGCCATGGTATAATAAAGGTATTACTATCCTTATTAACATGGACCAATATATATAACTTCATAAACATAGAAGAGAAAAATACTTTCTTGACCATTCAACCAATGTCATGTCACCAATGATGCACCCCACACAAACTACCTTACCATGATTTCAGTATCATGGTTTTCATCTTGCTTCAAAGTACGTGGTCAAATGGAAATCATGGACAATGATATCTATTCATGAGACCATTACACATGTCTGTAGATAGGTACATCCAACGACATCCAAAAAATGTGGTGTTCCTATTAGCAGGTCTTTCTTCATGATCTCGCTAATAGAGATCAGCATGTGTGAACTTCATGGGAATAAGGCTCAATAATTTTGTTCCCCCACCACCAGATAGTCAAACATTTACTATTTCTAGTCTATAAGATGTTTCTAGATTATAGGACCATTGTGTAATATTAATTTCATAGTATCTCAAGGTTATCATTATATCCTGTAATCTACTATAACCTTCTAATACAAAAATTAATCTATGGAAATTGAAACTTCAACAGTGAATGTGGAAAAATATACACTACAATAGTGATAAAAAATCATGTATATCTAACTATATACACGATATTGTCATCAAAAGCACCAAGTAGTTGGGTCAAGGGAACCCACTATTTCAACACTCCTACCTTCACTAGAGCCATCCTGAAAAACAAACCTATTAGCTACTCACATGATAAATATCATGTTTCTATCGAGTAACTGATTTAGATATTGGGCCTTCCATGTTTCCACCATGTCGCATTTCTGCCATTTGTGACCTCATCTCCATAAGTAAAACATCTCTAGAGATGGTATCACCGAGTATATCTCTTTTTTTCCACCATCATAACTTGAAATCTTGGCAAGTAAAAAAATCATAATTTACATTATTATAATACATTTCCTAAAAGGTTTGATTCAATGAACTGGAAGATATTGTTGCATTTAACTACTTCTTGTATTCCTTAAAATATGTAGCATAATCAATAAAAGGAGATATCTATAACATTGTCTTATATGATATAGTCTCTTTCATCAACATAAAATATTTTTTTTATTAGATCATAAGGTTTTAAGGAATAGTAGTTTGTGTCCCCTAAAAACTCGTATCTTTTTCTTCTCAACATACCAGGTTCAAATCGATTGAACCTATCAAATTGAAATTAGATAGTTTTGACTGCTTCACTTATAGAGCTCCTAGATATAAATGATTTTGGCCCACAATAATATATATCCTAGTAATATCATTTTTGTTCATATCATGGAATATGTAGTTGACCCATGCCTTAAGTATATGGACTTAAAATCACCATTTTTATCTCCTCCCATGTCCAGGTCATGGAAACTAGGAGAGATACATTCCATGTGACATTGGTAACAATTCCTATATCGAATTTTTCTAGTTTTTATTCTCCTATAACATTTTAACTATGTGTACAATTATCCAGATACAAGAAACCTTTTGATCCATGTAAGTTGATATTGTTCCTTAGAACATAGGTTTCTACTTTAAGTTAATCACTGGATAATAGATTTCATCCTGGTCTTAACTAAAATGAAGACCAATATGTTGTCTGTATGTCTCCAAACATATTTTACTTAGAAAACCATTTATTTCCCACTAAATTTTGGTTGACACATAAAAAAAATTTATTGAAAATTTAAAATCTGTATTCTCGTTGCTTACTTCAATACTAAACTAGATTTTAGTAACTTTCAACCTTTTTAGGCATTCAGTGTCATGACCATCCTTTTTTGGTTGTTTCGTATAGACACCTTCCAATATTTGTTGGATATGACATCCAAAGCCTAATAATATGATCATATAAATTAGCTATGAAAATTAAAATTCTAATGGATTTAGTTATAACGATCTGGAATTACAAATAGAGGCTTATTAGTACCACACCTTTACCATTCATGTATAAATTCACTTGAATACCCACTGAAGTATTCATTATAATTATCCCCGTTTTCACTTTGATACATGTAATCCGTTTATTGAATTTTTATTAGTCTTGTAAATATTATTTAATTTCTATATACTGCTTACCTCTAAGAAATATTACTCACAAGGAATAATAGATCACTAACCGCAGTGAATAAATAAAATTACCATAGTTTTATCCTACATATGAAGTATGTGTCTATAGAACATACTATGTTATACTTGCGCTGGTAAAACTAGTTCCAATTCCAACTACATGTGCATCTATAGCACTAACTAAACCCACGTTAATCTAACTCTAACTTCCAAAAGAGACGTGAACCCTTTTATATAAATGGTGTCCATCACTTGACTATGACATTCTAACTTAGGTATTTATTTAATATCCTAATCAACCATTAGGATGATTATAATAGATGCACCATGTGTTTGTACTTAATGCATGTTTTTATTCAACGTGAAAAAATTATTGCATCTAAACACATGTTTTAATGACATAATGGATTTCCATCATACTATGACTCATATGATATCCATTAGTCATTATAGTTGGCATAAGACTGTGGGATATCACTATTACATGGAAAACACATCAAGAAATATAATGGTAGTTTCTGAAATCTACAATATTGATACTACATACATCATAACTCTAATGTATAAAATGTGTGTTTAGGAATTTCTCCATGCTACATTCTGTTGATCAATGTTGACATGTAAGACTTCATCACTGATCTTTCTGATTAACATCAAAGTCGTGACGTAGAAAAGGTAATGTTCATTTTGGAATTACTCCATGCTACATTATTATGATCGATGATTTCATAGTCAAGATATCTTTCGTCATGTCGGCTTGAAGCCAGTCATATCTTTTGAAAATACACATACATCACTTTTTCATTCCTTAATTTCTAAAAGGAATCATATGAAGTATCTTTACTATTATCTTTCACTTGAAATAGTTCATGATCAATTGTTAAACTAATTTCAAAAGACTTCTACCAATCCTCTAAAATTTTCTTTGTCCCAACTAAAGACGTCAATAATACCATAGTTGTTTAGATGTACCGAGCCAAAATACCAAACATGGTATAAAATTGATATCCACTTTTAGTTTTACATTAAAAAGAATTGGATTTACACAATTTGGTATAAGTTTTACATTTTTTATAAATCAGGTATTGTATATGATTTATATATCACTGAACTATTGATTGAGTATTAGATTCCAAAAACAATATCCATTCCAAAACCTAGAATAATATATCATTATGTACAAAGGGAACATGTGATAAATGTTTTTGATTATACTATATAATAGTTCTATATGAATCTTTCACTTGGAAATAAAGAAGTCATGTACATATCCCCACTGGCCTAGGAGTCACCCTTTCTTAGCCACTTGGTAAATACACCTGACTTCTAATAATCTTTCTATACATTGTTATTGTATTTAAATACACTTATGAGATTGGAATATATTATTATATACCTAATTAGTAATATTGAAACATTACATAGATGAATATTCAAAAAGAATAAGTGGTAACTTGATTATTTAATTAGGTTTATTTCATTTGAACTTATATTGTTTTATTTAATGACATAAAAAATAAATAACATCATTTAATACCTCTTAAATGGATGTTTGATGCAAATGTTCCATTGTAATTACTTCCCTTTGATCTTTTCACTATGTCTTCTGATTTATTTTTCCTAAGAATTAATGATAAAAGTTTCTTTGATGTTATTATTTACATGGAGAACCTTAAAAGTTGAGAAAAATTTTAATCAAAATAAATTACTTCAAATTGTGAGTAAAATTTTGACACCAATCTTTCTTTATTTTTTATCACTTTAATATATTATTTATACTTTTTCTAGAACACTTACTTTGTACCAATACTTTTTTTTAATTGGCTTAAGTACATGTTCCCAATTATCATTCTTCTCAATCTGATCCAAATCTTCATTCATTGCATGAACCCATTCTGGATACTCAAAGGCTTCATTCACATATTTTGGTTCAACTTATATATAAAAATAAGTATGTGTAATACATTTTTATTTTATTATTATTTGAACCTTTTGATGTTGATCGACAATAATGTTTTGATCTTCCACTTTATTCCTCATCCAATGATGAGATTTATGAAATTATTCATCATAACTAGAGATGGTTGAGTCATATTATTCAATTTACTTGATATCGTAATTGTTTGAATCCTTCTAATGTTTCTTAAAAACAATCCTTTAATCTTCTTCATCTTCCTAATTTGCATGATTTTGAATGGTATCTTCCTTAGATTATTCAATAAATTTTACAACAAAAAAATCAACAAATCATAAATAATATTTTTTGAAGCATATATAACCTCTTATATCTTGATCATAGATATGAAACATTTCATCTTTTCCTCTCTAATAAAACATACCAAGGTTTTAACCTTTTTCTTTATGATGCATGGAATCCTAAAAAATGTTTAGTGTTTTAGACATGGAGTTTTTTCATTAAACATTTCATAAAAATTCATATCAAAACTCATTATGTAGAAACACTGATTTTTAATATAAAAATCCCTACTCACAGCTTTCCACCAAATATAATTAGAAATACCATGTTCATGTAACATAGTATGTCCCATTTCAACTAAAATTTTATTCTTCTTCTTAGAAACACCATTTTGTTGAGGTCTGCATAGTGCACTAAACTAATGCAGAATTCGATGTTTCCAAGATAACTTTAGAACTCATCATTCTTATTATCACCACCATTATCATTTAAAAACATCATCATAGAATACCAACACTCCTTCTCATATCTTATCCTGAAACATTTAAACATATTCAGAGAAGATGAAACGTGTTTCAAACACATAATCAATGTAATATGAGTAGAATAATCAATTAAAGTAGTGAAGTAGTTATTTCTGAATATTGTTTTTTTTATCATTCAAGCAAAAATATTATAATTAACATCTTCAATAGGTCAAGTTAAATGAATATAAACATTCTTATGCACCATGATTGTAATATTCCATTTATTAAAAATAGAACAACATCAATCTCTTCTTAATGATAGAGTAGAAATACCAAGGCCACTATCTCACATTAAAAACTCTCTCATGTTTCTCTGACAAATATGCCCCAAAATTTTATGCCACAAGTAATTTTCATCCATCATTAATAAGTAACAAATATTTTTAACTTCACCAACTTTAAATAAGTTTCTTTTTGTGCACTGGTATTTTGTAACACATTCTCCATCATACTCTATTTTCACTAAAAAACACATATTATATGGAAAACAATTTGTTGCCTGCATCAAAATTTCTTGAAACACTCTACAGGTTTTGTTTCAACCCACCAAAAACCCAATATTTATTATATTTGAACTTTTCTTCCCCAATAATAGTGGATCCAAATCTTTTGAGTATGAGAGATTAATCATTTCCAAATGTCACAGTTACTTTATTTAAATATTTCACATTCTTAAACAATTATAAATCTCCCTTCATGTCAGAATAACACCAACTATCTAAGATAAAGTTTCATTCTCATTTTTTAGCTTTCATAGAGATTACTATGAAAAGATCATTTTCATTACTTTTGTATTTAAAAAAAATAAAACATTTGATAAATGTTATAAACATGGTTTTGTACTGCTGACAAAACAAGACACCCTCTAGGATGGTGTACAGGTTACATATTTCACAATATTTTTCCAAATTTTGGAACCTATTCTCAATTTACATAGCATCCCTCTTAGGTTTCATCAAAACATACTTCTCATATTTATTCCGTTGAATGTGTGGACACCCCCTCAAACATTACCTTCTATAGACCATGGGGTAATTGTAATGATTTCAGTTAAACCAACATATATTTTTTAAATGAACAAATCTATAATGACCCAATCTTAATTTACATGAACATCGCATCAAAATTTTGGGATACATAAAACATTACAAAAAACACATTCCCAATCACCATATTAGTTTATTGACTTTGGAAACGTGGAACACATTATTATAATTTAGAGATAGATCTTTAGAATCTCACATAATGATCTCCACCTATAGTACCCCAACATAATACCTTTCTTTACAACATGAGGAAAATAAAACATACAAAGGGGTGATATTAAATGCTTAGTAAGGGTATAAAAACAAAATATGTAGGCATGTCAAGAAAATAAGGGTATGAGAACATGGTCATGAAAATAGAAGATGTACATATCAAAGGTATAAATCAAAAGGGAATCAAAGAACATAATCCATGAGATCATAACAAGACATAAGACATGAAATTTTGTCATACACATTATCTTGTAACATTGTGAACATGTATAAATAGTAATAAGGCCACTCATTAAATTACGGACTTGAAATCCAGCCCTTGCATTAACATATGGACATGGAAACCAAGTGCACTCATAAAATTATGGACATGAAAACCAGGTCACTCATAGCATTGTGAACATGAAATAGGGTTCACACATAACATATACACCTCATGAGTTATCCATATTTACCCAATGAATTTGAGGGAGATATAGGTCCAACCCACTACAAAATGAAAAAAAATCATTTGTGTTCAACAAGAACATAAGATCATATCAGAACCCATGGAATGAAATGGATTAAATCATTATATAACCTATAAAGATAAATGAATTTCATAAATATCAATCCATCGTAACCAGAAATAATTTTTATAAATAATAAGAATAATGTAATTAAATAATATCTCTAGTAAAACATAAGTAACATCAAATAATATTAATTGGAAAACATCATTTATTCGTTGAATTTTTTTTAAAACATATAACATTTTTAAAACAATTTTAATTTAAAATAAACTTGAAAACCTGTAAATAATTATTGAAAAAATATTGAATTTTTTTCATGAAAACAGATGAAGGATGCTTCAAAACATTTTTAAATCATTTTCCTTGAAAATAATCTTAAGAGGTCTTTTAAAAACATTTCTTGAGGAAAAATAATCATTAGACATTTCAAAGTATTCCATACCCCATTGAAACATTTAAATCATAAGTCCCGTGAAATAATAACATTAAAAGAAGATTAAAATATCATGAAAAAGTTATATTACTGATATAACATGTATAATGGAAGTGTATAAACCCTATAAATGAACATATGTGCATAATAGAACATGTGTCTCAAATAAGAAAAATTGAGACAAAACTACCTTACACAATTGGTAGCTTTTGAACCATAAAATCCCATGAACTAGATAAAATAAAATTTATATTTAAATACTCAATAATTTAAATAATAAATCCATAAAATACAGTAATGGGTAGTACATACACCATATAGAAGAAACAAGTGTTCTATAAAGAATGTTTCCAATAGAAATAAAAGTGGGACATAAATCCCTAACCTTAGGTCTGGGTTCCTTCATACATGTCTAAACCTCTTGTATAAGTGTTTAAATATTTTCATTAAGTTATTCTTGAGTCATATTAATTTTTAAGATATTGAATGTGATCATATTATTACCCTTTTTTTAATAACATTATTACTCATCTTTCGAGTGTTTACTATTTCATGTTCTTATGCATGTTTTGTTGTATAAGTTTCAATTCATGAACATAAGATATAGTTATTTCATTTCAATAATTACATTAATATAGTAAATATCACATTTATTCATTATATACATTTATATATTCATTATTTAATAGTGAATAATGAAAAATAATTGCATCGCTTCGGGGAGATTTTAGGCCGTATGTACGCACGAGGGATGATATCATTCCATTAATAGTAAAAATGTAAGAAATTGTATGGTATATGTGTTGTTACATAATCAATATAATTATATAATCTCTATGTAAATTATTTTATTTACATCATTATACCCATCAAAATAATGTCGTGAAAAACAAATTTCACCATTGCATGGAGACGGCATGTCATGTGTACGCGCGCGTGGTATTTTCATTTTCTGTAGGATGGATAGAAGATGAAATATGGTTTTTCCATAATCATTATAACATGTCACAATATAATTTATACTCGATTTTTTACATTATAATGGAAATAACTCATGAAGAGGAATTATAAGGAGAGATAAGTTTGAATGAATTGGTAGAGGAGATTACCTCTTCTTCGATGAGCTCCATATAGATCTCCTCTTAATGGAACTAGAGTTGATCTTTTGAAAAGACCAGAACATCTATAATGTAAATAGAGAAGTTTAAATGTTAAATGTGAAGGGGATATGAAATATTGAAGGATCAAGGTGAAGTGAAGTTGTGAGAGAGGATGTTCTCGTTTATAATTGAGGTGAGGGGCACATTTAGAATCTCAAAAAATATTAATTTAATATAAAATCAAAACCCAGCCAAAAACACCAAAAATGTATAATTTTAGAAGATTAGATGTTATAAGATGTTAATATAATCAACCAATGAATTTTATACATGTTTATATATCAATTTAATCCTTATCATTTTAATTAATACTTAGTTATTCTATTTAATTTTTATCTTACATAACAAATATTTCAATAATAAAAGGGTGAAATATTTACTTATTTGAATTTAATTAAATAAAAAATGAATAAATTAGATACTTTTCCACCATATCATAATTATTATATTTTTTTAAAAAAAATTATGATTTTTAAAATATTTAATAATACATTATTTTGAAAAACAATCAATATTGTCAATTTTGACACTTTTCAATTTATTTTTTTAAAAATATAAAAATAAGATTTTATCCTTTAAAAAAATATTTTATTATATACCTAAGGGGTCAAGGTCATCAATAAACTTTATTACTTATTTTAATTATCCCAATTTATATTTATTTTAAAATTTTTAAAAACATTAATTTGGTATTTCCATTAAAAAAATAATTACTACAACTCTTTTGTGAAATTATTTAATATATTAATTACATTATTAAAAGTTAAAAATAAAATAGAATAAAAAATTTAATTACATTATATTTTAGAGGAATATTTATAGTTTAATATATCTTTTTGAAATCCTATATTAAAAATGTTTTATTTATTAAAACAAGAATGTGACAACTTTGACATCACTTTATAAATACAATATTATAAGTTTCATAATCATTTCTATGTGGAACCAAATGGACAATAATTATACCCTTGTATGACTATGATCATTATATACTCAAAAAAGAATATTTTTCATGTTTTTTTTCTTTTAATGGTTATTATCAATTTAAAAATTCATTTTATTGATTTTTCCTCAATTAAATATTTTCTACATCCTCATTATATAAGCCCTTAAGGTAATTATTTATTTACTAAAAATTTATAAATAAATTAACATAATAATGAAAATTAATTTATATATCAATTAAGTATTTTTAGTTGAATTTCTATTTGGTATAACCTTATATTAAAAATGATATAGTTATTTAAATTTTTGTAAGACATATTATACATTTCATTAAGTAAAATATATCAAATGTATTAAACACATCCAAGTGGATTTTAATGGATACAATTTTGATCCACATATTTCTTAGATCGAAAAAATAATCTAATTAAATTACGATATATGTGAGGGTAATTTTATTATATTATTTTTAACTTTAATTACTTGATTTACCTTTTTATCATATTAAAAAAATCCGATGTTTGATATTCATAATTTCATATAAATAAATAAAACTATCTACACAATTTGGACCCACTAGTACCAAATATTGAATCTATTTTTTCAAATTCAAAACTCAAACGTTTTGGTAATTAATTTAAAACTAATCTCATTGTTGGACTAGGAAAATGAGTTTTAGAAGTTAAAACATGCAATAGATTGAAATATTTTAACATTTAAGTTCAACGTAAAATTAATTGAATTGACCAAAATTATAGTAAATGAAAAATTACATTCTATTTATATTATAAAACCATAAAATAATATAACCTAAGTAAATAAATTATTTCAATGAAAAAATTTGTTTTTGATTAAAATTTAGAATATTTTTTATTATTCATCAAAACATGAAAATTATCATAAAAAAATAAAAGATTCATCCAAATTAAATTTTTATATCCCGTGTAACAACTCTAGATTTTTAAATTATAATTTCTTAAATTAATTTATCTTTTTGATATTTTTCATTCCATGTGACACTGGAAATAGCTCTTTACATATATAAATATATATATATATATGAATTAATATATATATATATATATATATATATATATTAAAACATGGTGCCAAAAATTCTGTTCAAATAACACCATCATCACCTGCGCTACATGTAATTTATACTAGGCTTGCACTAAATGCACTACCGACTTGGGTTGTTCTATACGCAAAACCTACTTAGTGTACGTTTCACAAAATCCAGATGTTTCTATGAAACATTATTTTATTTTTATAGATATTTAAATGATATAATTAAAACATATCCATTAAACACAGTTATATGAATAGTAATAATTAATTTTCAAATATTTTGTATAGTTTTGTTATATATATAAAACATATTCATAATGAAAGATATAATTTTTTATAAAGTCCTTTTATGTTTAAAAATTCAATTTTCTCAAATGAAGAACTATTAATAATAAAATAAATTTTAGTCCCAATTAAAAAGTTAATTTTATTATGTAAACAATATTTTTTAATTTAATATGTTGATATTATCCTAGGGTGATTTTTTGGGATTTTTCAGAGAAACTTTACTTTGAATTAATAGTGATAATATCATAATTTAATTCAAAATTTCTTTTCCATATAATTTATTTATAAGATTATATTATATATTAAATTGATTTTAATGTTTAATTAGATAATATTTTTATCAAATAATCAACTTTTTGTAATTGGAACCAATTTAAAATTGAAATTGGATTTAAAAACTTAGCCAACTTTTGATCATTTTTATTTCAAAACCCACATTGTCGAACCGGCTGTGGGATTAATTTAAAATTAATTTCTTCCAATTTCATTTATTGAATTTGGAAAAATATATACTTTATATTGAATCATAAGATTTTAAAATTTAAAATATGTTCAACATTGTTTTTTACCAAAAATATTATTGGAAGTGAATAAAATTAATTACATAGATTAAGGTCAAATTAATGTTAATAGGGGACTAAAGCAAAACCTTAAGGACCAAAATGACCTGTAAACATTTCAAAAAACCAATTTCTTGACATATTTAGAACTTATCTTAATTTTTTGTTACTATGGTCGATTTTTGGATACACTTGAAACATAAAAAATGTGGGTGGAATTATTTCTTAAAAAATTTACAAGAGTGGCACTCTTCCTCCCCAATAAAAAGTGATCATTTCCTCCTAATTCCTCACACCTATCAGTCCCCTTGGATCACCCATGATCTGATAATATATGATCCCAAATCCTCTATCTTCCTTCTTGAACCCTCTCTTTGGGAAAAAAACTCATCCATGTAATCCTTTTGGCACAAACAAAAAGGAGTTACCCAATTAAGAGGTAACGTCTTCTCTCAAGTCCTTTCTTTTATTTCCATTTTCAAAAACTCCACTATATTTATTGAGATATTCTATAAAAATACCATTATACTCAATATACTAGAATTATTTTAATCTAAGGATTTAACCTACACTCACTACACCTCCATCTAGTGGATAAAAAATATTCTGTTTATGTGTACGACGAACTATCGCCTCACTAAAGGATGAATGTTCAATTTTCCTAACCACCTATCAGGGTGAAAATTATGATATAAAATATGTAATATGTTATATTTATTACTTCTTTATGCTTCTTTATTCCTTTTAAAACACATATCTTTTTTAAATTCCATTTGGTGTATATATGATAATTTTGTTTAAGTTTTGACTACCACCCCCTCAAAGCGATGTGACTCATTCACACACTAGATGGAATGTATTAAGGATGTATTTGGTAAAATTATAGGACATATATTATATATTAATGATATTTGAATAATTATATATATATATATATATACATATTCCATTTAGCTTCTTTCTTTCATTATGACAATAAAAACAGAAACAACATTCATACGTACGTACGACTTACCGTCTCCATGAACGATGTATTACATTTTAATAAATCTATATTCTATAGATTATTTTAATAAAAATATAATGAATATAGATGATATTTATAAAAAAAATTACATTCTGTAATCATGATATAAGTAAAAGGACCAACAATATAACAAATTAACACACATACGAAGAACAAAGCGAATATTAGCCGAAGTGAAAGATTAATGAAGGATTGTAAACAAGTTGGTAATATAAGGTCATAATAAAAATATATAATCCATTAGATATAATTATATTATCATGTAAAAGATTTATAACAAATTTATATTTATTATACATGTGGTTTTAATGAGTACGATGAGATTTAATACACAAGGTAAATGTATTTCATCTCACTTTTTATTTCTTTGAGAAACATGGTTTGTTTGTCACTCTTACCTTTTGTGTGGTGTATGTACTTCCCATTATTATATTATATGTACCTTATAATTAAATTTATGGGTATTCACATATCCATTTTATGCTATTTCTTTTATGGGTTTTATGTTTCAAAAGTCACTTAATAGGTAAAATAATTTTGTCACAATTTTCCTTCTTTGAGACTCATGTTTTATTATGGACATAAATTATCTTTTATGGTGTATATAATTCTATTTTAAATGTTATGTTTTTAATTTAATTTGGTTAATGATATTTTAGGCTTTATGTAATTTCCTCCTCTTACATGGATAGTAAGATCCCAAGTTACCAAGTTATAATAGTTTATTGAGATAATCTCATCACTTTTTAAGATTGAATAGGTTTATTATCCCATTGATGAAATGTTTTGATCCATATGTCAATAATATTCATTAATTTTCTTCTCCTATTATTATTAAATATGAAATCATGTTCGGGTACCATTTTTCTACTCATTGGTACATAATATTGTTAAGAAAATGTTTTTATGAAATCCTAACTTTACCCTCTCTTTAGTCAGAAATATGTGTTCTTTCAAAACCACATTTTCTAAAAAGGTTTTCTAAGAATATTATTATAATATCCAATGATAATTAAAATAAATTTTTACCATTTTTTATTTTACAAATTTTAAAGGAATATTCTTGTTGTTTTTTGATAAAAACATTTTTATAACCTCTTTACTGTGCAAAAAGAATGTCCATTTTACCTAAAACAACATGTACGGATTTACCCACCTAAATTTCTATAAATATTCCTTTTAATATTTAAAGGGTTAATTTTTATGAATGTTTTTTTAATATTATTTTCAAAAAATAGTTTTCAAAATTTTTTCAAGTTCCCTATATAAATTTTCATGGAAAGTTATTTTCTAAATGATTTCATGCCTTAGTTATAAGTCTTCAAAGTATTTTAAACGAAATGGTTTTTGAAAAAATTTCAACCATCATTAATATATTTTATTGTAAAATGGTTTTAAAAATATTTTCCAGATTTCATTGGGATTTTTGAATGTGTTTTTATAGAATATTCTTTTTAAAATATTTTGAATCTTCTTTTATAAATTTTAAAGGATAATTGATTTTAAAAAAATTTCAAGCTTTATTAATACATTTTCAAATTATTTTCAATGAAATGGTTTTAATAACTATTTCAATATTATTTCATATGTTTTCAAGTAAAAAGTTTTTCAATCTATTTTAAATATTTCATTATAAGTTTTCAATTTTTTTTCAAATAATAAAGTTTTTAAAATATTTCTAAACTCATTTTATAAGATTTTATGGAAATATATTTTCAAAATGATTTTAAGTCATCTTTATCAACTTTCAATTTATTTTATAATAAAATTATTTTCAAATGGTTTTAGTTATTAAAAATATTTTTTCAAATAAGAAAGAATATTTTCCTTAAAAACATTTTCGAATGATATTTCAAAATTATTTTCCATCTAATATGACGTCCATTGATGTTACTAATTCCATTATAGGAAATTATCTAAATGTTAAATTCAAATTCTTTCTACGAATGGGATAAACTTAATTTTGTGGTCATTATGAAACTCATTTCTCTTCCATGGGTTATATTTTTATTAAATCTATTTCTCCTTCATGGTTTGTGATTTTGATGAAATGAGTATGCAACCTCTATCGTTTTACATAGGTTTTATATGGTTATTTGTTTATGATACCTGTTTCTGTTTGTGGGTTAATATATGATTGTTTATGATTTTTTGGAACATGTTTTTATAATTTAATTATGAGATTTTTGGGACCTTTATCTCCCTCTAATGAATTGGGAAAATATTAATTTCTCATGTTATAGACTAAGATGGTTTTGGGAATGAACCTTGACTACTAAGATGGATATGGGAGTGAACCATGACTACCAAGATGGTATGAGGAGTGAAATGATTCTATAAAGATGGCTATGGGAGTGAACCAAAAATTCAAATATGGCATGGGGAGTGAACCCATACTTCGAATATGGATTTGGAAGTAATGCCTTATATACTATAGAAATCATATTATATGCTTATGTGTATACCACAATTCCATGTTTTATTATTGTGTTATGATTTAATGGATTATGTTCTTTATTTACTTATGATTAATGTCTTACAAAATATCATCATTTATGCCATGATTCATGTATATAATATTTTATATGTAGTTTGTGATCTTATATTTTCATGATCATGTTCTCATACCAGTTTTCTCATAATTATTCTTACATATATCTCATATTTACCCTAACTGAGCATTTGAGCTGACCCATTTATTATTTTTCCATTACCCAAGTCAAAATAAATGTTATAGGTAGAATTAATAAAGGATGAGATATTCATGGTATATTTTGAAGATCTTTCCCTAGGATAGAACATTTTGTTTCCATGTTTCCAAAGACACCAAACTATTATGGTCCTCAGGCATGTATTTTTTGAAATGTACTGAATATTCATCTAAAATGATGTAATATCCATGTATGTTAAGACTGGGTCACTATAATTGGTATAAAATCAAAGGTTTAGTAAACATTTCGAAACTAGGATAATAAAACATTTTGTTTCCATGTTTCCAAAGGCACCAAACAATTATCGTCCTCTGGCTTGTATTTTTTGAATTGTACTGAAAATTCATCTAAAATGATGTAATATCTATCTATGATAAGACTGGGTCACAAAAATTGGTATAAATGAAAGGATTAGTAACCATTTTTAAACAATGATGATAAAAAATTAGTGAGATCCTTAGGTGTAGTTATAAGGATATGTCTAGGTATGTCCCTAAGGATAAGTATAAGGATGAGTTAACATTCACTAGTGGAAAAAACGTTTTACATGTCATCATTTTTCACATCGGTTCAATATAACTGACGTGGAAAGCCGTAAAAATTAATTTATCACGTCATTTATAAAATAACCGACGTGATATATCAATTAGGATTGATTTTTTACGACGATTATTTTATAATCGACGTGATAAATACTGAGATTAGATTTTTTACATTGGTTATGTTATAAAAAACATGAAAATCAAATACGGCACCCTTTATCACGCTAGTTGTTTTATAACCGACATGATAAAGAAAATCTTTGCACTTTATCACATCTGTTATAAAAAAACTGACATGATAAAGCTCCTTTTATATTGTCTGTTATAAAACAACTGACGTTATAAATTATTTTCTACGTCATTTATTAAATAACTGACAATATAAACATAGAAAAAAATCGTTTATCATGTCAGATGTTAAATAACTGACGTTATAAGGCTTTTAAATAATTTATCGCGCCCTGTATTCTGTCATTATATTTTCTTCGATCGGGCGACCTGCAACTCATCTCTCCCACACAGAAAACCTAGAAATGATTATTCAAACTCATTCCATCCAGCCTCATTTTTTCAACATCATTCATCATCTTTATTGTCACCAGATCTACCAGGTTGACTCACAACACTCAAGTAATCCACACACGGATCGAGTTGAGTGATTATTTTTTGCGATTCCCTAATCTAATTTTTTTAGATGTTATTTTTCTATCTTTTTTCTTATTATCATGGTATGTTTCATAGTGTTCATCTATACGATGCTAAATTCTTTGCAGGTAAAAGAAACCATGGAAGTGATATCAGGAAAGATTATGATTTTTGTTTGTTTGTGTGTGTGCACGTATATGGGTTGTCCAAGGGGGTGGTGGGTTGTCCAAGTTGGTGGGGGTGTATAGGGGGTGGGGGGCTGTCCAGGATGGTGGGGTGTCTAGGGGGTGTCAAAGGGGGTGGGGTTGGTGTCCAGGGGGTGTGGTGTATGTTTAAGGTTGTTGGGGTTCCCCACAGGGGTGCAGGGGCTATCAAAGGGGGTGGGGGAGGTGTCCAGGGGGGTTCGGGGGCTATCCAAGGGGGTTGGGGGTGTCCAAGGGGTGGGGTTCCAGGGGGTGAGGGGGTTTTCCAAGGGGATAGGGGGGTCGAGGGGGGTGTCCAAGGGGTGAGTGGGCTGTCCAAGGGGGTACGGGGTGTCCTAGGTGGGGGTTGTCTAAAGGGGTGGGGGCTGTCCAGGGGGTAGGGGGATGGCCAAAGGGGAGGGGGTGTCTAGAGGGATCAGGGGGCTGTCCAGGGGTTGGGGGACTGTCCAGAGGGGGAGGGGCTGTTGTCCAAGGGGGTGGTGCTGTCTAGGGGGTGTCTAAGGGGGTGGGGGTGGTGTCTAGGGGATGAGGGGGGGCTTTCCAATAAATTAGGGGTGTCCAGGGGTGGGGGTGGTGTCGAGGGGGTCTGGGGGTGGTCTAGGGGATGGGGGTGTCCAGGGGTGGGTGTGTCCAGGGGTGGGGGTGTTCGGGGGGTGTCTAAAGGTTTGGGGTTGTCCAGGGGTGGGGGTTGTCAAGAGGGGTGGGGGATGTCTAGAGGGGTGGGGTTCTATCTATAGGGGTGGGGGATGTCCAGGGGTGGGGGGATATAAAGAGGATTGGGGGATGTACAAGGGTGGTGGATTTCCAAGGGGGTGGGGGCTGTTCAGCATGTTGTGGGGTTATCCAGGGGGTGGGGGATGTCCAGAGGGTTGGGGTGTCCAGTGTGTCCATAGGGGTGTGGGTATCCAGGGGGGCTGTCTAGAGGGTTGGGGGATGTCTAGGGGTGGGGGATTTCCAGAGGGGTGGGGGTTGGCCAAAGGGGTGGGGGGATGTCCAAAGGGGTTGGGGTTGTCTAAAGGGGTGGAGGGGCTATCCAGGCGGTGGGAGGATGTACAGAGGGTTGGGGGCTGTATAGGGGTTGGGGGCTATCCAAGGGGGTGGGGGATATCCAGGGGTTGGGGGTTTTCCAGGGGTTGGGGGATGTCCAGAGGGTTGGGGGTGTCCATGGGGGTGGGGGCGCTGTCCAGGGGGTGGGGTTGTACAGAGGGTTGGTGGCTATCAAGGGGGTAGGGGCCTGTCCAGAGGGTTTGGAAGGTTTCAGGGGGGGTGTCCAGAGTGTTGGGTGGTGTCCAAGGGGTGTCCAAGGGGTTTGGGGTGGGGGTGGTGTCTAGGAGGGGTGGGGGTATCCAGGGTTTGGGGTTGTCTAGAGGAGTGGGGGCTGTCCGGGGGGTGTCTAGAGGGGTGAGGGCTCTCCATCGGGTTCGAAGGGATGTCCAGGGGTGGGTGGGAAATCCATAGTTGTGAGATATTTCAAAGTGGGTGGTGGTGTCTAGGGGGGTGTTCAAGGGGGTGGGGTGGTGTCCAGGGGGTGGGGGGGTATCCAAAGGGTAGGTTGTTTCCAGGGTTGTCCAAGGGGGTGGGGGTGGTGTCCGGGTTGTGGGGGGGGGGCTGTCCAAGGGGTGGGGGTAGTGTCCAGGGGGTAGGGGTTGTGCAGAGGGGTGAGGGGCTATCTAGAGGTTTCAAATCGTTGGGATCTGTGTAATTTTCAGTAGTGAATGACACATATTTTAATATTTAAACTTAATATTTTCTTTTTACAGAAGGTTTAATTTGGTATAAGGTTTCCCCAGGATGTATTCATTGTGTTCCTTAAGAAGAAAGGATCTCAGATGAATTTAAAACTGTTATATCTAACTATATTTTCTTTTTAGAATAATTTTCTAGCATATTTTTTTAAATCCACATAGATTTGTTTTATATTTCAAAATAATTTTACATTAAAATTATAATATTTTTCATATAAAAATATATTTTTATTATCTTAAAAAGATGTATAATGTTGATATTTCTTATAGGTATTAATGAGTCAAAGATGAATTATGACACATCGAATGAGTAATAAATATGAGGAAGGTGTTTATGCCTTTTTTTAATTTGCTAAAAAAATGTTCCAAGCAGTGACATTTTTTTCTGTCTATGCCAGAAATGATTGAATATAAAGAAGTTGAAAAGTAGATAGGTCAAAGATCATCTGATTTGTCCTGGTTTTAATCCAAGTTACAGCCCTTGGATTTTTCATGGTGAAACTGGACAGAATGTGAGTTCTACGAATGATTATGATTCGCAAGATGGTAACTTTGATGGAATTGATGAAATGATTCGTGATATTGTAGTAGAATAAATTTAGATAGAACTGACAGCTGCACGTCTATATGGTGATGCTAAAAAACATTGTATCCTAGTTGTACAAATTTTACGGTTTTGTCGGTGGTGTTTAAAATTGATTAACCTGAAGGTGAAACACGGATGGAGTGACATTATTTTTACAGACCTACTATAATTGATGAAATACATTCTTCCAAAAGATAATGATCTTCCAGATTCTCATTATAAGTCCATGAAAATATTATGCCTGATGGGATTGGGATACAAGAAAATACATGCATGTATGAATGACTATATGATATATAGGAAGGAATATGAATTTCTGTCAGAGTGTCCTAAATGTGGGACATCACGATATAAGGTCAAATAAAAATCATAGGTTGATGTTGAGATTACAAAGATTCCTTCCAAGTTATTTTGGAAACTTCCTATAATTCATCATTTGAAACATTTATTTTCTAATTGACATGATCCAAAATGTTTAAGATGGAATGTTGATGAATGGATATGGGATCGAAAAATACCTCATCTACCAGATTTTCCCTAATAGAGGAAAATTTATGAGTAGTATCCTACATTTGGAAATGAAATTAGAAATCTCAGTCTAGGTTTGTGCATAGATGGAAGGAATCCATATCGAACCCTCAGTAGCACACATACTTCATGGCCTGTTTTATTATTAATTTAAAACCTCTCTCCTGTTGTTTGTACGAAGCACAAATACGTCATGTTGAGTATAATGATCTCTATTCCGAAGAAACCCAAAAATGATATTTATGTATTCTTTTCACCCTTGATTGATGATTTGAAACTTTTTTGGTAAAATGGTATTAGGGTGCATGATTCTTATAAAATGGAATATTTTTAGCTGCATGTTGTGCTTATGTTCACTTTAAATGACTTCCCAGCACATGGAAATTTGTCTGGATACAGTGTTAAAGTTCATAAAGGATGTCTAATTTGCGAACAACAGACATCATATTGTCAATTGCATCATGGGAGTAAAATAGTGTACATGGGTCATCAAAGGTTTTTGCCTATGGATCACTCTTATAAAAGACTAAAATGGAATTCAATGGCTAATAATAATTTGATATTTCTCCAAAACCTTTATCCCCTGATCTGTATTTTGAGAGGGTGGAAAACATTGATGTGATATTGAAAAAGACACAAGAAATCTGGTAATGATAAACATATTTGAAAGAAAATGTCAATATTTTTTGAGCTACCATATTAGAGATATCATGAAGTTAAACATAATATTGATGTCATGCATGTAGAGAATAATATCTATGAAAGTTTGATTGGAACATTGTTAGATATTAATGGAAAGAAAAAAAGACGGGTTGAATGCAAGATTAGACTTACTATCAATTGGAATACATTTGGATTTATCTCCCACTCCTAATGGAAGACGAACATTTATTCCCCCAGCTTGTCATACATTATCCAAGAGGTAGGAAAGTATATTTTTTCTATGTCTTCAAGATATACATGTGCCTCAAGGTTATTCTTAATATGTAAAAACTTTTGTCTCATTGAAGCATTTGAAGTTGATAGGTATGAAATCTCACGATTGTCATGTCATGATGCAACAACTTCTACCAGTTTAATTGCGTGGAATATTGCCCATCTGTTTCGTAAATACTATAATGATGATGTGTTATATTTTCATTTCAATTTTTAATAAGGTGATTGATTTTAATGCTTTGAACATTTTGGAAAATCTTGCAATTTGTATACTTTTTCAATTAGAAATGTATTTTCCTCCCTCTTTTGTTGATATGACGATGTAGTTAATGATTCATCTGGTTCAAGAATTAAAGCTTTGTGGACCTGTATATCTTCACTGGATGTATCATTTTGAAAGTTATATGAAAATATTGAATGGGTATGTCAAGAATCCATATCGACCAGAAGCCTCCATTATCGAAAAGTATATTTCTTTTGAGGTTGTATAGTTTTGTATGAGCTACTTGGTTGTAGTGCAGCACATAGGTTTTCCTCCATCTCACCTTAAACGAGTTAACATTGAGGGAAAGGGGATTTTTGGCTTGAAATTCAAATCGTGGTCAGCTGAACATATGAAGAAGTTATAATTATACATCTTGAATAACATAGATGATTCTCAACCGTATATCACATTGCATATTAATGATTTGAAACAATGTCATCCAAAGAATAACGAAATGTGGATTTTGAATGAGCACAACAAATTTTTTTTTTCCATGGTTTAAAAATACATTGCTTGGTAGATGTGATGTATCAGAGACATTAAAATGGGTAGTGGGTGGTCCATATTTAAATGTGATAACATGGTCCAGTTATGACATTAATGTCTATACATTACATATGAAATCTCAGGACAACATAAGTGCATTTCAGAATAGTGGTGTATTATTGTTTGTAGAACTAATTAATTTTTCGAGTGCTAAAGACAAAAACCCAATTTCTTCATAAAGTGCATATTATAGAGTGATTGAAGAAATATGGGAGGTTGATTAATTTAAAATTAAAGTTCATTTTTTTAACTGTAAATGGTTTATCAGTGACAACAGTGTCATACACGATGAATTTGAAATGACAGTTGTTAATATGAATAGATTGGAATACAAAATTGATTCTTTTATAATGGAAACACATGAAAATCAAATTTTCTATGTAGTAGATCAATCAGATATGTAGTGGGATGTTGTTTTACAAGGGACAAAACAATATGTTGATGAGGATCAACTTGATGAAGATGCTGATTTATGTGAGATCCCTACATCCATGGAAGGATTAGTAGAACATAATGATGAGCATGTTGAAGGCATGGTTTGTTCCATAAGGAATGATCATGATGAAGGAATTTGGGAAAAAAATCCATTTGTACATTTTTAATATTACAGATAACATATGATTATTTCTTGTTTACATTTATTATTTTCATAAAATGTTTAATATTGAATGTTTTTTCTTTATTAAAACATGTATTAAAACAAATAAGTATACTTTTTTGTTAATTTTAATTTTGTTTAGTTTACTTTATCATGTTTACCATTACAAAAATTATATATCTATTTTTTTTGTTGAATGCAAATTACTTTAACATGTTTACGATGTTTACCATGTTTATGATGTTTACCATCTTTACCATCTTTTCCATATTCACTATTGTTTAACATGATTACCATATTAACCTTATTTAATATTATGTAACTTAGTACAATTTTCTATTTTCTATTTACAATATTATTGTAATATTTGAATATGTATATTTGTGAACTAATGTTTGTTTTTTTGATTTGAAGGATAATGACAGATCATTCAGTTGATCAACCACATGATTCTGGAGATGAGATTATTGTTCATACCTATGGGGAGGAACATTCACATGCTCCTCTTGATCTTCCCCAATCTTCCTCATGTGCTCCAATAACGACAAAGAGTTCAAGAGTTTGTAAACGTGGGTGCACAAGTTTACCAAAATTATCACTTGCTCGTATGCAGGACCAGAGAATACTCGTTGAGTTTGATGAGGATGATATTTTGATAGGTCCAAATGCAAAATATTTTAAGATTTTTGTATCAACTTAGGGTAAGAGAAAAGTAAGAATTTTGTATGATGACTGGAGAAGTGTGGAAAAAGTGATAATATCTTAGTTGTGGGAGACGATTTTGGTAAGATCTTTTGCTATTGTTTTCATATTCATTAAATGATTCTATTATATATAATATGTTTAACCTCTTCTTTATCAGATGACATTCGATATTCCTGGCACTAGAGGAGTCCGTAAGAAATGATTATCGATGGCTGCTAGGAGATGGAGTGATTTCAAATCAACCCTCTCATTTGATTTCATTTTTGGTCATAGGATTCAGGAAAATCCATGGCATATATATCACTTCATGGATGAGGACACATGGAGATAGTTTGTTGAAAGTAGAAGAATAGATTGATTTTTTTAAGGGCAATGTAAACATTTATAAGCATTCTTATATAAATGATCTTATTAATGTTTTGTTAATGATTTCTTATTCTTAATTTACATCAAACAAGGAAATATCATCATGATATCCAATATAAACATGTATATTACTCATAGTTTATCTTAGGGGGGTATATATTATTGGAAGAACAAATGATGGTGGACAAATTAAAAAAACTGAGAGCTGAGTCTTCAAGCTCTGGAGAGGTGGCCCCTCCATTCCATTAAAGGGGGTATTTACAGGTGATGGGAGGAAAGATAATTTATCTGTAGCATTGAGAAGGCCCGAACATCCTAGTCATGCCTGAGGATATCCGATAGGTGTATTGGTAAGAAAAGTGTATCCACATTCTTCAACTTATTTCGTTGAGGGTGTTTATAAAAAAATTAGAATCCTTGGGGGATGAAGTTCATAATATTAACGCTACGATGAAGGAAAATATTAGAGCATCAATAAAGTCTATGTTGACAGACATGGAATGACAATTTCAGACTGTAGCTCCTACTCCTCCACCTCCCCCTGCAGACCCCATTATTTATCCTCCACCTCCGCCAGTAGCTCCCACTACCCCTCCTCTGCCTGCGGACCCATTTTTTCCTACTCTTCCACCGCATCTTCCTACTTATTGTGAGTTGTATGATGATGATATTTAACATCATATAGTTGCATATGGGCTGTTATATTGTATAGGAGATATGGTTCATCATCAACAGTTAGAGGTAGTGAATCATAGGGTCACTTTACATGATATTATAGATTGATTAACTCGAGTACCATTACGTACAGATGAGGTAATGATAGTTGGACATAGTATCAGCCATTTTTTAATTTGGTCATCTAGACATCTGTGACTCATTACTATAGAGGTATGTATGTTATATGTTCTATTTTATTTCCTTATTAAGTTTGTATTATCATTTAAAAAATAATATATTTTTCTATTTATTTTTACAGGAATAATTCAAAGGTAAAGAAATATTGTATGGACAACAACAAATACAAATGGATAAGTCATCAGATATAGATTCTAGTAGTCTTGACAGATTGTCAAGATATTCAAATTTTTTGGCGGATAATTATGAGTTTATAATGTAATCTCATGTTTGTGGATGTTCAATATCTGTGGGGATTATGAAAACTGATATCATGCAGCTTGTTACTGGAGATAAGTTGGGCATCAATGTGGTGAGATTTTTTTCCCTATAAGTCTTAACACCTTTTTCCTACATTATATTTATTAAAACGTATACTTATGTCTGTTCTATATTAGGTATATTTATAACATTCGTTAGAAGATTGAGGGGACTGATGTATATGGATTCATGGACCCACATTTGATTTTTCCTAAAGCGCATGCATTGGATGAGGAACAAAGAATGCTTTATATTGCTGAAATATTTGAACAGAATGTAGTCACAAAATGTTGGATAATGCGTTTTTGTGAGAGGTATGAAACACATCTCTGGAAAAGTGTTCATTATCTTTTAGTATAAAAAACCACTAACCTTAAATTTTCTTTTATTATGGATCATTGGTTGTTAGGTGTTTTTTCCAAGAGAGAAAACACTTTATTGGATATGTGTTATCCCGGGCGATACGCTGGAATCTTTTAATAATATGTTGGAAAAGTATGTTTCAATTTCTCAATAGTTTTATATATTATAATGAATTTTAAATTTATCCCATTCATATTATTTTCTAATAGGAGATGGGTCTACTTTCAAAAAAACACAAAGAAAATGAGTGCGAAGATCCAATATGTAAATGTAATGGTAAATATCCATTTATAATTTCTACCTTTTGATTTATTACATACCAATAATATAGTGAATTTTCACTCATTAAAAAAGAATTTTCATGAACAACAAGGCATCATCAAATGCATATATTGTATGTTAAAATTTATGTATGAAATAATAACTACTAGAACAGTTATGAACTTTGACCTGGTATGATTTCTTATTAAACGTTTCCAGAATATTTCATTTGATTTATTCAGTGTACATGTTAACTACTATTCTTTTAATTTTTAGTTATTTGATGACCCTCAAACCTATAGTGCTCAAGAGGGAAACCACTTATAAGTGGAATGGTCAAATTATTTTACAGGTTTGATTAAATTTTAGTTTGTTTGTAGTGTAAAATGTAATTTTGAATATTTTCATTGTAATTGTGTATTTGGTAGTCATTTAGGTTGGATTTAGTTTTTTTTATGATGACATTGAATGTTTTTAATGTTATATATGTGAATGTTTAATTTTTCTCTACTTCGTGTTTTTTTCTACTTATGATTGTTTTTTGAATATGGATTCTGGTCTGTGGGGGTTACATGGGTGTGAGGGGTGTCTAGTGGGGTGAGGGGTTTCTAGGGGTTTGGGAGCTTTTCTATGAGGGTGGGAGGGTTTTCTTGGGGAGTGGGGGATGTACAGGGGGTGTCCAAGGGTATGGGGTGCCTGTGGGGTGAGGGGGGTTTCCAGGGCTGTGGGAGGGATATCCAGTGGGGTGGGGGTGTCCAGGGTGTTAATGGGGATGGGGGTAGTCTAGGGGTGGGAGCATTTACAAGAGGGTGGGAGGGGTATCCAGGGGAGTGGGGGTTGTCCAAGGGGTGTCTAGGGGTGTGTGTGTGGGGGGGGGGGGGGGTCCTGTGAGGTGAGGGACGTTTCCAAGGGTGTTGGAGGCTTGTATAGTGGGGTGGGGGTGTCCAGGGTGTCCATGGGGGTAGGGGGAAGCCTAGGTGGTGGGAGGGTGTCCAAGAGGGTGGGAGAGATGTCCAGGAGAGTGGGGAGCTATCTAGGGGTGGGAGGTCTGTCTAGGGGTGTGGGAGGGTTTTCCAGTGGTGTGGGGGGGGGGGGGTAATGGGTTCCATGGTGTCCATGAAGGTGGGGGGTGTCCTATGGGGTGAGGGGGGGTTTTTTGGGTGTGGGAGGGCTTTCCAATGGGGTGGGGGTGTCCTGGGTTTCAATGGTGGTGGGGTCGGTCCAAGGGGTGGGAGGGTGTCCATGAGCGTGAGAGGGTTGTCCAGGGGTGTGGGGGATGTCCATGGGTTTTAAGGGGTATATGGGGTGTCCTGTGGGGTAGGGGGTTTCTAGGGGTGTGGTAGGGCTATTCATTGTGGGGGGGGGGGGGTTCTAGGGGTGTGGGAGGACTATCTAGGTGTGTGGGAGTGCTTTCCAAGGGTTGGGAGTGTCCAAGAGGGTGGGGGAAATACAGGGGTGTTGGGGGTCCATGGGGGTGGGGGTGTCCAAAATGGTGGGAGAGATGTTTGGGGGGGGGGGGGTTGTCCCGGGGGTTTCCAAGGGTGTCTGGGAGTGTCTAGTGGGGTGGGGGTTTCCAGGGGTGTGGGTGGTCTGTCCAGTGGGGTGGGGGTTCTATGGGGTGAGGGGGTTGTCCAGGGGTGTGTGATTGCTTTCCAGGGGTGGGGGAAAATCTAGGGTGGGGGGGTCCAGGGCGGTGGGGTGTCCAAAAGTGTAGAAGCTCTGTCCAGGGGGTCGGGGCTGTCCAGGATGGTGGGGGCTATCCAGGGGGTGTCCAGGGGTGTAGGGGGTGTCCAGTGGGGTGGGGGTTTCTAAGGTAGTGGGAGGGATTTCCAATGGGGTGGGAGTGATGTCTAGGGGGTGAGGGGTGTCCAAGAGGGTGGGGGTTGTCCAAGGGAGTGGGGGTTGTCTAGGGGGTGGGTGATGTCAAGGGGGTGGGGGAAGTCCAGGGGTGTGGGAGGTGTCAAGTGGGGTGGTGGTGTCCAGTGGTTTGTTGGGGGCTATCCAGTGGGGTGGGGTGGGGGGTTCTGGTCTGGTTTTGGTCAATTTTCGGTCTAGGGGTGTCTAGTGGTGTGGGGTGGGGGGGGGGCCCAGGGGTGTGTTGGGGGCTGTCATGTGGGGGGGGTCTGGTCTGGTTTTGGTCTAGTTTTGGTCTATTTCTTGGACTGTTTCAGGTCTTCATTTGGCAGGGCATACTAGTGGTTGTTTGGTATTATTAAAAAAAGTTACGCCTATTATTTTATAACCGACCTAAAGAATTCATGAGGATTGGTTTTAACATCGGTTATTGAAAACCAACAAAATAAATTCTTGGGAAATGGTTTTTACGTCGGTAATTTCATAACCGAAGTAATAAATGAAAAGGAATAGTTTTTGACATCCTTTATAAAATAACTGATGTAGAAGATATTTTTTCAAATCAGTTATTATTTAACTGACTTGGGAAACCACTTGGAAGACATGTTTATCAGGTCAGTTATTCTCATAACTGACATGATAAATTCTTCGGAGGAGTGATTTATGACTTCGTTTATATAATAACTGGCGTGAAAGAGTATATACCACGTTGGTTATTAAATAACCAACGTAATAAACCATGACTCTGATGTGTTTTCCAAGTCGGTTTTTGATCAACCGACTTGAAAAACTCTTCAGATTTGTGTTTTTATGTTGGTTTTAAAGAAGCAGATGAAAAAGAAAATGATTATAACATCTCCTATAATAACGTCGGCCAAAATCCTACGCAAATGTAAAAAATAACCGCCATAAAAAACATTTTTATCACTAGTGATTTAGGAAAATGACATAGAATTCTGTTAAAGGATAGACTGAGTGGTTTCCTAGAAATATATCATTGTCTGGGTACTGCAAGTGGATGTGGCTCGGGAATATATGTAGCTAGGGGTAACATCTCTGACCAGATGTTCCCGGCCCAACTCAGGGTAATCTGGTATATGATAAAAGGACATGCAGCACACCGGGTTTGAGACTCCTGGGTTATATGCTTCGAAGATTCCCAAACTCTTCACGAACCATCATGAAGGATTTAAATATTACTAGGCTTTGAATAACCTAGGATGAACCTAGTGTGTCATAGATTAAAGAAGGTTTTATGATTTATAATTACTATAAGTAATTATTTTCATGACTATGTGGTTTTTATCTAGGATAATTAATGCTCAAACTCGTTTTCTGGTTTTAGTCAATGGTGGGAATCTAAAGGAACGTGATTGAAATTGAATTTCATGGAAGATTTTTTGATGTGCAACAATGTGGGATGATCCCTATATTAAGAGATGTTGGGATCATGCCTAATAAGTTTTCATGGAACAAGATTAACAATTTATACTTTAATAAAATCTCAAACTCACCAAGCAAGAGAAATAAGGAGTTTTCAAAGATTTCAGGTATTTGAGACCTTGAAGGAATGAAGATTCTCTTTCCTTTGTGTCAAGAATGTGAAAAGAATATCCTAATTGAATTTCTTAGATGATCAAGAATCTGTTTTGACTATGGAAATGAAGGGAACAAAGCAAGTAACTATAAGTAAAAATTAAGAGTTTGGTAATCAAAATGGATGAGAATATTATCCTCCCCAAGGAATAATTTATGGTTATGTGTTTTATGTGTGGAATAAACATTCATTATGCAACTCAATGTCTTAAGACGAATGATACTAAAGAGGACCTGCAAGGTGGGAGGAATAGTGGTTACATTGAGGATGGTGAAGAGACTAAAGAATAAATATGAATGGAAATAGGTTTTGTGTAATAGGATGAGGTATCCTCGATAAGGGAATAAAATTAAGTGGAAAAAAATATTTTTTGTATTTGGATTCAAGAAGTGTGTTATATGAAAGGTGAAATATATAAGGATTGGTCAATTTATGTTTTTCCCTACAAATTTACTAGAATATGTTGAATGGTTTTGATGGAATATAAATGTAATATAATAGAAAGGTTAAGTCCATGGAAAACATTTGATTAAGGTAACAATAACCCTTAATATATTCCTTATGTTACGATAATTGTTTTTGGATAAAGATATGTGGGATAAAAATAATCAAATTGGAAGGCATTGTTTCTCTTGGAACTATTTAAGGAAATGTTGACAAGTAGTTCATTCTGTCATGGATGACATTTTAAACATATTGAATTCATAGAATATATCCATTAATCCATGGAATAAGGAATAATTCATGTTTTAAAGATGTCTCTAGGGTAATTTATGTTGTTACCATGTTCTAATAAATTTTACCACGAGGGTATCCACATGTTTGGAAATTGACATTCGAGAGACACTTTCTGATATATAGGGGATCAATGTAAAGCTAGTTTCATGACATTAAATGGTTTTGGGTTTTAATATTTTATAAGGGTTATAAGGTTATCCATTCATGAAAAGTTTATATTAAACAACAGAGGAATTATTTATTTATTGAAATTGTATTGAACCCCACGGATAAAATTATAGTTGGTGAATAACCTTATTTAAAAGATTTCCATCATATTTTTGAAGATTTTTATAAAAGGAAACCATGTAGGTCGAGTAAAAACCAATCATGTCGGGCAAGGATGTGTGTTGGGAACCCTTGACCGAAGGACGATAAGGGTTTTACACCTACCACTGGCCTATGCAATGTCCTGGTTAATGTATAATGATTTTTGATAAATAATTATTTATGATGTAACAATAATGTTACTTTTTATGTTTAGAGATTAATGTATTAACTATATTAATTTTAATGAATATTTATAGACAAATAGTTAAACATTTTATACATTTATGATTCTAAATATCTTCTAAAAGTGTATTTTAGAAGAGCATGCATAAAAGTTAATTTTTGGATGTCCATTAAACGAAGTAATGGATGAATTATAAATTGATAAAACCACAACTAAAGAATGAAAATTATATATATATATTTCAAGTAAGTATATTTCCTTACATTATTGGTCAATAAAATTATTAATCAATGTTCGGATAATTATCAAATGAAAATGTTTTGTTCTAATACCTTAAATTTGTTGAATTGTGACCTTTTAAATCATCACAGATTTATGACTTTAAGACCCTCAAATTTTCTTTGATCACTCACATGTTTGTGATTTATGACCTAAATAACTCCCTATAAATATTTACAATTCTATTCAATGTCCAATATTCACTCCCAGCCTATGTTTTTCTTTGTGGAAACCCTTTTATATGTTACATTGGGTAACCGTTATGGTTCCATCTTTTTCTTTTTAAGGGAAGTTTTAGTATTCACTTTTACGATGTGGGTTTCTATGAATGAAAATTTCAAGTATTAAACCTTTAAAAACCTAGCTTAATTTCAAGGGAAAATCATTTTAAGGGGGTAGAATTTAAAATCCCTATATCTTGTGAATTATTTTTATAATTAATTTTTCCTTTTTATATTTTGAATTTCACGTGACATTGAAAATAGTTCTTTATATATATATATATATATATTTAAAAAAACTATGTCAGGGAGTCCATTCACACACACTAACTTGGATTTTATTACAAATAATTCCAAATTTTCTTGAGCTACATGCAATACCGACTTCTCCTGTGCTACACGCAACACCGACTTAGTGTACGTTACACGCAATACCAATGTTTCTATGAAATTCCATTTTATTGTTAAAATTATTTAAATAATATAATGATAACCTAGTTATTAAAAATATTTATATGAATATTAATAAACAATTTTCAAATATTATTTATAATTATTTATTTAGATGAAACATATTGGTAATGAAACATATGATTTTTCATAAAGTCTATTTATGTTTAAAAATTCTGTTTTCTGGAATGAACCAATTTTAATCATAAAATTAAATATAGGAATAATTGAAAATTTTTAATGATAAAATAAACTTCATTTCTGTATTTATTATTCTAAAATTACCTTAGGGTGATATTTTTGGTTTTTTCTGAGAAAATTCACTTTTGGATGATTAGTGAAAGTACATGATTTTAATTCAAAACTGATTTTCCATCTAATTTATTTATAAGAATAAATTTTATTTTAAATTTTTTTGGAAGATTAATTAGATAATATTTTATAAATTAATAAAAGTTTTGTAATTTGAACCAATTATACATAGAAATTGGATATAAAAACATAGCCAACTTTTGATCATTTTTACTTCAAAACCTTGCATTGTCGACCCGACTACGGGATTAATTTCAAATCAAATTATTACACTTCTGTGTTTGGAATTTGTAAAATTGGATTCCATATTTGGAATCATAATAATTTATTTTCTCTAATAAGGTCAATTTTTTTACCAAAAATATTAGTTAATGTGATTAAAATTAATTACATAGATTAAGGTTAAATTTTGCATAATGAGGGAATAAACCATGACCTTAATGCCTAAAAAAGCTATAAACTTGTCAAAAACCCATTGTGCGGCCATATTTATACCCTATAATAACCTTAATTGACTATGAAACATTATTGGATCTACCTGCGACATGAAAAATGTGGGTGGAATTCTCTCTTCAAAAATTCACCAGAGTGCCACTCTTCCTCCACTATAAAGAGGAATAATTTCCTCCCAATTGCTCACACATCTCAAGACCCCCGGATCAACCAAAATCTAATAAAATAATATAAAAACTTTAAACCCTTCTTTATTGAAGCATACCTTTGGGTAGAAAGTATTCCATCGAAGCCTTTAGTTATAAATCAAAAGGAGTTACCCGATTAAGAGGTAACGTCTTATGTCAAGTCCTTTCGTTTATTTTCCTTCTTCACCATGTCCAATATCTTTATTTCATTCATGTATACCAAAAGTAGTATCCTAAATATATGAGTCTGTTTTTACAATATGTTTTCAACCTATAATTACACGCACCTCCATCTAATGGATAACAAACATACTCTTTATCTGTACAGTGAACTACCACCTCACTAAACTACGATTATTTCAATTTTCCTTATTACGTCTCATGGTAGTCATTATGATGTAAATTATACTTATATATTCTATATATTTTAGTTATTAATTAATTATTCTTATTTATTATTTTTATAATATATATATTTTTTACTTTCCATTTAGGGTAAATACGATAGTTTTTTTTCCGGAAATGTGGACTACCACCCCATCAAAGAAATGTGGCACGTTCACACACTACATTGAATGTATTAAGGATTGGTTTAGTGAAATTATATGATATATATGATATAATAATACTACTATAAAAATGATACACACACACACACACATATATATATATATATTACCATCTTTCTTTCAATACGACAATAAAAACGGAAATCATGTTCATGCATACGTACGACATACCATCACCATGAACGGCGTAATCCATTTTCATAAATCTATATTATATATATTATTTTAATGAAAATATATTAAATATAGATGATATTTATATCATTTTTTACATTCTGGAGTCAGGATATAAGTATAAAGAAAAGCAATATAACTAATTAAGACACATAGAAAGAACAAAGTGAATATTACCAAAAGTGAAACATTAAAAATGGATGGTTAAAAATAAGCTCATATAAAGTCATAATTAAACCATATGTTGTATTATATATAATAATATGGTTCTGTAAAATATGTATAATAAGTTTATATTTATTATAAGGGTGGTTTGAATGAGTACGATGAGAGTCAAGACACAAGGTAAGATGATTTCATCTCATTTTTTATTTCTATAAGATACATTCCATGTTCTCAATTCATTCCATTTCAGTGGTTTATATACTTCACATTATTTTATTATATTTATATTATAAATAAATTTATGGATATACACATATCTATTTTATGATCTTTATTTTATTGGTTTTATGTTTTAAAAGTTACCAAATTGGTAAAAAAATTATCTCAATTTGCCTTCTTTGAAACTCATGTTTTGTTATCCACAAAAATTCTATTTCAAGGTGTATATACTTCAATTTTACATGTTATATCATGAATTTCCATTAATTAATGATATTTTAAACATAATTTAATTTCAACTTCTTACATGGAGATTATGATTTCACTTTACCAAGTTGTAAGAGTTTATTAGGGCAATCTCATAGGTTTTCGAGATTGTTTATGTTTTTGCTTTATTGGATTCAATTTATGATCCATGTCTCAAAAAAAGTAATGAATTTTATTCACATATGGTTATTCAAGATAAAATCAGGTATTTTTACAATTTTTTCTACTAATTGGTATATAAGATAATGAAGAATGTGTTTTAAGAAATCCCAAATTTACTATCTCTTCAGTCGGAAATATGTGTTCCTTCAAAACCTTTTTTTCTAAAAATTGTTTACAAAAATATTCTTATAATATCCTTTAATAATTTAAATATATTATTACCCTTTTTTATTTTACCAATTTTGAAAAAAATGTTCTTACCTCTTTTCGATCAAGGAATTTTACGATCTTTTTTACCGTGCAAAAGGAACATTAATTTTACCTTGTATGACATGTATGAATTTACCGGATGTCATTTTTATGAACCATTATTTGCATATTTGAAGGGTTGCTTTTAAGAATTTTTTTTAATTAATTTTTAAAAAATGGTTTTCAAAATGTTTTCCAGTTCCTTTTATATGTTTTCAAGAAAATTGTTTTCAAAATGTTTTGAATCCTTAGTTAAACATTTTCAATGTCTTTTCAAAGAAATGGTTTTCTAAAGGATTTCAATATTTTTTTCATATTTTTTCATGTAAAAATGTTTTCAAAATATTTTTAAGATTTATATATATCTTTTTAAATTGTTTTCAATGAAAAAATATTTTAAAATTTTTTGAATCTTCTTTTATATATTTTTAAGGAAAATTATTTTCAAAATGTTTTCAAGCATTATTTATAATATTTAAAAGTATTTAAAAAGAAATGTTTTTTAAAAAATCATGCTTATTTCATTTGTTTTCAAGTAAAATGGTTTTCAAAATATTTTCATGGTTTCTTTATACGTTTTCAATGTGTTTTCAAAGAAAATGTTTTTTAAAATATTTTAAAGCTCATTTTATAAGTTTTCAGGGGAAAAGGTTTTCAAAATTATTTCAAGACTTATTTATAATATTTCACGGTATTTTATATGAAAATAATTTTCAAATGGTTTCATATATTAAAAATATTTTTTAATGGAGAGATATTGTCCTCACGAAATGTTTTTGAAAGATAATTCAAAATTATTTTCCAACTAAGATGACATCCATTGATGTTACTCATTCCCTTATACGAAATTTTCTTAATGTTCCATTAATATTCTTTCTATGAGTGGTATATGCTTAATATAATGGACTTTGTGAAACCTATTTCTCTTAAATGAATTTTTTTTGTGATAAATGTGAGATGAAATTCCCTTAGATAGAAGTAAAAAAACTTACAAAAGTATGAAATATAGTGTTTTACATTTTTTTCGTTAAAGGATGGGAAGAATGTCAGTAAGAATTGAGTTAGAGTGGTATCATACATCTTCAGTCACCCCCTTATTTGTATGACCATCAGTGAGGTAGTTTACTTCACCGTAGATGTGCATGCTAATGTTGGTCATAGAAGATAGCACATCCAGAAAGTTGTTCCATCCCACCGTTATCATCCATGAAATGTGGACTAATTCTATCCTGACCACTTGAACAATGGTTGTAGAGTCAGACTCAATCCACACATTGTTCCAATCCCATTTCCTTATAATGAAAATAGATCTGATAAATCGAGACATTACCACATTGAGAGAATTTACATGGCCACAAGGACCATTAAGAGCTTCCACCATGTAACCATATCGATCTCTTAAAATAGCCCCATATCCTAAAGGACCCAGATTTCCCCTTGAATCCCCATATGTGTTGCATTTTAGCCAGCCATGAAAGGGAGAAGTCCAGAATGCCCCAAGAGTGCCATGGGGTTTGGAAAAGTTCCATTTAATGTTAAGACTTATGAGAAAATTGAGATCCCTCAGTGTGTTACTGAAAGTAAGATTAAATGGTGTGTTAGAAATATGGAAAACCTCCAAAATCATTGTATTATCAGCTCAAGCATTGAATCATTTTTTTCTCGTGAATGTACTTATCACTACCTCTCTAAATTGTATGATTTATCTTTTCACATTCTACCTGAAAAAGAGGAGTCAGCTTCCTTGAGAACTGGATTCCATGTAAAGCCCATAGGAAATACTAGAATGATGCAGAATACATGGGTTTCACCTCAAATATATCAAAGATATTTTTCTCAAGGGAGGATATGGTTTTACAACATTGAAAAATATGATTGAATATCTCCCTCTGTTCATTGAAAATGATTCATTTAGGGATGATGGATATGCCTACACACTTAAAGATTTCATCAACATGTACTTTATTAATTAATAATATCTAGAGAAGTGTAAACCATGATGTCAAGAGCCACTCATTATAATCACAAATCCAATGGTAAATTCCTTGGAGAAGATTATAACAAAAATATGATCAAAATCTATTTCTATTTCATAGTTTATTCTTTTGATTAAATGATTATGAAACTTGTATCTTTTTCCACATGTTATGATAAGTTTATATGTTTATGATACCCATTTCATTTTATGGGTTAAGATATGATTGTTTATTATTTTGTAGTACATGTATGTATAATTTTATTATGAGAAGGGTGGGACCTATATCTCCCTCCAAGGCATTGCGTAAATATTCATATCTCATGATACATACTAATATGGTCTTGGGAATGGACCTTGACTACTCTGATGGCCATGTGAGTGAACCATGACTACCAAGATGGTATGAGGAGTGAACTAATGCTACTAAGATGGACATGGGAGGGAACCCTGACCACCAATATGGTATGGGGAGTGAACCCTTACTTCCAAGATGATCTTGGAAGTAATTCCTTTACTACTATGGAAATCATATTATATGCTTATGTGTCTTCCAAAATTTCATGTTTAATTCATATGTTATGCTTTCATGGATTATGTCATCTATTTCCTTCTGATTCATGTCTTGTAAACTACTATTATTTATTCCCAAATTCATCTATATGATCTTTGATATGTAGTGTATGATCTTCTAATTTCATGATCATGTTCTTATACCCTTATGATCATAATTATGATCACATATTTCTCTTATTTTCCCTTACCGATCAATTGAGCTCATCCCTTTCTTATGATTCCATTCCCAGGTTATGATGATTGGTTTTAGGTAGGAGTAATAAATATGGATATCTTTATGTGAGATATTGAATATCTTTCAATAGTATAAAAGATTTTCTTTCCATGTTTCCAAATACTCTAAACTATTATGCTCCTCAGGCATGTATTTTTTGTAATTTACTGAATAATCATCTAAAATGATGTAATATCCTTGTATGTTAGGCATGGGTCCCTATATAACTTTTTCAAATAAGAATTTTATTTTTCCAAATATTATGTAAAAAGGTGTTAAAAACTTTATTAAAAATGGGTGTACCATCAAAAGGCCGCAAAACTACATTTTTAAAAAAATACTTCATTTATCTGAAAAAATAAATTTATTATTACATCATGTCAAGAAAATATATAAGATAAATTTTATACATAAGATTGAATATATTTCATTAATATAATCCATCAAGAGTGATTTCATTATTTTATAAACTCACTTATATTCATTTAAGTTTTTTTTAGATAAACATTTCCTTTTATTTCAAAAATGTATTATTTTTATATATAATTAATTAATCACAAAATAATTAATTATATATAAATGTGTAATTAATATTTTAATAATTTGGTTAAGAAATTTTATTATCACTATTATAATTAATTGTTAATAAGGTAACATAATAATATTTAGTTTTTTGTTTAAACATTAGTTTGCAAGAAATGAATTATATCAAAATAACTTGAAATTGTGTGTAACACAAGACAAGAATAGTGTTTCATATACCATAAGCTATGCTAGTGTTGCGTGTATCACAAGATTATCTTATTTTGGAATAAAACACAATACATCAATGATATAAAATATAAGTTATCGCATAAAAATATCAGGGTGTAAAATTCTACCCCTTAAAAATGAATTTTTCCCTCGAAATTCATTTGGGTTATAAAAGGATTAATACTTGAAAGTTTCTTTTATTGAAAACCACATCTTAAAATCAAATACTAAAACTTTCATTTAAAAAGGAAAGTGAGAAAAATAATGGTTACCAAAAGTAACTCCTCATTGGGTTTCCACATAAAATAACATATGTGGAATGTGAAAAAAATTGATATGGAAAAAATCGAAATATCAACTTATAATGGATAGTGATTGAGAATAATATTCGGTGAAATAAAACAATCGAAAGGGCACAAATCTGTAATGTTTTAAGGGTCCATTTGATTCATTAGAAATAGAGTTACTAGGAAAATATTTTTAGTTCCAAGATCTTTTCCAAAGAGTTGAATCATGAGAATAAATAATTACTTGATTAAGTATAATCTCATCCTTGCCTTTTCCTTGATAAAATTCCACCTCATCTCTAATTTTTTGAAATGAGGTTGAATTTTTCATTCCTAAAGCATTATAAGTTCACGTGATCCATAAATAGGATTATAGGTCAATACATCATTCTAAAAAATGTTATCATAAGTTATCAAATATGAATATGTCCACATATGGTGAGATGATACTTTATTCTAAAAAAACATCATCTGAATATTATATTAAACTTTCTATAAATTTTTAAACTTACAATCCTTCAGAAAGATAAAAATAAAAAACATTATAAAGAGCTTTACAAACATGACTGAACATTTATCCCTCGTATATCATAATGTATCTATTGTCAGTCACATTCCATACATCTGAACTCCTTTGTCATGAATTCTATTGAGTCCTGATAATAACCTGAATTATCATACATCCTTATTTAAAACATTCATGTTTCCTTATTCTTATGTCCAAAAAAGTTGTAAACTTCATCTATGATAGCATAACCTACATGTAAATAAATCCTTAATCAGTACCAAGGTAAATTGTATTATTCGATTTAATTACTCATATCCAACATATCATTATCCAAATATAATTATATCAACATTATGATCATGTTAAGGGTTATACATCCCTTAATCATGTGTTCTCCAAAAATATCACTGCATTACCTCAATCACTATTCATCGTTATCTGTACCATTCAACATATGATCTTAAATAACTGAGTTAAAACTACAGTTGACCAATAAAAAGATGTTTCATTATTCCATAATAACTTAAATGTACTTCCATAGAATTTTTATTGAATTATTATACATAAAAAATCAATCATTCTACATGTTTATTATCATAATCCACATTGACAATAATGATCACATGAGACTTACCTTCTTCATTTTTCTTAAGAGGTTTTTGGTGTTGATCAACATCATTAAGCCTTTGATTTGGGAATAGGTTATCATAAATCTGATTTCTCCTAAACTTGAAATATTGATCTATGGGAGGTGCACTCTTTGGAGCTTTCTATTTATTCCCATTACTTCATTAATAAAATGCTTGATGACCTTCTTTCCTACACTTAAAACATTTATCAGTCCCCTTAAGAAATTTTCCACCATGTTTCTTTCCACACATTGGGAATAATTAAAATCTAATATTATTTTCTTCATATTTCTTAGAGTTTTCTTTGAATTATATCCTTATTTTATTATCATAACCATGTGATAGATGGGTAACTTCAATATCCATTTTTGTAAGAAGAATGCGAGGAAGGTACATTCTAAATAAAAGGTTCTTGAAGTCTTCCCAATCCATGGAGTCAATTTTATCATGTTTCCCCACAAACATGATAATGTTTCATCATATATTCTCTTTAAATTCCAAGAGATATGTTCCCATATTTACCTTTTAACATTCTAAATAGAGAAGAATGAAAAATATCTTTTTATTGGTTCAGATCCATTTCCCAGCAACTAGGGGATCGTTTATTCCACTAAACAAAGTTGTACATTGCCTTAATAAGGATTCGAGATAATGTTGTTCCCTCATTTAGTCATTTGTAATCCTAGAAGGATTCATGTCTTGAAAATGTTTTGCAGTCAAGGAAACAAGATTATGTATTCCATATCCCACAAAATTCAATTTTCTGGAGGGAAATAATTACATTTCCCTTCACATAAATCATTTATATGGTCCCTTTGGGTTATATACATTAACTAAAACCAAATTCATAGAGTAAGAAATAGTTATCATAATGAGTAGCCACATAATCAGGAAAAATAACTTATAGGATACCTATATCAAGACACCTACTTTAAAATGTATGACACCTTATGATTATCCTCTGACACATCCCTTGGAATATCCTTACAAATACCACTATGGATCGAAATATGTTTTCTCATTCTAGTTTCCAAATCATAAATAAATATTTACTATGATACCAACTATAATGACCCAAGCTTGAGGTACACAGAAAGATGGAACAAATTCTTCTAACATTGTGAAAGATCTTCAACATCTCCCCTAAAGATGTCCCCATTTAGTACCCCTATCTAAAAGCATTATTTATTATATGAAGAAAATAAAAAATTTAAAGGGATGAGATCATATGAATAGTATGGGTATAAAAATGAAATATATATGCATATTATGAATATAATGGTATGAAAAACTTATTGTGAAAAAAACATATCACACCCTTCATATTGAAGGTAAACGTAAATCATAAGGGAATAAAGGAACATAATCCATGATATAATAATGTTAATATAAGACATGAAATTGTGGCATAAACATAAACTTGTAACATTGTGAACATGTATAAATAGTAACAATTCCACTTATTAAATTAAGGAAAATAAATTATTCCCTTTCATAAATAAATGGACATGTGAACAAGGTCCTCTCATTAAATTATGGACTTGAAAACCAGGTCCACAAATAGCATTGGGAAAATGAAATCGGGTTCACACATAACATATATTCCTCATTAGTTATCTATCTTTACCCAATGATTTAAAGGGAGATATATGTCCCACCCGTCACATAATGAAAATCATATATTTGTGTTACAAAATAAAATAAAATAATATCATAAACCATTGAATGAAATGTATTCAAGAATAATATAACCCATAAAAAAGAATTTCACAAGTATCATTCCATCATAAACATAAATCATTTATATAAAGAATAATAATGACAGAATTAAATCATATCCCTAGTAAAACATTTGTAACATCAAATAAAATTAACTTAGGTGGAAAATAATTTTAATATATCACTTGAAAATAATTCTTGATGAAAATATACTTTATTCTTTTAAAAATGATTCTTGAAATATAAATCATTTTTAAAAACCTTTTCATTGAAAATAAACATGAAAATTTGTAATGATATATTGAAAAAAATTTAAAACTTTTTTTCAAACATATGAAGGAATCTTGAAAACATTTTAATCCATTTTACTTGAAAATGAGCTTAAGTGGTATTTTAAAAACATTTCTTGAGTAAAATAATCATTAAACATTTCAAAGTGTCACATACAACTTTTAAATATATGAATCATAATACTCATGAAATAATAACATTAAAATATGATTACAATATCCTGAAAAAATGTATATTACTGATATTACATGTCATGTTTTACTGTATACACCTTGTAAAAGAAAATAGGTGCGTGAAAAACATGTGTCTCAATGATAGAAAATTGTGGCAAAACTACCTTACTCATTTGGTAACTTTTGAACCATAAAAAACAAGAAATATATATCCTAATATGGATATATAAATACCCAAAACTAAAAATTATAAAAATCCAATAGTACATTCATGGGAAGTATATAGACTATATAGAAGAAACAAGTGGGGTATAAAGCATGTTTAACACAGAAATAAAAGTTATACATAAATCCATTACCTTAGGTTGGGTTTTCTTCATACATATCTGAACCACATGTATATGGGTTTAAATAATGTTATTAAGTTATTCCAAAAACATATTAATTTTTATGATATCATAAATGATCATATTATTACATGTTTGTAAATAACATTATTACTCATCTTTCGGGTGTTAACTGCTATATGTTCTTATGCATGTTTTGTCATATAATTTTTGGTTCATGCATATAATATATAGTTATTTAATTTCCAGAATAATATTAAGATATTAAATATATTATTTATTCATTCTATAAATTTATTTAATAATTATTGAATGGTTAATAATTAAAATTAATCACATCATGTTTTGAAGACAATAGGTTGTACGTACGCACGAGTGATGGTATCATTCCATCAATAGTAAAAAAGTAATGAATTATATTGTATATATGTTTTTCCAGAACCAATACCATTTTATAATAACTATATATTTATAATTTTTACATTATTATAACAATAAAAATAATGTTTTGAAAAATATATTACCCCACGGTTTGGAGATGGTAGGTCGTACGTACGCACACATGATGATTTTGTTTTTTTATTGGATGGATAGAAGGTGGAATATGGTTGTTACCTAATTTTAATTAAATATCAGCATATAATTTATACTATATTTATTACTTTACAATGGAAACAACTCATGAAGAGTAAGTGGGAGAGGAAATAAAATTGAAATAATCATTATAGAAGATTAACTCTTCTTCAACGAGCTCCCTATAGATATCCTCATAATAGAAATAGAGATGGTCTTTTAGGAAAACCAGGACCTCTAGAATGTAACTAGGAAACATGAGAATAGAAATGGATAGGATATAGCCGAGCTTGAAGGCTCAAAGTGAAGTGAATTTCGGAGGGATGATTTTCTCTTTTATAATTTAGGTGAGGGGCACATCTGGAATCCAAAAAAATATTAATTTAATATAAAATAAATACACATCCAAAAACCTCAAAATGACAAATTTTAGAAGATTATACGAGGTAAGGTTGTAATATGATCAAAAAATATATTTTATACATGTTTTTTATCAATTTAAAACTTATCCTTTTAATTTACACTTAGTTATTCAATTAATGTTTTAATTAAGGTAACACGTATTTTAATATTAAATGCGTGAAATATTTACTTATTTGATTTAAATTATACCATAAATGAATAATTTAGATAATTTTATATGACATATAATTATTATATATTTTTAAAAATTATTTGTTGTTTTTAAATAATTTAATAATTCATTATTTTGATAAACAATCTATAGTGTGAATTTTGATACTATTCGATTTATGTTTTCTAAAAAATCATGATAAGACAATAAACTCAAAAAAATATTTTATTGTATCCCTAAAAGAAATAGAAATATTTAAAATTAATTGGATATATTAATTATCTCAAATTATATTAATTTTAATATTTTTAATAACATTAATTTGATTTTTCCATTAATAAAATATTTACTACATAACTATTGTGTAATTAATTAATAGATTTATTTTTTGGTTATAAATTAAAAATAAAATACATTAACGAAGATAAATATTTTAGATTTTAGGGGAATATTTATGGTAAACCATATATTATGGAAAATCCTATATTAAAAATGTTATATTTATTAAAACATGAATATGACAACTTTGATATCACTTTAAAAAAATATTTAAAGTGTCATTATCATTCCCATGTGGCTTTAAATTGTCATTAATTCGACCTTATGATGATTATGGTCGATATATACTTGACCAATATGATTCGGTCAATTTTTTTTCCATTTACTGTTTATTATCATTTTAATAAAAATCATATTTTAAATTTTGCGTCAAATAAATAATTTCTCCATCATCATTGTATAAGTCTTTAAGGTAAGTATTTATTTCCTAAAAATTAAAAATAAATTACCATGATAAATAAATATATTTTATATTTCAAATAATTATTTTTAGTAGAATTTATCTTCTATATAACCTTATATTAAAATTGATATAGTTATTAGAATTTGAGTAAGACATATTTAACTTTCATTTAAATAAAATATATTAAATGTGCTAATCTCAACCAATTGGATTATAAAGGATATCTTTTTAACCAAAGGATTATTTAGGTTGAAATTCACTCATAAAATTAAATAATTAAATGTTTTAGGTTAACTTTATAAAATTATTTTTACCCTTAATTAACTAGTTTACCTTTTTATCATATTAATAAAAATTAGTGAAGTTACTATTAATAATGCCACAAAATCAAAGAAATAAATTTATATAATTTCGAACCACAGATTATAAATTTTGAATCCTTATTTTTAAAATTCAAAACACAATATCTTTAGAATTTAATTTAAAATTAATCCTCTTGTCAGAATGAAAAAACAGGTTTTAAAAGTTAAAGCATTCCAAATATTGATATATTTTTAAATCTAAATTCAACGTAAAAATAATTCCAATGTCCTAAATTATATTAAATGATAAAAATATAAATTATTTATATTTTAAAACCATTAAATAATATATCTTAACCATATAAATTATTTTGATTAAAAAATTAGTTTTCAATTAAAATTTAATATATTTTCACTATTATTAAAAACATGAAAATTATCATGAAAAAAAATCTAATATTCATCCAAAAAATATTTTTTTATCCGAATTCCTAATAAGAAGTTTATTTTGTCAATTAAGATGTTAAAATGTGTTAAAAAATATATTTAAAATGGTTTCCCCATCAAAATATGGAAAACTGCATTTTTTGAAAAATACTTAATTTATCTACAAAACTGAATTTCTTCATATATCATTTCTAGAAACCCTATAAGATAAATTTTAAGCATTAAAATGAATATATTTAATTAATAAAATACATAAAGATAGATTTAAATATTTTATAAACACACTTATATGAATTTAAATATTTTTTCATAAAAACATTTCCTTTTATTTAAAAAAATGTTTTATTTTCTTTTATAATTAATTACTCATCAAAAAATTAATTATTTATACATGTGTGAACAATATTTTCATAATTTATTTAATAATTTTCCTACTCTCCATTAGAATTCTTAGGTAATAAGTTAATATAATAATATTTATCTTTTCTCTTAAAAATGGTTTTGCGTGAAATGAATTCTATCAGAAAGACATGAAATTGTTATTAACACAAGCCAATTATAGTGTTACATATGTCGCAAGATAAGATGGCGTTTCATGTAGCACAATCTTATCTTGGTGTATCATAAAATACTGAACATCAAATAATTTGAAAAAAATATATCTCATAAAAATATCAGGGTGTTACAAAAGCCACAAAAATATTAGTAGTAACCATAGAATGAATAATTTCATATATAACTTCCATTCTATAAAGGATTGCGAACATGTTTCTCATCAAAATTATTCTCTTACTACTAGAAAATAGGGTTCATCCAATGCTAGGGACTTAACAACTCTAGCTAAAAATGCTACTAAAGACCCAACTTGTCAGTGCTAAAAAAATCACTGTTAAAAGAGGTCTTTAACAATGCTTTTTTTTTCACTGTTAATCAGGGTCTTTAAAATCACTAAAACCCATATATAAAGGTGGAAAACTAGAAGTTCTTTTTTATAAGTTATTAAAAGGTCCACCCTTTTCTGTTATTTGAACAAACTGATGGTAAATGAGGTCATTTATCGGTGCTTGTAAAAAAACGTTGATAAAGGGTTGGGGGTTTATCAGCGCCTTTTTAGATGCGCTGAAAAAGACCCCCTTTTTCTATGATTTTTTACAAGTGTTGATAAAATAATATATCAAAAAATTAAATTTCTTTAAAAAAAACTATGTTAATATATAAGTATATTAATATTGATATAAATATAAAATATATTTTTTAAAATATGTTTATGATAAGGTAAATTGGCATTTACACTTAATATATTAGATATTTAATGAAAATTGACTATAAAAAATTATAAAATTTATTAATAATTTACTTATTATTACTAAGTAATATTTATTTAATATAAATTTAAAGAGAACAAAAATATAAAATTAATTAAAGATCTAAAATAATTTGAAAACAAAACTCAAACTTCAGACGACCATAACTTTTGATCTGGGTGTCCGATTGGGCTCTACCACATATTAAATCAAATCTTAAGAGGATCTATATTCCCTCAATGACATGGGTAAACCTTTTTCACAATTTTTTGGGATTAAAAAATGCCAAGAAACCTCTAAAACTAAGTTTTTAGTCAGAGTACAATGATTTTTTAACATTCAATGTATTTTCACCCTTCTTAATGGTAGTCTTATTTCCTTTTTTTATAGAAACGGAATTTATTCCCAGGTCATACATTCATATTGATATTATGGTTTTAAAATTTTATCATGCTTAACAACTTAATTTTGTTCAACATTAAATATATGTATGTTTTCATATATTTTTTATATGAAATATCTCATATGAATACATATATCAACATATTTATGTAAAAATATATATTCAAATATATTAAAATAAAAACATATTCTAAAAATGTATTTAAAACAATATCTTACCATTTATACATTATAGATACATAGACATATATGTGTGTATTAATAAACAGATATATATATTTATATTATATTCTAGTATATGTAAATCGATATAATATATAATATATTTAAATAAATATAAGTATATATATATCACACACACACATATATTGTATAAATACATTTAAAAATTATTATAAAAATATATGTATATATATATGTATATATATATATAAACAAATATATCATTAAACAGACAACAAAACCGCATGTTTTAGTGGTAAAGGTGTTCCATCATCAAAGGAGAGGTGTCGGGTTCAAAACAAGGTGGGCGTGCGTGAGGTTGTAAGTTCACAAAACACTAATAAAGGGGGGGGGGTGAAAATCATTGATAAATTGTGGTAGAGAACTATTAAAGGGGTCATGGAAGTGCTGATAAAGGGGTCAGAAACTCATGGATGGATGAAATAAATTATTTTACCCCCTTTAACAGTGCTTGAAAAGTAGTATTAAAGGACTTTTTGTAGTTGTGTTTTACACATCATAACTTTGTTGAGTCTGAAAATCTATGTCGTCTACCACAATATTCTTATTCAATTCATATTACTTCCCAACCATATCAGAATCAGTAGTGATAGAAACTTGATTAGACTCAGAAATATTAGAAACTTTGGAACTTCCAACATTGATAGTTTTTTCCACATACATGAATTTCCCAAATTTATTCTTCTTAGGAACATCTTAAACTTTTTTTCCAACATTTTATGGTAAATTTTTAACTCTCATAGGTTTACCCATTTAAGAACTTTAAAAAATTACAGATATAGAATTCTCGAATCTTGAAACTCACTTCTCATCTTTAGAAAACATTTGTTGGATAAGTTCCAACTCTTCTCCTTTTCTTTCAGATTTACATATAGATATTCATTAAAATTCATTTATTTTTCAAGAGACATTTTTACAAAATCAATATCTCCGAGAAACATGGATTCTTCTATAGGAATAAATTTTTATTATATAATGGACTTTCCTTCTTCAATTTATAGATCTCTCCTTCATGTCCAACAATTTTTCTCAAAAATTCTTCTAGTTCTCTCTTCAGATGAAATTATAACTTTTTCCCTTCATTTTTAAAAACACTACTTCCAAATTCTTCATGATTAACTATTTAAATGTAAGTACTTTCTCCAGCAACATCAATATACTTTTCATCCTCACGATCACTGTCTTCCTCTTTATCATATATAGACAAAAAATGTATCTATTTGGATTTGTAGAACTTATTATCTATCATATTGGAATAATAATTTTACTTATCATCATGTTTCATCCTTGTCCTTCTTGGATTTCTATAATCATCATTGATATCTTTTTTATTCTTTCTTCTAAGAAAATTCACATTAATATTCTTAATGCATCCACATTAAAAAAAATCAAGGGAAGTTTCCCTTTATAATTTACGATACCTATTTTAACTTTTTAAAAAACCAAGGATAATAACACATCAAGATTGTTAAATACCACATTTTTTTCAGATTTAGCACCTTATTGTTCTTCAAGAATCTGAAGGTCCCAGGAATAGTGTAAGCTCGTGGGTGGATGTACCCACTTGACTTTTTGTCATTAGTAATGATCAATCCAGGATCAATAGGATGATAAATGCCAGAATCCACAGATTGAATCACAGAAATAGGCAAATATTAAGAATAGTCCCAGAACCACAACAGAGCATCATCAAAGGTTGATTATAATTAATTTAATTAATTGATAAGAAGTACCTTTTATGGCGTTCTTCCATCGTTGATATTTCTGATCAGGTTCTGATGTGCTTCGTAGTTTCATCACAGAATCCAAGTGTAGAATTTCTCTGGTGGTGATCCACATGTGGACCATGTATCTATAGACATCGCTAAAGGAATCTCCTGGTGCTAGCATAGAGATTCCTTTCCTTGCGTTGTCCTCCTTAGATCACCTTGATCCAATAGAGGAGGATCTCTCTCATCCTTGAGAGTGTTCTTGGAGGATGGAGTTCTTTCGGCCTTAAGAGAATTCTCCAGAATTGACGTGCACAACGATTATGGAAAAGTATTGGGGTTGTAAAGATATTTATAATCAGTTTTGAGGTTATAGAGTTATGACTATAAATAAACACGTTACGTGTTTTATTTATTTCAATAACTCATATTGAAAACCCCCACGTCGAATCATTAATTCCACGACATGCGCCCACGTTGATAATAATAAATATCATTTAATAAAATGATATTATTTCCTCAAAATCCCAAATGGAAAAACAATATGGCATTTACTGGTTTCTCATTTCCTTTCCAAAATGAAAACTTTACGGCACGTACATTCAATGTACATGGCGTGTATATCTTGTTTTCATTTTATTCATCCTACAACATTAAAACGATTTAGGATTCCTTGAATAATTATTGAAAACTTACCAGAACAATATTTATTCTACTTGAGATACTTGGATACACTTAGTGTGTGACCCTCTAGGCCTCTTTCTCGTTGGCATTAGGTGGGATTGCCTAAAGTCCAATATTACTATCTAGCAAAAGTTCAAGGCACCCAAGGGAAAGAATTTGACGTCGTATTGACGTGTCACCTCATACGAATGCTTACCGTGTAATTTAATCCCTTTTTCTCAATATATCATCAAGAAGGATTCATGGTAGTGTCTTAAACATATAAGCTTGATCTGTCAATCTTTTACTTCCAGAAATAAACTCTTCCTGACACCATGGCCATGGAATTTGGGTGACAGTTCTATTTCAATCAAGGGGAATGATATATCTATGTCCTTAAATATGGATGGGATAAATACTTCCTTGACGTATCCATTAACAACATGTCATTCGTGATGCACCCAATGTACCCTACTTCCCGCCAACTTTCTTCGTGATGGGTTTCTTCAGAAAATATAAGTGAGCGAGTAATTACATGAGTTAATTATAATCTTCCAGTCTAAGGACCATTACACACACACTTGTAGATAGCAGTGTCTAATGACACCAAGACTTGCGGAATTACTACTGGCAGGTATGTTCTCATAATCTCTCATCTTGGAGATTACCAAGTGTGAACTCCATGAGAGAGAGTCTCGTATTCTTACAATTACTCACACATGATGGTCTGTATACTATGTGTCCTATTATAGTATTCCATCCAACTGTAGAACATTATTTTAGAATACTTTTATAGCATTTCAAGGTTCTCATCATAGCGGAGATCTTCCAGGACCTTATTAATGCAACAAATATTCCAGGACATTATTATATTATAGTCATGCAGAACAATGAACAATATATAATAAGTATACATTCATGTAATCAAAGTATAAATATTTGGTTCTCAGGACACCAAATATAAAAAACTCCCACTTGGACTAGATCCAACTGCCTACAACTTTTAGTCTGCAAGACCTCACATGATGATCATGTTTCTGCTGAGTCAAATCTTTAGTGAAGGGGTATGCCACATTGTCTTTCACGGAAATACTGCTCACTACAACATCACCTATCTGAGAAAAATCCCACAAGAGATGATACTTCTGAATTAGGTTCTTTGTTTGCTAATGTGAGCTTGGATTTTTTGTAAGTGCCACCACTGCAGTATTATCATATCAGAGTGTGATTAGATCTTCAATGCTAGGTACTACATCTAGTTCTTGGACGAAGCTTGGCATCCATAATGCTTCTTTATCTGCCTCAGAAGCTATGATATACTCGGAATCTACTGTATAATCGGCGACCACACCTTGCTTTGAGATCTTCCATCTCATTACACCTCCATTCAAACTGAATATGTATCCAGTCTGTGACTTCATATAATCTTGATCAGTCTGGAAACTAGAATATATCTGTTCTCTGATGACTAGTTCCTCATCTCCTCCATAAACCAGGAACATATCCTTAGTACGCCTCAGATACTTAAGGATAAGCTGGAATTCCATCCAATGGAGGTCTCATGGATTAGCTTGATATTTGCCTACAACACTTAATGTGTAAGCAACATCTATCCTTGTACATAGAATTACATACATGACTGACCCAATCATGGTTGTGTAAGGGATCCTTGCCATTTTATTTCTTTCCTCAAGTGTCTGTGGACACATTTTCATGGAACGATGAATACCATGTGACATTAGAAACAATCCCCTCTTTCACTATTCAATACTGAATCACTTCAGTATCTTGTCAATGTATGTAATTTGACTTAGGCCGAACATTATCTTGGATCTATCTAGATGGATCTTGATCCCAAGAATATATGTTGCCTCTCCCTACACTTTCATAGAGAAGCATTTATCAAACCATGCCTCAACTGACTGTAAGAAAGGTACTTCGGTTCCAATTAGTAATATGTCATCAACATATACTATTAAGAAAATGATTGCACTTCCTCTATACCTTTTGTAGAAACAAGGCTCACATTAATTCTTAACAAAGCTGAATTCTGTTATGGCTTCATCAAAATGAATGTTCCATGACCTAGATGCTTGCTTTAATCCATAATTGGATTTCTGCAACTTGCATTCGTTTTTGGCATCCTTTGGAGTCACGAAACCTTCAGGTTGTGTCAAGTAGACATATTCTTAAAGGTTACCGTTAAGGAATGTTTTTTTGAAATCCATTTTCCATATTTTAAAGTCATGGTAAGTTGAAATGGACAATATGATTATGTTGGATTTCATCATCACAACCAGTGAAAAGGTTTCATCATGGTCAGTTCCGTGACGATGTCTAAATCCTTTTGCAACCAGTTGTGCCTTATAGGCGATGACATGTCCCTCTATGTCCAGTTTCTTCTTGAATACCCATTTATTACCAACAGGCTTTACATCAACTGGAGGATCTACCAAAATCCAGACTTGGTTTTGGAACATGGAATCCATTTGAGAATTTGTGGCTTCTTGTCACTTGGCAACGTATGTTCCTTCAACTACATCCATGTAGGTAAGAGGATAATCATTATAAACCAATAATGATTCACCTTCCTCAGTGACAAGAAAATAATATTTTTCTAGTTCTCTCACCTCTCTCGTGCTCTTACGCAGTTCTTGTGTCTCTGGAACCAATTTTCCTTCCACAGGGCTTTTTGTAATCTGTTCTTGTACCAACTCCTATGTATCTTGAGCCTCGACTTCATCAAATTCTATCTTGCCCCCACTATCACTTTTGGAGAGGTGATCTCTCTCAAGGAGTATGTCATGTCTTGCTACTATACCCTTTTTATGTGAGGGGTTTTATAGGTAATATCCCCTTATTTCTTAAGGATATACTATAATGGTACACGTTGTGCCTCGGGGTGAATGTTTTTTACCTGAAGTGGCCTTAACAAATTCTTCGCTACCACACACTTAAAAATTTTATAAAATGGATTGGCGTACACTCAATAACTCGTATAAAATATCATTTATTGATTTAGTGGGTACTTAGTTTAGTATGTGTGCTACTTTTTGTAATGCATGTCCCCAAAAAGATAATGGAAGACTTGCATGAATCATCATTGATCTCACCATGTCCAACAGGGTGCGGTTCCTCCTTTCACTAACACCATTCCACTACGATGTGTAAGGAGGAGTGAGTTGAGATAGAATCCAAAACTCCTGTAAAAGATCAATGAAGTCCTAATTAAGATATTATTCTCCTTTGTTTGAGCAGAGTTTCTTAATCTCCATACCAATATGGTTCTCAACTTAATTCTTGTACTCTTTGAACCGATCAAAATAATATGACTTATACCTCATTAAGTAAATATATCCATATCTACTAAAATCATCAGTAAAAGTTATGAAGTACAAGAACCCACCCCTTTCATCAACTGGAAATGGTCCACACACAACTGTGTGAACTTATTCTCGAAGCTCTTTAGCCATTTCACTTTTCCGAATAAATGGGGTTTGGTCATTTTGGCTTGTAGACACGCATGACATAAACCAAGTCATTTTAGTTTGAAAGAATCTAAATACCCACATTGATGTAATTTTTTCAAACGTTTCTCATTGACATGACATAGCCAGTGATTCCAAATTTGGGTGTGGTGTGAGTCATGTGAATTAACTTTGTCATCGATTTCCATTACTTAATTTGCATATCTAATACTTAAAAGCCCTTTTATAAATGTGCCATACCAAAACAAATGCTATCTTTATAAAATTAGCAACATTAATTTCCATATGTGAAGCTGAATCCATCAGTATCTAATTTGGATATTGAAATAATGTTTTTGGTTACAATGGTTACATAATAACATAATTTTAATATGAAGACCATCCCAATAGGAAATATAAGGTGGTAGTCTCCGACAACTATAACAGCGAGCCTGTCTCTGTTGGCTACTCATAGATCTACCTCACCTCGGTCAATCTTTATGAATCTACATGGTTCCTATATTTGGAAACAGATGTGAGCACCACAAGAAGTATGTAATAGAAAATTGGTAGAAATAGATACATTTAATTCGATAACAAAGGCACCTAAAGCTTCCCCTTTCTTCCTTGGCTGAGTGTAGTTTTTCTTCCAGTGGCCCTTTTTTCCACATGAGAAACAAACAACCTCTTGTTCTCTTGCCTCTCCTTTGATCATTCTTATCTTGGAAGGCCTTGAAGAAGCTTTGGGATTAAAGAACTTTTCCTTCCCTTTCCTTTATTCGCCATAAGGACAGAATGCTTTTCACGCTTTATATCATTATCCACTTGGAGAATGAGGATAACAAGATCAGATATAGACATCTCAATGTTGTCCATGTTGAAATTTACAACAAATTTAGAAAATCTTTGGGGGAGTGATGCAAGATTGAGATCGGTACCTATTTCTTCGGGAAGTTCAAACCCTGGAACCTTCAAGCACTAAATGTAGCCAATTGGATTGACTACATGAGGCCCAGCTGGGGCACCCTCACCATGATTTCTCTAAAATTGAGCCTTTGAGATCTCAAACCTTTCCTATCTTGCTCTCTCCTAGTATAGACCACAGAGGTGTTTGAGCATTCTATAGGCATCCATGTCTTCATGAGACTTCATGAGCTCACTAAACATTGACGACATTATCAAACATTGAATGTTGAGTGCATCGTTCAAATATTGATCATAGACTAATAAATCTTCATCACTCTCCCCACGGGCAGGCGAATCAGGAAGTGATGAATCCAGCATATAAAACTTTCGTTCATGGGTTACAATAACCCAAAGGCACCTAAACCATTCCTAAAAGTTACTACCAGTGTGGATGTTTTCTTTATCCAGAATTAATCACAGAGAAAATGTGGTTGACGAGTTTTTCATTTTGATTCTAAAAATTAAAAGAGCATATTTATCAGTGCCTTTTGATTACATTTTAAGAAAAATAATAAATGAATTTATTAATTCTCCCCCTATATTATAATGTCCCAATGGCCCCCACCATTGAACTTAGAATTCCTAGTTTCTATGACATTATAGTGCCAGTGATAAATATTCTGCTTCGCATAACCCCAAAAAGGATCGGTCCAGCTATTTAAAGGTATTTAGGTTGGAATGTCTTTGCTAACTTTGAGCTTACAGTTCCTTGATCTGTTGAGTGGACTCCACAATCCTTAAATCCTAACTTGGATTTCCTCAACACTTGTATTCATTTTAGTACAAGCCTAGAAAGGGATACTCCTCCTGATGTAAAATGATTAAGTCAACCCGAAACTTTTGTAAGATCTTCCTTTATAAAATTAAGTGTCCCAATAAGCACTACTAGAAATAGGCTTATACCCAGAGTTTTACAAAAAACCGTAGGTATAGGGTACCCTTATAACCACGGTTTTCCGAAACCGTGGGTATAGGGATAGTATGTGAACCTATACCCATGGTTGTGCCAAAGACCATTGGTATAGTTTTCTTTTAAGACCTATACCCACGGGTTCGGGGAAAACCGTGGGTATAGAGTATTTTCTGAAGGCCTATATCGATGGTTCTTGAAAACCGTAGGTATTGCATTTTTATTTTTGAAGACCTATACCCACAGTTCTCCAGAACGGTGGGTATTTCTTTCCCACGTTATGGAGGGGGATGAAAATTAGGCGGGACATGAAAACAATTTGGTGGAAATACATTTTTTCACGGATTAGATTAATATATTTATATACATATAAATATAAACATTCAAAAGTTCTTTAGGTCGGTTGTTAAACCCTTCTCCGTGGGTGTTGTAGGTCGCCGGTTCAAATCCCACTGGCTTCATTTTTTGAATTTAAATACCGCACATGGATCATATTAATATAAATACACAGATGTATGTATATATAACAAATATAAATCACAGCTCGGTTGGTCCGTTGCTGGGGCGCGGTCGCGAGGCTCAACGCGAGGTGCGGGTTTGAAACCCCCTAGGAATGTTTTTTGAATTTAAATACCCCATATTAATATATATATATATATATGTAGATATATGTATATATAAAAAATAAGATTCACATATCGGTTGGTCCGTTGCTGGGGCGCGGCTGCGAAGCTCAACGCGAGGTGTGGGTTCGAAAACCCCCAGGCATGTTGTTGGAATTTAAATACCCCACGGTTTTCAAACTGTGGGGTCTGTTTTGTGACACTCTGGAACAGCGGTGTGCCACATTTGACTCACCTATACCCACGATTCTCCAAACCATGTGTATAGGATGAGACCCTTATACCGACACCATTCTAGCCCGCGGTTCCCAAAACCGTGGGTATAGGCTATACCCACGTTTTTGGGGGCTATACCCACGGTTTTGAACCATGGTTATAAGTCGTTTTTACAGTAGGGAAGGGTTAGTCAAACACATAGATTTATTGAGTATTTCCCTTAATCATGTAACAGAAGTCTTGTTCTAACATAATATCTTATTTGAGGGATTTAAATCTTTTATGCATAGTTTTGCATTATCACATGCTTGTTAATATTATATGATGCTTGCTTAAGTGATTAACCCTGTTCTGATAATGTTTACGTGTAGTCCTGTTTCTATTTTATTCCATCCTTTCGTGATTGTTCATTTCAATAACTATTTGATCGAAACAACACATACATAATAAATAAACCATGACATCAGACATAAATAAAATAAGATGGAATGATCATGAGCTTCTATTGGGTAGCTTATCTATCTATTTTGAAAAGGTATCCCTGATCTAGGGAAAACACCTTGATCCTGATGGTTCGTGTTTTGCAGCTCCCACCAATCCACCTTTGAATCTTCTTGGGTTGGTTTCACATTAGATTTAGATTTTGAACCGTCTCCTATGTCTTGGGAGATCCTATATTACATTGGGTTTACATTAAAGAAACCATGGGTACACGTGCCCTGCATTTTATTGGAAGAAGTCTCACGGGCCAATGAATTTAAATTAAATATGTTTAAATGAAACCATACACTCACAAAGGGTCTTTGGTCAAGCTCGTGATCATCCATAGTAGGCAAATACATTTATGCATATTTAGTATTCAAATTATTTTAATCATTCTTTTATTCAAGATAAGTCATTCTTGAATTCAATTAATTATGTTCTTATAATTAATTAATTCTCTATCATAAATTACTTTATGAATTTCCTTGAGATTCTTCTCATCCATATTCCTTGTACGGGTCTTTGTACTTTGGAGGAAACTTGGCGAAATTCCATTTCTTTAAAGTACACAGCATGTAGGCTATATTACACGGTGTGTATTTGTTTTCACCCTTTATCCAAAGTAAACGCCTGGGGCTTTGGCATGTTCTCTGTACATTGGGAATTTTTGATTACACAACATGTAGATTAATCTAACACAACATGTACATTATTGTTACACAGTTACCGGCCTGGCAATCCCATGTACGTGGTTACATAGATTTTACTTGTACATGGTTTCACCTGGGCTAGATTGGACTACACGACATGTTTATTAAACATACATGTCGTGTTTTCCAGTTTCCAGGCGCCGTTCAGTTCTGGTCTACACTATTTAATAAAAAAACATAGATATGCTCAATTCACATGGTGTGGTTTGGTGGACCAGTACCAGTTTGCTGAAACTAATTACATGACGTGTAGATTTCACTACACGTTGTGTATTCCTGTGTTGTACAGACAGAATGAGCGACTCCTCTGAATGAGTTCCTCATTTTTATTTTAGTCAAAATTAAAATTAAAAGGTCATTTCTGTGATATGAATCGAGCAGTGAATAAGGAAGAACAGATCTCATTCATTCTGTTTTATTGAATGATTTGTCTTGAATTTAATCAAATATAATTGCGTAAATTATCAAAGAAAATTAAATAACTATAATCAACATTGTGACTCCTCTGATACCACAAGAAGGTCTCGGGCACAGTGGAAGCTCGTGGGTGGATGTGCCCACTTGACATTTGGTCATTTGTAATGATCAATCTGGGACCAATACAATGATAAACTCCAGACTCCACGGATCAAATCACAGAAATAGAAAATGAATAAGAATATTCCTGGAACCAAAAAGGAGGATCATCACAAGTTGATTATAATTAATTTAATTAATTTACTATAAGTACCTTTTTTGGCCTTCTTTCTTCGTTGATATTTTTGATCACGTTCCGATTTGATTATTCATTGCATCACAGAATCCAAGTGTATAAGTCCTCTAGTGGTGATCCACATGTGCACCTCGTATCTCTGGACATCGCCAAAGGAATATCCGGGTGCTAGCGTGGAGAAGCCTTACTTACGTTGTCTGCCTTAGATCACCTTGATCCGATGGAGGAGGATCTCTCTCAATCTTGGGAGTGTTCGTGGAGGAAGGAGTTCATTCGGCCTTGAGAGAATTCTCCAGAATTGTTGTGCACAATGATTAGGGAAAATTGTTGGGGGTTGTGAGGAGATTTATAATCAGGTTTGAGGTTACAGAGTTATGACAATAAATAAATCTGTTACACATTTTATTTATTTTATTAACTCTTATTGAAAACCACCATGTTGAATCATTAATTCCTTGACATACGCCCACACTGATTATAATAAATATCATTTAATAAAATGATATTATTTCCTCAAAATCCCGACTAGAAAAACTACACGGTGTGTAATAATTAACACATGGCGTTTACACATTTTCCATTTCCTTTCCAAAATGAAATCTATATTACGTGTACATTCAATGTACATGGCGTGTGTGTCTTGTTTTCATTTTATTCTTAATCCAACATTAAAAATATTTAGGGTTCCTTGAATAATTTTTAAACCACATATGGGAATAATCTTTATTATACTTGAGAAACTAGGATACACATAGTGTCTGACCCTCTAGGCCTATTTCTCGATGGCATTAGGAGGGCTTGCCTAAAGTCCAAGATTACTGTATAGAAATGGGTCAAGGTACCAGTGAGAAAGAAGTTGACGCCGCATTGAATTGTCACCTCATATAAACGCTTACCATGTAATTTAATCCCTTTATCTCAATATCTCATCAAGTAGGTTTCATGGCAGTGTCATAAACCTATATGCTTGATCTGTCATTCTTTGACTTCTAGAAATAAACTCATCCTGACACCATGGCCATGGAATTTGGGTGACAGTTCTATTTCAATCGAAGGGCCTAAGATATCTACTTCCATAAATATGGAAGGGACAAATCCTTCCTCAACTTATCCATTAAAAACATGTCATTCGTGACACACCCAACGTACCCTACATCCCGCCAACTGCCTTCATGGTGGTTTTCATCAGCAATTCTACGTGCGCGAGTCATGACATGAGTTAATGATAATCTTCCAGTCTAAGGATTATTAGACATGCTCATAGATATCAATGTCTGATGACACCAAGACTTGCAGAATTACTACTGGCATGTCAGTTCTCATAATCTCCCATCTTGGAGATTACCAAGTGTGAACTCCATGAGAGAGAGTATCATCTTCTTACGAGTACTCACACATGACGGTCTATATACTACGTGTCCTATCATAGTATGTCATCCAACCATAGAACTTTATCTAAGAGTATTGTTATAACATTTCAAGGTTATGATCATTGTGGGGATCTTACATGACCTTATTAATGTAATAAATATTCCAGGACATTATTATATTATAGTCATGAAGATCAATGAACAATATATAATAAGTGTACATTCATGTAATCCAAGTATAAACAGTTGGTTCTCAGGACACCAACTCTAACAGAATCTTCTTAGAATTTCGTTTATCAGTTGCTTTTAATGAAATTTCTTGATCAAAATTTGTTTTAATTTAATAACTTTATCCCTTCCCATTTCATAAGTAATAATAGTACTATGAATATCATCCAATGATATATTTTTAACATCTCTATCTTCTAAGGATTAAACTTTGGAATCCATCTTATCAGGAAAAAATCACATGATCTTTTCAAAAATATCAATGTATTCCAACTTCCCACCAAGAAATCTTAAGCTTCACACAATATCATTCACCCTTGTAAAGAAATCACCAACATATTCATACTCACCCCTTTTCAGATCTTCATACTTCAACATCCAGATTTAAAATTTTACCTTCTTCGCCTTTATATTATCTTTATAAATTTTTCTTATCTTTTCTGAGATACCTTCAGTTATAGAAACTCTGTTAACCCATAGAATCTCACTTTCAGTAAGTGATGAGATCAAATCATTCTTAGTTAATTAATCATTCTCAAGATTCTTCTTCTCCACATATATTAGAGGAACCTTTTCATCAAGTGGAGGAAATCCAATTGTGGAGGCTCCGAAAATATCATACCCCAAAGGCATATGATATGGAAACATTCTATCTTTCAAGATATGATAATACTTATAGTCAAAGACTTGAATCCCCTTGATATTTATAAAATTCAGATTCCCCATAACAACTTCTCTTCCAAAACATCAGCAATGAGTAAATGAAGGGAACGTTCCCTCTGATTCCACTTGTTATTTCCCATCTAGGATCATTATATCAATGAGAGGGGGAGGGGTTGAATCGGTGATTTCCATTAATTTTAAGTTTCATTTTTTTAAACAACCTTCACCTCCTGTTAAATATTTATCACTTTTCTCAATAGAAAACAACCACACATCCACAGGAACCTAAGTATTTACAAGGTTAGCTACTCAAAAAGAGTATCTAAATCCATTTACTGTTTTGGAAACAATCCAATAGAACACAATAAACTAAAAGATAATTTATTTTGAGGATAAAACAAGTAGTATATACCATTAAACTATTGTGGCATGATTGACAATACACTAATGAATGTGATTATACTAGAGTAAATGATATTAAAAAAGTTTGTACAACAAGTTCAAAATCCATTACCATTTGGATAAAAATAATTTACTATTTTTCCTTATCAACATACTCTTGAAAACCTTCAAAACAAAAATATTCACTTTGCTTCCCAACTGTAGGTAAAAACCCATTCTTGACCTTGTAAGAAAAAGAGGTCTGATGGATCAGTATTATTACCTAGTCATATTTCTTAGTCTTGAAAATAGGTAAAGAAATAATACTCTACAAACAATTCTAACCAAAATTAAAATTTTCATGGAAATATGAGTTTGATTACTTGGTCTGATCTGGTAACTCTTTCTACATCTTATTCTTCTATCTAAGAATCATCATCAGGTAAGTTTTATCTGGAAACTACTTCCCTCTTCCAAAGCATTCAATGCTTTCTATCTCTCTTCACACGTGAACACTACTCCATTTTCCAAAAGAAAAATAAAGTTCCTTCTATTTACAGGTATTCCAAGAGAGGAATGGGATTGAAAAATCCTTCACTCTCCCATTCAACCAAATTTATAAAAATAAAATTTCACATTCATTTTTTACTTCATATTTTAATATTTAAATGCTTCTATCCACTACTATAATATTTTCACAATTTATAGATTCTTCTCCTAACTTTAGTCAACTTGTTTTTATCTAACCATTATTTAGTTCAATACCAATCATCACTCTAAAATTTTTCCTCCTTGTGATGGAACGTATTAAAAATAGAATACTTCTTCTTATGATCACCACATACAAAAAAATATATCTCTCACACCGATGCTCCATAAAAACTAAAAATAGTAACCAAAAACATTTAAAACATTCTTCCAAAAATATTGTAGAATCTTTTTTAGGCTTATGTTGCTTTTATATTTCCATAAAATATGTTTCAAAATATAGAGATACAAAAACCCCTTGGAAAAACGTGGACAATAGCTTCAAAACACCCTAGAAAAAACAATTCAACAACATCTCATATTTTCTTCAAGATGTCAAACCAATGATCCCACATAATATTACTTTTTGACGTCAGAAAGTGTATGGTGAATTGGTCTCTACCTCCTTCTGATGGATAAGTTTCAATTCAATTCCAATAAATTGACAACACTTCATGTCTAAAGAATCTTGAAAAACATGAAAACATTTCATAGTTTTGTTTTTATACATAACCCAATTTAATAAAAACAAAAAATTTGTATTATTAAAATGGTTGACTATATTGTTGTTCATCATCATTTTGATCGATATCTTCTTTCATTTAGATTATTTCTCCCAATTATCCCTACTTACTTTACCCACCTAACATGCATCGGTCCCAAAAACCTCCGCATACTAATCTGTGTCAATAGATCTGTCATGAACTACCTCATGTGGACCGACAGAGCACTACGTCCGATAGGCTAGTGTCAGCAGTGAATTCTTTCTTCCATTTTCTTTGTAAATAATGACTTATATTTATGATTTCTTCATTCGGTGAATCATAAATTCTAAAGGATCAACTAGTCTAATGGATCATTTGATTAGTGATTCAACAAAACTTAACTTCAGTGACTTCATACCTTCTAGCCTTTGGATAGATTCTACGTTTGATCTTCACACAGACGAAATGAGATAGTAAGACATCATTCTCACTTATATTGTTATAAAAACTTATATGAGTATAATGGTATCGTCATGATGTATGATATATTTAAGAACAACAAATCATTGCCTCCATTTAGGCACCAAAAATTATTTCTCCCCCTTTCTATCATATGGATAACATCACTAGTTTCTTATCCAACTTATGGTTTATGAGAACTAACAAAATATAATATCATTATCATATTTATTATTGATTCATTCAAAATTTTACACAACTTCTCATACTGATCAAAACATTCATTATGTACCCAAAGTGAGTCTGAAAACCTTTCACTCTAAAAACATATTCAGAAATGAAAATTGAAACTGAAGAGTATTTCATAACAAAACTACATCCATTATTTTTGAGTCTGCTTCCCCTTTCATCCAATATTCAAAACTAACAATGTGAAATAATATTTTTCTTAATAACAACAAAATACAAAACAATTTGCACAAACTTCTTTTAGGTTCTCAAAACCAACACATATCTAACTTGTTCTGAAAAACATCCACATGGTATAAGAACTATCGAAAGTTGTAATACCAAGTTCAAATATGATTTATTGATCCACTGATCAAGTTTAGAAAATATGGGGTTTTTATAGAAATATAGAGAATATCCTAGCACTGGAAATAATTTCTAGGGTTTAAATTCTGACACAATTGTAATAAAAAACGTTTACACGGTGTATTAATTTCAGGATTTATGTTCTCCTTAATCCTTATACATTCTTACTAAAAATAGAAAATTAAATCCTAGTTGGAATAAGTAAATTTTTTTATTCAAATTTATATATTTAAAAAATAATAATTTAAGGCCCAATTTGGATGTGATGCACAATGGGATAAATGAGTGTGATAATATATCATGTAGTATTTGTTTCATCAAGGGAAAAACAAAGGGTTGTTTTAATTATCGAAAAGATTTACAATAAATGAGATTGAGAAAATATTTACATTCACTATTTGGTGAGGGTAATAAAGAATAAATTTCTAATACACAGAATATGATGATTGAAAAAGATAAGAGTCATTTATACTAATTTTGATGATTTTCAATGCTTGTGGTGATTTTCGTTCTCATATTGACATTTTAATGTCAATAAAATGAGTTTATAGTGGCTAAAAATCATGATAAGAATATTCTACTCCAATAGTTAATCTAAATTGTAAGTCTTGAATGTTTTGAAACCCATGTTGTTGACTGATTGTTTGAAGTTTCTTCTTTTTTTCATATAGATTAGTTCAAGAAATCATCACATGTGAACATTTTATAGGATAATGATATTCTTACACTATTTCACTTAGAGAAACTATTTCTACTTCAGTTATTTTTAATTTCATAATCCACATAATTGTATATTTAACTATTGACATCATTATTGGTAATAACATGTAATTTTGGTGTATATATCGAACAGAGTGGTACTTGAATACATTGAAATGGTAAGTACGAAATATGGCTCATCCAAAATCATCAATTTTTCTAGGATTATTTGGTGGATGAATAAAAAAATTTATATTTTTTATATATTTATGTGGTTGAAATAAAATTAGCTAAATCCATCAATATTGATGAAGGTCTAATTAGATACAGGACAATGCTAGTTATGGACAATAATAAGTGGGTTAAAGATCATCAGTACATGTTTTTAAACCCTCCATCAGTTATTTCATTGATATAATAAGTTATATATTTGATCTATTATGTTTTTTGTTCATATATTTATTTTTTTCCTTATCATTTATTGTGTTAAAATGTAGGATCCATAACAGTTATTTGAAACAGAGAAGGATTTTTTCCACTGATGATCATATCCAACAACTTCTTGTAATCATATTTCATGATAAATTCTAGACTCATGTATGTATATATTATTGATTTATTATTTTTATATCATGTATATGGTAAAATTTAATATCCTTAAATTCATTGAATTATGGGAAAGGTTCATATCCACTAGATTCATGAATCAGGTACTTGTATAGTGACTAAATAACTCAACCAACTAGATGATGGTCTATTTTTTATGGATAATCATTACATGTATTTGGATGAAAAAATATTTCAATTTAACATTACTGATGTTTATGTGAATAATTCCTCATAACAAAGTTATATTTATTGTCCGTATTTTGATGAAAGTTACTATTATGGATTGTTGAGGGATAGTATTGAAGTTATTTATGAACATAGATTACAATATTTATTTTTAAAGTTTGATTGGGACAATCACGTTGATGGAATGAAATTATACCATTTCTAATTTATATTTTTAACCTTTAATAATATATTTTGTAATGACAACTGAGTAAAAAAGGATTCATATATATTGTCATCGTAGGTATCATAGTTTTAATTATTTTTTGATTAAATATGATCTAGAAACTATTTTTAAAAATTATAAGAGATATTTTTTATATTGAATGAGATGAATAATTTACTACTTTCTTTATTGAGAAATCAATTTACCAAAACACAATTTTTTTATACGTATATGGAATATCTTTAAAACACATGGTGTGGTGAGAATGAGTGAAAAATGTTCTAAGGATATTAAAGTCTTAGGAAACATGTGTTAGAGGGTCAAAAATATGAAAATAAAATTGAATTGGTTTAAAATATTAGTAAAATGAGTGAAATTTATTTTTTAAAATTCTAGAAGAAAACCCACTTCAATCTGACTTGTGAATCTCTCAGGATGACTAAATACAAATTTATAGTGTTTTAAAACTCAAAAATATGCACGTAATGGTAAAAACATAGAAAATAATTTTTATTTGACTTGAAATCATAAGAAAATGATAAAGGAATTAATTTTTATGTATACAGGAAGATGAAACATCAACCTAGCATACATTTCACTCAGAATTAGTAAAAAAATATTTTATAGATATAATAAACTCTTCAAAACATAAATTTGAGGGTCTAAACTGGGAAAAAAACTTTTGATTCGTGTCATTTTTTAGTAAAAATATACACAAATTAATTTTTAAAAATTAAGAACTGATTCAACATCAATTTTTGTATCATTTATATCAAGATTATTTTAAATGTATTTTTAGTGTTTTAATCAAATAAAAGGTTCTTGTAATAGTCAAAACCTAGAAAACAACTTTGAATTGAAATGAAATCATAAGAAAATTATTTCAAAATTACTTTAATGTGCAGAAGTTGATTATTTTTCAAAATAAATGTGCAATGAGCTTGTAATTAGTGAAGAAAAAGTTTCTAAATGTATTAAAATATTTAAAAATGTGTTATTTAGCATCCAAAGTGAGAAAATGTCAATGAATTATTTTTAAATCTTATAATTTTGGAAAACATTACATATAAATTCAATTAGTTGTTGTTTTGGGATGTCCAAAAATGTATTTGGGGTTTTAAATATCTAAAACATGTTTTTAATGGTCAAAATCGAGAAAAAGGTTAGGAATTTAAGTGAAATCATAGGAAAAAGATCATTTTATTATTTTGTACATACACGTGTAGATGTCCCATCAATATGATATATGGCGTGCTTAAAATTTGTAGTGACTAGACCGCAAATATCCCAATGCTTGTGTCTATTATCAATTACATTTTCATAATTATAAGGAATAAAATCTCAAAAGAATGAGATTTTAGTAGTCTAGGTAAACCATATACATACATGAGACTTTTATTACAGAAGAAGATACTAATTACAATATAAATATATTATTATTTCCAAATAAAAAACTATGAGGATAAATATAATTCATCTAGTAAATCCTTACATAACTTTCATAGTATTCTTCTTTCATTCCTGGGGAAAGAAAAATTATAAAGGTTAGCTCAAATTCTCAGTATGGGAAAATATGAAAGAAAAAATAATGAATCAATTAGAATAGTCAATATGTAATGGTAAATAACTGAACACACTTTCCATGTAATCAATAAACTGAATTAAAGTGCATAAATAACATGGAAAGGTAATAACTGGAGACACATTCCATTCAAATAACTGGATAAGGAAAAATAAATATGGTCAGGTAAGAAATTGAAACACATGCCATATAATTAACTGCAGATGAAATGTATCCATAGATATGTCAACAAAAAATCTCATGGATTAATAATAACTAAAAATAAATAATGTAAATGTGTAATTATTGGATTCCATGTTTTTGAGGTGTATGAAAATGGTACCATTAAGACCTTTCACAATGCAGTTTAGCAATTGAGAAAAAATCCATCTAAGGCAGTTAGACAAATATTTCAACTTATGAGACTACTAATGCATTGATGGTCATTCATTAACTGGTCCCCAACCCATAGGGCTTACGTTAAATGATCCTAAAACTGTGTCTTACATATCCAAAACATTCCTAATATATAATAGAAAATATGCCTGATCAAATATCTCTATTGAATAATGTATAAGGATTATCAATATTTCCCTAAATAATAAAAATACTGTCAAAGTAAACATTTTATGAAAAATGGTATACAGTTTAGGAAATGAACATATCCATGATATTTTATATGGATAGCTGGGGGGAATTCAATGTTCAATGATCATAAGAAATTGAATATTTCAAGGGCCTAGGGGTATGAGGGCCTTCGATCCACCAAAGGACTTCATGCCATAGGGCCTTTGGGCTGTAAGGGCCTTTGGGACACCAATGGCCTTAGGTGTGTAAGTCATTCAGGGCACATAAAAGACCAAGAAGAAACTCAGAAAGGCCACATAAGAGAAGGCCCAAATGAGGATTTAGAGAAAAAACAGAAACAAACAGAGTAGAGCTATCCGAAATGGAATAATTAGAGGTTATGGAAATTCCCATTGGTACAAGGCACTGTCAAACACTTCATAGGAAAATGGAAACTGATCAACCATGCAATGTGGGGATATAGGGACCTTTATGATGAAGATTCTAGGGATGGGTTGTTTAAAGTGTGGTAGGTATTGGTCTTTCAATTTCATGTATTGGGTCACGTATGGGCCTTGTTATTTGGACCTATAGGTCATGTAAGGGTTCCCATTTAACTCTAAAAATGGGGACTATCCAAAAATAAACAAAAAATAAGGCCTTCAAGCAATTCGGGTTAATATACATTATATAACAATATATTTTTAAAAAAATTCTTTAGGAAAATATCTTTTTAGAATGTAATTTTTTCAATGTACTTTTATTTAAAGATAACATTTGAAAATATTTTCCTTAAAAAGTAACAGTTTAAACATTCAATAGAATCTTGAAACAAATTATAGTGGGTAAATCTATAATATCTAAATGAGGTGAAAAGAACATTCCTTTTTAACAGTTATATGTCAAAAAGATTTCTTGTTCAAAAAGTCAAAATAGAATTCATTTGATAAATTTTTAAAATGAACAAAAGGATTGTAATTTCATTACCAAATAATTTTTAATTTTTTTTTAAAACACTTTAATAAAACCTATTTTTTTGAACAAAACATGTTATCTTATAGAAGAGAGAAATGAAGTCGAGTTTTCTTAAAAACATTTTCTAAAATACCTTGAGTACCAAATAGTTGAAAAATGTTATTAATACTTGAAAAAGGTAATAAATAACCATATTGGACGAAATTTAAAGTGTTTATTGAAAAAATTTCATATAATTTCCTCAAATAGAAATACCATTGAATGATCATTAAAGTTATTATTGAGGAAAATAATATTTAAAAACTACAAAGTGTCCCATACAGCTTTAAAACATTTTAAATCATAAGAATCATGAAGATATGAAATTAAATTAATGTTATTATATCATTAGAGTAAATATATTCCTAATATATCATGTAAAAGGGTACTATATAAACCATTTAACAGAAACTAGGTGCACAACAACAAGTCTTAATGGTGTGTAAATTGAGACAAAATCTCTTACATTGTGTTTCCTTTCTGGTGAACATTATTTAAACTTCACTATAATAAACATATTTTAATTATCTACTTGATTAAAAACTTTTTTCATGTTTATAACTAATTTTATTTCACTTATTACCATGTTGGATACAAATTCTTAAAAAATTATGTTTATGTTAGTTGTTTTGACCAAATTTGGTTTATGTGTCAAAAAAAACATTGGTAGGTAAACTATGGTCAAAGGGATCATTATATAACATATACATCATAATAATCATGAAAGAATTATAATATTTATACATTAATTATATTTTTATAATGAATAATTAAATATGGTTATGGAAATTGAATCAACGTTACAATCATGGAGATGGTAGGCCATACCTACACATGAGCAATGTTGTTATTTTTCAATGATCATTATGGAATGAAGGTAAGTAAACCCATATCATTAAAGAATGATAATTATATCATAAATACAATATTATTTAATCATATATACATATATATATATATATAATTTTTTTGGAAAAGTAACCACATCAAGTCGAGGAGGATGTAGTTCACACGTCCACGAATAACATTATCACTTTTTAAGTGTGTGAAATGGTAATAAATAAAATGATATATATATATATATATATATATATATCCAGAAATATGATTATGTTATGAATATAATATATTTGTTTTTATGGTCTCAAAAGTGTAGTTATAATCATCTTTTATACATTCCATGGATAGTGTGAATGAATCACATCACTTTGAGTGGGCTGTAGTCCAGACTTCCTCAAACGATGTTATCGTATTCTCACAAAATGGAGAGTATAAGTGTATGTGTTATAAAATAATTAAATAATAATAAATCCATAATAGATATCATAGGTAAAAAATATAACCAATTTTTCTTTCATAATGAAGATCCGTGAAATCAGGTAATTGAAAAATGAACAATCATCATTTTAGGATTTAGTGGTCTGTTGTACACAAAAACAATATGTTCGTAACCCATTACATGGAATTGTGTGTATGTTTAGGTATAACCCATTGAATAAAAAAATAATAGTATATTGAGGATACTATTTTTTTACACAAGAATATAATAATTTGAGTTGAGGGATTGTATAATGGAAATAAAATATAAAAGCTTAATGAAATATGTTACCTCTTAATTGGGTAACTTCTTTTGGTTTTTACCAAAAGGATTCCTTGGAAGGAATTATTCAAAAAGTTGGGATTAAAGGTATATGGTAGGGATGTTTAGAAGATATATGGGTATATATTGGCAGAAAAAAAGTGATTTGAGAGGATTGAGGAATGGGGATTGGTGGTGGCCATTTATAAGGGAGGAAAATGACTCACATGGTATTTTTTTGAAATAAGTTAGGTTTACCCACGTTTTTACCTAAACATTTTCTTAAAAAATTTCAATAATAGATGGTTAATTTCCTAATTATGGATATAAAATAAATTTCAAAAAACTTTCTAGGTTATTTGGACCATTAAATTAAATTTTTAGTGTTTTACTAAGCTAAAATTTACCTTCACCATTGTAATTAATTGTAATTACATTTACTAATATTTTCGGTCAAAACAAAGTTGGTCATTGTATATATTTTAAATTATTATGATTATAAATATGGAAAAAAATTTATAAATTACAATAATATATGTGGCATAAATTAATTTAAAATCCATCCCATAGGTGGGAAGATAATGTGGGGTTTTAAAGTAAAAACGTGTGAATATTTACTATGTTTTTATAATAAATTTCATTTTGAAATTTATTCCAATGACATAAATTATATTAATTGATAAAAATTTTATCTAATTAAACTTTAAAACCACTTAATAATATAATTTAACATTATAAATAAATTATATGAAAAATTAGTTTTGAACTAAAATTGAGTATTTTTAACCATTCATTAAAAATGGAGTGTTACAAAAAAAATATCCAAAAAACCGCCCTCACCTAATTATTATATTTATATTTCAAAAATTATTATTTTTTGACAGATTAAATCAATTTAAGTGTAAAAATTCATCTGTAAAATGGGTTCTCCATTAAAATATAGTAAAATTACCTTTATAAAATATATAGGTTTTTATGTGTAAAATAGGGTTGGTTCTTTTCTAATGTCTATAAACCCTAAAAAATGAATATAAAAAATCTTTGATATAATATATAACATATATATTTCATTAAAATCATTCAATAATTGTAATTAATTATTTTTATTAAGACAAAACTCCTTTAAAAGCATATAAATAATAATATTTCATTTTTATATCCAATTGGTTCTTATTTTCGTTTCTTATTAGTTGGTAACCAATATGGAAATTTTATACTTATATAAAAAATTAATTTTTATAAGTTAGTTAATACTATTCATAGCCTCTAATATAATATCTAGGTTATATCATTTTATATTAAATAATAATATTTTTATAATACATTGTTATTTGGTAAAACTCGGTCTTGTGTATAACACAAGCTATCAAGGAAGGTCACTATTACGTCTAACACAAGCTATTGAGGAAGGTATATCTTGCGTGAAAATCAATCTAAATTGTGTTTCATTCATTACAGTATATATCATGTATTTAACATATTTAAAATTGTAATTATATATTGGAGTCTTGGGATATTATATCGCCCTACGCGCTTGGTGATGCATGTCATGCATGCTATCAAATACAAGGTTCTTACTATAGAATTTCATGGCATCACATTCTCCCGACCTTATTTAAATCACATCCCAACAATTTAAAATAGATCATGGTGGTAGATTTTTTTAAACTTCCTATGTTTGAAATTCCACATCGTGAGAAGGGTTCGTTAGTCATCTTCTATAAAAGAGAGAATAGAAAGTACAAAAGTTACATGGAATACCGTGTAACTAGGTATCTAAGTAGGAGAATATAATTGGAAAGTAGAGATGCATACTTTGACGAAGTGCATAAATATTTTTAGGGGTGATTGATTTCATCAATCACAGACATGTGATTGATAAATAGAATGTTAAGGGCCTGAAAGCCTTAATTCTATAATGATTTAGTAGACCATCGATTCAACATAAATTAAGGTGTTAGGAAAACATTTTATTTTGAATTCATTTTCCAAATGTTTTGTAATTCTTTTACTAATCATAAATATAAGGAAATATTCCTACTTGATAGGTTTCAATTTTATATGAACTATCATATCTTTTGGTTTTTCTTCGATCAAATTCTATTTCGTCCCCTTACTCCCAAAAATTATTTACCAATAATGAAAAAGACATGCCTAAAGCCATTAATGAATCTTTTAATGGATCATAAGGCCTATAAAAGAGTGGAAATTCTATGTATTTTTCTTTTACTATATTCCAAAACCAATAAGGTTAATATGTTAATCTATAATCCTCCAAATTGATACTATTGGTTCATCATTTACATTTGGTCGTAAAATTATTTAACTAAAAACAATGGAAAATTGACCATGTCATTGTGTACGTTAGTGGTTGGAATGAAACCCTTATAGTCCTTTGGTCATGGTTTTAAGACCCGCAACCTTGCTGGATTTGATTATTTTTCACCCGGATTACAGGTTGACCTTTTCTAAAACAATATTAATATAATTTATAAAATAACTATGATGGAAACACTTTATGTCAATTTGATCACTAAATAGCCTTTTAACTATGGGTTTTAATATAATACCAATACAAAAACACTTCATCCACATATTTTCACACAGACCCTTCCTTGGTATATGGTTTATCCATAATACAGTTTTTAGGATTTCTAAATCACGACACCTTATCTTAAATCTAAATGAACTTTGGTTTAACCTAGGTTATTCATTTTCATTATCTATTCAAATTATTTATAATGGTTTATACAGAATACATGGATTGTACCATGCATATCTGTTGGGAGTTTCAAATGGGGTGTCTCGTAAGGCACATTGTCATGTACCAAGTTTCCCCAAGTAAGGTCCAGAACACATTTTCGGAGTTATTACTCCTATGTACATCTATGTTAGAACCACATCCACTTGTAGTATCCAGACATGGATATATTACTATGAAGACGCGCATAATATCTATCTTACCAAATTTCTAGGATATTCTTCTATACTAATCCTCAAATTCTACCTTATGGTTATGTTCTCTAAACAATTATTTTCTAAATCTAGTTCCCAAGGAAGCTACTAAACTTCCTTTGATACCAACTGTAGCGAACCAAACCCAAATACCATGGAGCCAGTGTCTCCTATCAATTATATTGTCATGATTACAAGCAAAAAATCATGGGGGAATGACAATTTATTAGTCTTGGTAAACCAGATAAATACATTAGTCTTTCATTAATAAAGAATACACTAATTACAACATAATTTGGTTTTTATTTCTAAATAAATAACTTTGACGATAACTCTAATCCATCTAGTAAATCACTACATAAATTTCATAGTACTTATCTTGGATTCCATGGAAAGAAACATAATAAGGGTGAGCTCAAACACTCAATAAAGGTAAAATATTGCAGAATAAAAAATGAATCAATGATAATATTAAATATTCCAAGCTAACTAACCGAACACACAGGCAGAAAATAAATAAACTGAATGGAAGTGTGTAAACAATATGGAATATTATTAAGTAGAAATAATTTCCTATCAAATAACTATATAAAGTAAAATAAATATAGAAAGCTAAGAATATAAAACACATGCCATATATATAACTGGAAATGAAAGGCATACATAGATATGTCAATGAAAAATATCATGGATGAAAAATAACAAAAAGTAAATGAGGGAAATACTTAATTATTGGAACCCTTGTTTTTGAGGTACATGGAACCAGTTCCATCAAGACCAATCACAGAATAGTTTAGCTATTGGATTAAAACTCATCTAATATGGCTAGCCAAATATTTTATCTCATTTTACTATCAATGAATCGAGTTTTTTTCATTAACCAGTACCCAAACTATAGGGATTTCCTTAAATAATTTCCAACTCGTGTCTTACCTGCAGAATCATTCCTCATATCGAATAAAAAAGTATGCCTTATTAAATATCAGTACTGAATAATGTATACTATATTATCAATATTTCCCCAAATAAAAAAATAAAATTCAAAGTAACCACCATATGAAAAATTATATATGGTTTGAAAATTATAATATCCATGATAAATGATATGGATAGGTAGGGGAATTCATTGTTCAATGATCATAGGAAATAGAATATTTCAAGAGGACTAAAAGGAATCAAGGAATTGAATGTGAATACTATCCGTGGACAAAGAAATAATAAATAATCCATATGAAGAATAATGATGGTATCAATAAAACATATCCTAATAGGAGTAAAATAAATGGTTGTTTTCTTTTATGAATAGAAAGGATATAAAGAGATATTTTAAAACATTATCTAAGAAAATATCCTTTTATTGTGATAAACGTTTTGAAAACCCTTTTATTTGAAAATACATTTTTAAAATAGTTTCTTTAAAAAATACATTTTAAACATTCAAAGGAAGCTTCAAATAAATTATGGTGGGTAAATTTATACAAGTTGTGCAAGTTAAAAAGAACATTGCTTTTACAGAGTAAACTATTAGAAAATGCCTTGTTTAGAAATCGATAAGATGATTCATTTGAAAACATTGGTAAAAGAAAAAAAAGGTAAAATATATTTTCAAGTCATTTTATAAACATTTTTTAAAACATTTTAGTAAACCATAGTTTTTTAAAAGAAATCAAGTTCTTTGACTAAAGAGAGAAAGGAAGTTGGGTTTTCCTAAAAACATTTTCTAACACACCTTGAGTTCCAAATAGTGGGAAAATGGTACTAATACTTGAAAAAGGTAATGAATAACAATATGAGATAAAAATTAATGGGTTTATTGAAAAAAGTTCATATAATTTCCTTGAATGGAAATAATATTTAAAGTTAATTAATGTTATTATAGAGGAAAATAATCTTTTAAAATTACAAAGTGTCTCTTACCACTATGAAACATTCTAAATCATAATCCACATGAAGGAATAAAATTAAATGATAGTTATAATATCATGCGAGTAATGAAATTCAGTATATATCTTGTAAAATTGTAGTATATACACCATATAAAGTAATCTATATGGATAACAACAAATAGGCCTTGATGGAATTTAAATTGAGGTGAATCCCTTACCTTGAATTTCCTTTCGGGTTAACATACAATAAATTTATTTATAATAAACTTATGTTATTATCTACATACGTGAGTACATTTATCTTTTTTATCATTAATTATATTTCACTTATTACCATGTTTTATACAACCACATAAACAATTATGTTTAGGTCGATTGTTTTGATTGAATTCAGTTTATGTGTCAAAAACAACTTTGGTAGGACAACTAAAGTCAAAGGGGTCATTATGTAACATCTAAAGAATAATAATCCTGACATAATTGTAATATTTATACATTAATTATAATTTTAAAACCATTAATTAAAAATGGTTATGAAATAAAGCCACATTACAATCATGTAGACGGTAGGTTTTACGTGTGCTTGAGTAAAGTTCTTATTTTTCAATGATCGTTATGGAAATAAGGTAAGTAACACTATATATTTTAGGAATAGTAATTATAACATGAATTAAATATTATCCAATCATGTATACTTATATATATAGTTCTTGGGATGAAAATGTAATCATATCACGTTGAGGTGGCGATAGTCCACATATCCACGAATAATATTACCACTTTTTAAATGTGTGAAAGGATAATAAAAAATGAGATATAAATATATTGATATTTATATTTATATCCAGAATGGTAATTATGTCATTAATATAATATTTTTTTTATATCTCATATGCTTAATTGTAATCATCCTTTATACATAGCACAAATCGTGTGAACGAATCACATTGCTTTGAGTGGGTGATAGTCCACACTTCCTCAAGCGATGTTGTCGTATTCCCACAAAATAGAGAGTATAAGGGTATGTATTATAAAATAATTAAAAAATTCATAAATACAAAATAAATATCATATATAACACCTATAAACATAGTTACCATCATAAGTACAACCATGAATGTCGGTAATGGAAAAGTGAACAATCATTGTTTCGTTAGGTTGTAGTACGCCGAACATAGAAACAATATGTTTGTTACCCATTATATGTAAATGTGTATAAGTGTTGGTAGAACCCTTATCATAAAAAACACTATTGTATTGAGTATAATGGTGTTTTTTTACAATAATATAATTATGATAGTTGAGGGAGTGGATAATGGAAATAAAATTAAAAATCATAAGGAAAAATGGTTACTACTTAATCAGGTAACTTCTTTTGGTTTGTAACAAATGGATTCCGTGGAAGTTATTCTAACCAAATAGAGGATTAATGCTGTAGTAGAGGGATTTTTGACATGTTATATGTTCCTATATTGGATGAACCTGTGTTTTTTGAGAGGTGTGAGTAATAGAGAGAGGTGGTGGCCTTTTATAAGGGAGGATAAGGACTCACTTGAGACTTTTGAAAAGAAGTTATGTTTACCAACATTTTTACGTAAAGAAAGTCTTAAAAAATCAACTAAAATCAATAATGGAAGTTTAATTTCTACATTTTGTCTATAAAATGGGTTTCTTACAAGTTTCTAGGTCATTTGGGCCGTTAAATTAAAGGTTTAGACCTTCATTTACATTAATTTTACCTTAACAATTCTAATTAATTTTAATTACATTCACTAATATTTCTCCTCAAAAAAATTGGCCTTGTTAAAAATTATAAATCAAGATGACTCCAAATACAGAATCTATTTTTACAATTTCCAATCATATAAGTAGAATAAATTAATTTAAAAGTCATCCAACGTGCAGGACGACAATGCGGGTTTTTTAAGTAAAAACATATGGTATTTTTGCTATGTTTTTATAATAAATTACAACATAAAATTGATTACAATGACATAAATTGTATTAATTGATAAAATTATTATATAATTAGACATTGAAACCAATTAATATTATAATTTATAGGTAAAAATAAATTATATGAAAAATTATTTTTGAACAAAAATTCCGTATTTTAAACTATTTATTAAAAATGAAATGTTTCGAATAAATAGAAAATATCACTCTAACCTAATTATTATAATTATATTTCAAATAAAAATTTTATTTTTACATAATAAATAAATTAATGTTTTAAAATTTATATTTAAAATTGGTTCTCCATTAAAAGATGATAAAATTCCCTTTATAAAAAATATAGGTTTTTATATGTAAAATAGAGTTGGTTATTATCTTATATCTATAAAACATAATGGATGAATATAAAAAAAATTATTGAATATATAATATATATATTTCATTAAAATCATTCAATAATTTTAATTAACTATGTTTATTATGACAAAACTCATTTGGAAGCTGATAAATAATAATATTTTTTTTATATCCAATTGGTTCTTATTTTAACTTTTTATTAGTAGGTTACTAATGAATTAATTTTACATTTATATAAACCATAAATATTCATATGTTAGTTAATACTATTCATAACCTCTAACATAACATCCACTTTATATCATATTATAATAAATAATAATATTTTAAAAATACATTGTTATTTGGTGAAGCTCGGTCTTGTGTGTTACGCAAGCTTTCAAGGAAGTTCGCTCGTTCCTGTAATGCAAGCTATTGGGGAAGGTTGAACTTGAATGAAATTTAAGCTAAATTTTTGTTGTTATCATTACAATATACAACATGTATTTAATATATTTAGAACAGTAAATATATAGAATATCTCAAGATATTATATCCCCTTACGTGCTTGGTGATGCATGTCATTTACACTATCAAATACAAAGTTATTAATTTGGATTTTTTGGGATTCAAAAAAATAGTGAAAAAAATAGTTTTAAAAATATTAAGTCCTTTAAAAAATGTGTCATAGTTTTTTATTAGAGTATCACAAATAGATTAAGAGGGGGGTGATTCAAGATTCACAAAACATTTATCCCAAATAAAACAACCCTCTTAAAATTAGTTTGAACCTACCCCACTCTTATCACATAGATATAATGTGAACACAATGGAAAAAATTTGGAGAATAATATATAAGATTTGTAGAGATTCATGGAAATAGAAAATCTCCATAATCCACTCTACCAATACTCAAATAAGGTTTGACGATTTTCACTAAGAATTTTATTTTCCAAATGACCTCGATATTTGAGTGAAAGTAACTATAACATGTTATACAATTTCCAAGATATTTCACTAGGATATCCCTTTAAAAGACCTATCAATGAAATTCACATAGAAATTATTATAATAAGTTCTCACTTGAAGTAAAAAAAATTTACATATAAAATATATCTAGTTCAGTGCAGTGTTGCAAGATGAAACTAACCATTGATGATGTACACTTCCGTATAATGAATAGACCTTCAATGAGAAGCTCTGAAAGATATATTCCACTAATATAGATATATATATTCTTTAATACTTGTTAGTTTTAAAATTATTCTTCTTTTCAAAATAATTGAATATCTTGAATGATAAAAAAATAGAGTTGGTCATGAGAGAGAGTATCTAGATTCTTCAGAATATTATCAGGTATATTTTTTCTTGTTCAAAAGATATAAATATAAATTTTCTGTTCTCTTAATAAAACTATTGGTCAGGTAAGTTATCTTTTTTCCCTTCATTTTTTTCAGATAGACTTCAAGTATAAATATACTATATTTTGAAAATATGTTGGGTATGAGCTGTCCAAAATCTTATTCACATGAATTGGTATTTATTGATTTTTTGGATATAATGGGAAACATAAAAATTTATTTCTTAATTAATAAAATTCCAAATCATTTGATAGTGACAATAATAATGCATAGTTCATTTTCCCTAAATGGTACAATTTCCAACTCTTTGAAATGATAAGCTTTTAAAATAGGAAAATTCATAAAATATATAAAAATAGATTCATAAAACATCTATAAATTATTTAGTTCATCATGATTATTTAAATAATGAGACTCCATGATTCTGGAATTGTTATTTTTTGAATTGTAGAACATGAATATTTTTCTAATACATGTTCATCATAGGTGTCTTTCTATCCTTTTTTATAGGTGTGGCTTTGTTTCATATAATTTTGACTTATGCTCAACATACAAGTCTTTATATGCAACATAGGTTTCATTAAATACAATACCGCCACATGATTTTTGGAAAGATTTGTTTTCTAATAAATCTAATTTCATTAATATTTTATGTTACATGCAACCCCGAGTTTTAATGAACTCTAAAATACCCTTAATATTATTATTTAAACATGAATGTTATAACCTTTCTATGATCTTTAGATGTATAGATAAGAATACAAACATTATTAAAATCTAGTATAAATGTTTTATACAAATAAAGTACATTGATAAATAAGTACTTTATCTTTTGTAATGTCTTTATATGCTTCGAAAATACATTTTTTCAAATAAATGATTTTTATTTCTTTTTTGTTAAAAAATGATAAAATTAATTTTTACACTTTTATAAAATTTAATTGAAGAAATAAAATTCATTTTTGAAATTAGAATTTTCAAACTATTTTATATTGAATTTTTTATAATTTTTGGAATGATTAATGTTTCAAAAAACACTGAAAAATACTCTTTTTATTAAAACCTGTATTTCGTTGAACAAAACTACGAATACCATTTTTAAGATAATTTTAACAGCTAAATTAGTTCAGTTATATTATAATTAATAAAATTTAGTTCATTGGGTCTAATTTTATGTTCTACTTAAATATATATAAATGTCTTACACTTTTCAAAACATCCCATTGGAAAACAGATTTTTCAACACATCAATAAGATTAATTTAAAATTAAATTCTAACACTTCTTTGAATTTAATTTAGAAAAATGGATTCCATATATTTAATAATCATAGTTAATTTCATATAATAAATTAAATTACTATTTTTCCATAATTTATACAAAAGCAAAAAAGATTAATTTTTCTAGTTAAGGGTAATAATGTTTATCTAGGGTTAAACTAAAAACATAATTGATAAAATGACAGAATGTTTTTTCAAAATAGACCTTTCTATCCATATTTAGACTTTTTATCATGTATTGTTTTATAATTAGTCATTTTGAAGACTTTTATTTGTTGTAAAACATGGGTATACCTTTTTCTTTTCAAAAATTCAAAGTGTGTCCTCTCTGTACTTATAAATGGAAACCCCCTCTCCTAACTCATTCACGCTTCTAAATCCATTGGTATCAGAAAATACCTAAAAATGTAACTGCCTTATTTATCTCAGAAAATCCAATAGTAATTATTTTTACCATTAATACCTCCTAATAAGGATTTTTTTAACATAATGAGGTTTTCTAAAGTATAGTTATCGTTTTTAACTGAGCATTTTTATTTCATTTCTTCTTAAATCTCCATAAAATATTATTAAACTTTGATGAGAAAATGTAATAAGTATATTTGATATAAATATATTTTCTATTTTATTTTAATAATGTACATCCATATCCTCTACTGTTAAATGGGACATGTAACGGTTGATCGTGTGTATGGAAGACTACCTCCTTAGGAACCGAGGTAATTAATTTTCCATCACCACCTCTCAATGTTGGATATAAATAAGGATTTAACATGTTTATATTTTATTTATGAAATAATTATACTTATGAAGTTATAATATCTCATGTCCCTTCATACCTTCTTATCTTTTGGAAAATGATAATGTGTGTATGTAGACTATCGCCTCCACGAAGCAATGTGATATAAACGATTATATTTCTAGAGTAGATTTATAATAAATAAAAAATTATTATACAGTAGTTTCTAATCTGTATGAAGAATTTTGAGAGTTGAGGTAATGAGTTTTTTCTGACTTCAATTTTCATGGGAGACATGCCATATTAACCACGTGTGTCTTTTGTGGGGGTATATATATCTAATGAATGTATTTTATTATTATTATTATTATTATTATTATTATATTTAAGGGGATTTAAATTTCTATATATATATATATATTTTCATGTGGATTATGATTCAAAAGATACCAAAGTTGTAAGGGTTTGATGTTAAAATATCATAGTTTATCAAGATTGTTTATAATTATTCTTCCACTGAGTAGATCTTGGGATATAACTCTAAAAAACATTAATTTTATTATCCTATGATTATATATTAAATTTATATTTTCCCATTCATTTTCATCTCTTTATGTAATCATGATTTTGAAATAATTTTCTCAAGGAAAACTGAATTTATTTATCTCTTCAGTTAAAAATAATTTTTCCTCATTATCAATGTCTTCTAAATATGATTTGAAGAATTTTTTTAATATTTTAATAAGATGTTTTAAATTAATTTTTAATCATGTTTGAATTTTTAAAAATAAAATTTAGAATTAAACTTCTTGTCGCTTTCTAATTGACTTACTTTTCACTTTAACTAAAAGCAGGAATGGAATATATTTTTTAACGTATATGACATGAACAATATTTTATATCATTATGAGCCAAATATTATTTTTATATTCCATTACATGTTTCCAAGGTTATTTTAAAACAGAATATTTTCTTTAATATTTGGGAGATTTTTCAATTTAAACGATGTTTTTTCAAAATAGAAAAGATATAATCCTTAAGATTGTTTTAATTATCTTTTTATGGAATTTATATTCTTTAATGACAACAAACATTGGTGTTGATTATGTTTTACTTGGGATATGATCCAATTGTACCATTATTATTCTTTATGTGGATATTTTATTATTATAATGAAGAAATGTTTATAAAAACCATTTCTTTTCCATGGGATATGCTATGATGAACTGATTAGATGATTTTAAAACCCATTTCAATTCAATGGGTTATGATATATTGAAATGTTTATAAAACCCATTTATTTTATACGGGTTTTGTTATGGTGAACGATTTATAATCATTAGTAAAAAAAATTATATATTATGTGATGTTTGGTACATATATCTCCCTCTAATTATTTAGGTAATGATTAATGATCTATGATCTCTAAGGGTAAATGGTATGTTATCCCAAGACCAAAAAAGGGTACACAAGTGGTTATCATAAGCTTTAAAGAGGTTATACGGTAGGTTATCTGAAGACTAAAGTAGGTAAATTGGTGGTTATCCAAATCCTAACATGTTATGAATGTATTGGTGGATAGATTCAACATACGATTTTCTATTCTTAGGTGTATACAAAAAATCAATGGTTTTGCCAATGTTTTTCTCTCATGGATCATGTTATATGATTATTTTATGATTCATGTCTTATGAACTACCAATAATTATTTCATGACTCACTGTTTTTATCTTTTATATGAAAGGTGTGGTTTTCAAAAGTTAATATATTGTTCTCAAACCATTATGATCATGTTATTTTTATGTTATCGTTGATATATCTATTGTTTACCCTAACTAAGAATATGAGCATACCCTTTCTTATGTTTAAATTCCCCATGTTACGAAGAAAGGTATTAAGTAGGGTATGAATAAGAAGAGTAATATTTGGGAAGATATTCATGGGATATGTTGAAGATATTTCATGAAATAAGAATTTGGAGTATCTATGCTCTAAGGACAATAAAAATTTATAGTCCTTGGGTGTGTATTTGTGAAATGTATAGAGTATTCATATAAAAAAATGTAATATTTATTTATGAAAATATTTGGTCTCTATATTTGGTATTAGAGGAAAGGTTTAATTAACCTTTTTAACTTAGATAAGAAAACATTAGTGATAACCCTAGGGATACGTTAAAGGATAATTCCAATAATAAATAAATGACACTGAATTTTAGTGTTGGATATAGCGAGTAGTTTCTATGAAATTATATTCCCATATGGATAATACAATTGTATGTGGACCTATTATAGTTTTACTTAGGGTAAATAACACTGAAAAGGGATCACTGGGATATGAATATATCATCCCCTAGTATACAACCCCAGGCCTTACTACACTCCTAATTTGATACTCCCATGGGATATGTTAGGTAAATTCAAAAACTCATTTTGAAAAATCATGAAGGATTTAAATAGATGATCATCATGAATTAAATAGTTTAAATCTATTATTTTATAGTCTGAAAAGAAAGATTCATGATTAAGATATCCTGCAAAATATTTTAATTATTATGTGGTTTCCCACTATGTTTATTGTTTTTCATACTATGATTTTACATTTTAGTCAATATCTAGAGCTTGAAGGAATCATGTTACTACTGAATACCATTTACAATGTTATGATGTTCCTCCTAAGATACCAAATGTTATACGATCTAGTATGAAAAAACGCATTCTTATGCACACATAAAGTTCCAAGGCTATGAATCGTGTAGAACATCCAAATGAGAAAATGAGGTAAAAACATTTCGTTGAGTCCTTCAGGGGTAATGTCCACCTTCTTTTACTGGTTCCACTAATCCACTAGTTTTCAACTAATGGATTAGTACAATGGAAAATTTAATTTCTATTCTACAACATTTTGGAAATTAAAGGAATCTTTTTTTTCAGATATGATGATGGTAGGATGACTCAAGGGGTATAATATGCCTTTATTATAATTATCAAAGTTATTAAAATAATGTGAGATAAATTAATTATTAAAATTAATTAATACAGTAAATTAAAAATAGAAATTAAAAAGGAAGAAAACATAAAAAGTTATATACAGAATTAGTCTAAACGACTTAGTCTATTCCTTACACCCCAACTGGTTGAGTATGGCACCCACAATGAAATAGAGAAATACATTTAAACATGAGTAATATAAACCTTGATTTTTACGTGGGTGTGATCCCAACCCATGACTTTATGAAGAGAATCCTCAAGCCTACACACACATAGCCTTATATTTGATTATAAGGAACCTAGGCTTTATAAATAAGAATATAAAACCTAATTGTTCTTATTTTTTATTGTGTCCATAACCATGTAATAATTTTTAGAGATATTATAACACATTCGAGAAAGGATTTAAGTGAATACCTCTACCTATATAAAAAATATAACAAATAATAAAACTGAATAAAAGTATAAATAATCACTTATGATGAAATTGTTGATTCATGCCCTTCAAATGGATAGAGATAATGTATTCTGGGTGTTCCAAAAGTGATACATATTAAATCTTCACGCTGATATAGAAGTCGAAGAAGAATTGTTCATTTCTTGAGAGTTTCTCACAGAATGTGTAAAATGTTTATCATGGGATCACTTCAATATTATAAGAGTATGAAAATATGATATCATCCTTTTTGGGGTGAATTGGTTCAAGGAATCCCTAACTCCTCTAAATAGAGTTTGTAAAAGCTAATAATCCAATTACCAACTTTGAAAAACAATTCAAGTTCAGATTACAAAATTATTCATGAAAGAGAAAGATTATTATCTAGAGTAATTGTAATAGTAATTTTTTGAATTCAAAACATAAAGACTAATTCAAACATATTTTAATTTCAAATTAAAAAATTCATATATACTTCATAATAATCATTCGGAGTAATTCCTTAAATATCATAAGATTATTTGATGATTTAAATTTCAAAAGACTTCTCAATTTCATGCCTCACATATTAATTAAAAACATAATTATACTGCATTTAATTCTATGAAACAATATTGAATAACTTTTAGATTAATAAATATTATGTTATAAAATAATAACTCAAAGAAATAAATCCAAAATATAAAGATTTAATTAATCTAAATACATGTTATAAGTGTATGCACTAATAAAGAAAATATTAAATACTATAAAAAGAATAAATAATATATATTAAAACCATTTTAAAATTTTTATATAATATATATTGATTTTATTAATGATAAAAAAATTCAAATAATTTGATTAAAAATGTTCTTAATCATTGAATAAAATCTTAATAAAAATAGATGATTGCGTAGAAATACATATTTTACGAAACAAATAATTAGTGTGTTGCACTGACAATTCATTCCAAGTGAACTTATGGTAAGTATGTTAAACATGACCATAATGTGTAGTCGGTTGTCATACATTCACCATATAGACTGTGATAAAATATATCTTGTGGTCAATATAATGACACATGGTAAGTACACTTACTATGTTAACAAATTATTTCATGAGAGAACTATAGAAAAAATATAAAAAGAAATAAATAGATGGAATGGTTTTCTTATTGTCTTATAACATGATAAATGAAACATTAGTAAAGAAAGGAATCCTTTTTCAAGTTAATGATATAGGAAACTGAATGTGAAATGGAAGAAGAGCAGGGCACGAGTGTACTTACCGTAGCATGAAACAATACCCATGTGGTTACTTGCAACACCGAGCATGGGATAAGATCAAAAACCCTGTGGTAACATGATAAATATTAACTTATTAAGTTCAATAATTCATTCATTATGGTGAACACTTCATGTGCTAAAGCGTGGAAGGATTATGGTAGGTTTAACAAATATGTGACAGAAACCTAAAAATTTGTGTGTCAAGATGATAACATGACATTCGCCCAATTATTTGACCAGTGATAAAATAAAATTAGTGTTTGATTTATAGGAAATAAATTTATATATTTTCTATATATTTTCAACCTAATAAAAATTATTTAATCCAACAACTATATGAAGATATATCATTGAAAACCCATGACGATCATAAATGAAAAACTGCAGATTTTTGTTTTGAAAATGTTGCATAAATTCGGCTAATTTAGTAGGTATATAAATAGAATTTTTATACATTAATTAAATTCAATAAAATGTATAAAAACTTATATTATTTATAACCCAATCAATGTAATGAGATTCTTACTTGAATCTAAAGATATATCAATTAAATAAAAGAGATTTTGAATTCTAGAAATTCTAGAAATCTGGAATTATTATATAAACCACATGCATTTTTTAGACCATCAAAACATAAATTTAAGACATCCATTTATTCTAATAAATTTTTTATTATTCTAATATATATATATATATATCCAAAATCATAATTTTTATAAGATGTTGATCTATATAACTCATTTTTTAATTAATTAACTTGAGAAAACCATAAAACATTATAAACTAAAAAATTGTGAAGAAAGAAAAAGCATAAAACATGTTCGAACCTATATGTGAACATACTATAGATTGAATTAGAATTTTTCGTATCAGAATAAAAATTATATAAAATTTTTATACTTAATATTAAATTGTAATTATTAATATATGATCACTGAAATTCAAGATATAATTAAAATATAGTGATCTTGAAAAAAGATGTCTTAGAATAAAATGATAATAGGGTTGTCTAATACTCTTAAAACACTGATATTATTTTTAATCAAATGGAACATAAATGAAATGAAACAAAATTCCATAAAAATTTCCAATTTTTTTATTTGATTACAAAACTGAAAAGTTGAATCCAATAATTCTCCCACATTTTTGAATAAAATAAGATATCAAAATATTTTTATTTAAATATTTATTCTCATAAAAACATAATATCTTATTTTCTAAATTATGTATATGGAAATATTAAAGAGAATATTAATTATAAAAATATAAATGCCCCTAACCACATTATATTTATAAAACTATAAATCCCATGATATAAATAATAAATAATGTGTTTAAAGCTCCCACTAAAAGAGAAAGAAAATTCAATTTAAGAAAAAAACCCCATAATTTAGTTATTATTTCAAAAAATTCACCCCACTACCACATATCATACTTTTAACGGTGTCCAAAATTGGATTTAATATAGAAAAAAATAATTCTTTCTATATGTTTCATTAAAATATTATACCACTTTATAAACACTTTAGTTAGGACTGATAAATGGGGACCGTTATCTATGTGAGAAATAGGGTTGGTAAAGGCTCCGCAGTTGTAGTGTTCTGTTGGAATTACAGCAAACTGTAGTGGAGAACTGTATATTGAAATTTCATAATAATTTAAAAGAAATAAATATAAAATAAAAAATACATAAAAACACTATATTTTAAAATTTTCAAAACAAGTTTTGTACAATTATATTAGCATGTTCTATCACAAAATGAAAAAAACATCAATGGTTTATTATCTTTGGCACCCATCCCTCTTTCAAAAAGAATGATCATGGTATTAGTTTCTGAAAAAACGTCAACAACTATAGAAAAAATATACACTTGTATAAGAAAAAAATTCTTAAGTTGTTAATAATATAAATAAATAAATTAAATATAATATGAAATAATACATGGATACAATGTTAAATTTAAATAAAAGGAAACACTTATAGTCATTATGGTCACACCATGCATTGGATTGAGGAATGGATGATTCCTACATATAAAAAATGACTTATGGACCACTTTCATAAATCACTATAACAATATGAATATTTTTTCTTCGTATTGATTATGTCACATTCCTTTTTTTCTAAAATGCAATTTTAGACTAAAAACAGGCACTTTGAGTCGTATCGGTCACATGATGTGTTGGTTTTATGCAATTATAATTATTATACATCACAAATTACTTATGAATTATCTTCATAATATATTAGGATAATATGAATTCTTTTAATCAATTTTTTGTGAGTGACACACGTTTTGAACTAAAATGTCAATTTTAGACTAATAACGAACACTTTGAGTCATACCGGGAACAATATGTATCAGATTGAGGTGAAACTGATTCTTACATGTACAAAAATACTTATGGATTATTTCCCTTAAGTATATAACCAATAAAAATGTGTTTCCTAGTTTATAGTATACCAATTGGAATTTTTATGAAAATGTCAGTTTTAAATAAAAAGACACACTTTGAGTCATACCAGTCACACTATGCATCAGAGTGTGGTAAGGATGATTCTTATTTGTCAAAAATTACATATGAATAATTTTCCAAAATTATCAAAACCAATAAATTCATTTTCTAATATTTGACTATGTCATTTTTGTTTTTTACTAAAATTTCATTTTAAACTCAAAACATACACTTTGAGTTATACCATTCACATTGTGTGTTGGTTTAATTTGGGACTAATTAATACAAGTCCTAAATGAATTATGAGTCATTTTCTTAAACCTTCAAGATAATCAGTGTGTACTTACTCGGTTTTCTATTAGTGACATGCATTTTGAACATAAATGTAAATTTTAAACTAATAATAGATTAATTGAGTCATATCGGGCACACTATGTATCATATTAAGGTACGGATTATTTTTACACATAACAAATGACCTAGGGATAATTTTACCCATGTAAAAAACAATATGAATTTGTTTTATTGGTTTTTATTATGCCACATGTATTTTTTATTAAAATGTAAATTTTATATAAATAGAAACCCTTATTGTTATACTGGTCATATTGTGCATCAGATTTAGGTTTGGTAGATTCCTACACATCCAAATTGACTTATCAATGATTTTAAAAAAGTATCAAAAAAATAAGAATCAATTTTCTTGATTTTGAGTATTTCAACTTTTTTAATAAAATGTCATTTAAACTTAAACTAAGAACTTTGAGTTATACTGGTCACATCATGTATTAGTTTGAGGTGAGACTGATTCCAACACGTGAAAAATTACTTATGAATCCTTTTTCAAAATTATCAAGACAATATGAGTCTTTTTCCTTGGTTTTCAGTGAGTGACACATGTTTTGAACTAAAATTTCAATTTTAAATTGATAACGGGAACATTGAGTTATACTGGGAACATGGCGTATTTGATTAATGTGATAATGATTCCTACATGTCACAAGTGACATATAGATCATTATACTAATGTTTCAAAACAATATAAATTTGTTTTCTCAGTTTTGAGTACGTTACATTATTTTTTACTAAAAGTATTATCAAATTTAAATGAAAGTAACACTTATAGGCATACTGATCACACCGTATTTGATATTGAGATGTGGTTGATGCCTACATTACACAAATGACCTCTAGATTTTTTTATAATGTATCAAAACAATCCAAATGTGTCTCCTTAACTTTTAATATGTCACTTGTGTTTCTTAAAAAAATTTCATTTTAAACTAGAATCACACAATTTGAATCATACAAGTCACATCATAAATCGGTTTTATGTGAGACTAATTGATACACATAAAAAATGACTTGTTAATAGTTTTCCTAAATTATTAATACAGTTTGTGGACCATGTCACGACCCGCCCTCGGGGTCCGAGCCGTGACTACCCCAAGCCCGCCTTCCATAGGCCAGGGGCTGGCGACTAGCACCAAGGCGTAAATCCCGGTAAAAGGGAAGGCATTGCCTTTGAAAAGAAAACACACACCACAGAGTAAACAAGCGGAAGGTAATCACTAAGAAAGCAGAGAACAACTGAAAGTGCGGAAAAGTAAATGGGCCAGAATACAAACCCAAACTGAAAGTAAAGTACAACTCAAAAAGGGAAAAACAGCAACTGTAAAGTAAAGGCCGCTACTCCGAGCTGTCCACCGGAAATCCCACCTGAAGGGTGGGTACAGATAGCTCCTCTGCTCCACGGGTCCCACCGTCCGCTCCGTGCTCGTCCCGCCCAGTGGTCCACCTCCGGGTACCGTCCCGCTCCGCGAACCTCAGCTAAGGTCAACGCTGTCCGTCGTCTGCAACCAACACAACGTAGTGCGGGCGAAGCCCGTGCAGGGGTGAGTATAAGCTACTCAGTAGGGACCCCGAGACCCCTGAAGGTCTCTCAAAATCCACAAAGGATAAACCACGAAGCAAAGTACAATCACGAAGTAACAACCAACACTGCTTAGGTATATGCCCATACATATACCTAAGTCATCAATTCAAATACGCTCCAACCTCCGAGCTCAAGTATAACTCAGTCCACGCAGGAAAGTATACGTATTCCACAAAGGAAAGTAACAGGATTCAGCTCACACAGGTATACTTCTTCAAGGACGATAAAGATGATCACTGATCCATCTAAGTCGTCGGACCCACGAAGGATCGATAGGTAACTAACCCCCGCAGAAGACCCACACAGGATCGGGCTCACACAGAACCTGTAGGCGCTGGCTCACACAGAACCGCTGAGCGCAAGGACCCACACAGGATCGGGCTCACACAGAACCTGAAGCACTGATCCACGTAGGATCGCTGAGTGCTGTAGTCGTCGTCGTCGAATCCACACAGGATCTCTGTACTGTCGTCGTCGAATCCACACAGGATCTCTGTACTGTCGTCGTCGCAGTAGAACAGTCGCAACCAGCACTAGGGTTCCCGCACACAGCAAGCTCGTACGGAGGGTCCGCTCCACGAGCCGAGAGGCTGATACATCAACTGTCACGAAGACCGAAGTTGATGTATCCAAAAGTTCCGTATCGACAAAAGGAACTCAACGCAACAGACGGCGCGTCGATCGGACGCCCGGTCTGAGAGTTATAGGCATTTTCGTCTCCGGGGCCCGGTTGGTTTTTAAGGCAAAACCAACCCGACCGTACTCCACCTGCGTCCAAACCTCGGGCGGAGTATGCCAAAAGATCCGTCTCACTAAGAGGAACATTACGCGACTGACGGCACGTCAATCGGACGTCCGTAGCTCAAGATATGAGTGTTTCCGCTCCGAAGGCCCGGTTGGTTTCGTGAACGAACCAACCCGGCCGAACTCAAAGTAACCCGAAACCTTGAGTGCGATATACCGAAACGACCGTCTCGATCCAAGGATCGCGTTGCCGCAGACGGTTCGTCATTCGGAGGTCCGAGGCTCAAGTTATGAGCCAAGAACCGAATCTGGTCCGAAACGGGGGGTCCGGGTCCGGGCCGACCCGGCCCGACCCCCCCCCTCTGGACGGCGCGGCGGCCGACGGCGGCGGACGGCGGCGGCGGACGGCGGCGGGCGGCGGCGGCGGCTGGCCGCGTGGCGGCGGCGGCGGGCCGCGTGGCGGCGGCGGCGGCTGGCCGCGTGGCGGCGGCGGCGGGCCGCGTGGCGGCGGCGGGCCGCGTGGCGGCGGCGGCGGGCCGCGTGGAGGCGGCGGCGGCGTGCCGCGCTGGCGGCGGGGTGCCGCGGCGCACGCGGGAGGCACGCGGGGGCTAAGCCCCGCGTTTCACAAAACGGCACGGCTTAAAGCCGTGCCTTGAATTAAAAAACGGCCCCCGCGGATGGGGGCCGGCTGGACAAAAACCGGGGGGGCTTTGCCCCCCCTCCTTTAAAGAACCGCCCCCCTCATTAAGAGGGGGGTCTTGAAGAACCGGCCGGGGGTTTAATCCCCCGGCTTTTATGACATCCGGCCGGCCGCTGGCCGGCCGGTTTTTACCAACGGGACCGGAATTTCCGGTCCCGCCCTCGACTCCCGACGCCGGCGGCACGGCCGCCGGTCTTTCCTTCCGCCGCGGCCCGGAACCGGCCGCGGTCTCCTCGTCTCACCGCGGCCCGGAACCGGCCGCGGTGTTCGTCGTCCGGCGCGGTGCGACGGCACCGCGCCCCTTTCGTCGTGCCATGAATCCTCCCAACGCGGCGCGACGGCGTCGCGTTCTTGAAATCTCTCCTCGGCGAAGCGCGACGGTATTGCGGAAATCATAAGCATGTTCATCCGCGTGGTGCGACGGCACCACGCCTCTTGCTTCCACCCGCATGAATCAACATGAACGAAGGAGGGGGTTTCGGCCGTGTTCGTGCGGTCCGACTCCCCTCGCGTTAACAAATAACATAACTAAAAAGTCTCACGTTTAGTCATGCTAAAATCCACGATTCAGGAATGGAATAAAATAATTAATAAAAACATCCCCTACCTCGGGTTTGAGATTCAAAGAAATCCTCTACGTTCCGCGGAAGACGGCGTCGCGGAATTCAGGCGTCGCGGTCGTCGTTCGTCAAATCCGTTGACGAAGATTTACGTCCGATGCGACACGTTGTTGGCGGATCTTCGTTTGCCGACGAAGAAGGTCCGAAGAGGAAGCAGAGGTCCGAAGATACTAGGTCTCTGAGTCGATGATCCTTGACGAAGTGTTGTCGTTCTTCGTCGAGGATGAAGACGTTCTTCGTTCTTCGTCAGAGCTTGAAGAAGAAGAAGATGAAGGCTCCAAATTCTCTCAAGGTGGCTAGAGAATTCTAACCCAAATAAAATAAGCTAAAGACTTATTTTATTCACACAATTATCAATTTGAATTTCAAAGGTTTGAAATTCAAACAATTCAAACAATTCAACTCCATTAATTAACAAAGTTGTCATGTTATTAAAAGAGGAGTTTAAGGGGGAAGTTGAGAGGTTATTAAAAGATTTAGGGGTTCGTGTGGGCCCCACCACACTTAATCCTCCCAAGGGAGGTTAAGTGGGTGTGGGTCCCACTTCCAACCCCCTTAGGTAGGTTCTTTTTTTTAAAGTTTAAATAAAATTTGTTTTACACAATTTTATTTAACTTAACTGAAAAACCCCAAAACGTAACTTTCAACCCGCAACAAACGCAACTCCCGAAAAGGTCTCATTAAGCGAATATCGGCGCTGCGAGTTCATCGGTGCCCTCGGATTTCAATTCCGAGCACCGGATCAAAAGTTAGGAATTCCCGCTCGTTCGTTCACTGAACGTACCCGAGCCAAACTTCGGAAATTAATTCCGGGCACTCCGGGCCTCGGAATCAGGTGCCGTCTGAAACCGCGCTCTTGTAAAAATCCAAAGAAAATTAAGAAAAAATTTCCCTTGAATTTTACGGTCTTTACATTACTCCCACCTCAGGGCTTTACGTCCCCGTAAAGATACAACAAAAACTAGGGGAACAAAAGAGGGTACTGAGCACGCATCTGAGCCTCCCGCTCCCAAGTGCTCTCCTGGAGATTCCCGTGCTGCCATCTGATGCGCACAAGAGGAATCGATCGCCCACGTAGGACCCGCTCCTGTCGATCCTCTATCTCCACCGGGACCTCCGTAAAAGTCGCCCCATCGTCAACGTCAAGCTCCCCATGGTCAATGATGTGCGTCGGGTCGTGCACGTATCTCCTCAGCTGGGATACGTGAAAGACGTCGTGCACCCGGTGCAACTGAGGTGGTAGAGCCAGGCGATAAGCCACCTCGCCAATCCTGCTGAGAATCTGGAAAGGTCCGATGAAGCGCGGAGATAACTTGCCGCCTCGGCCAAATCTCCGAATACCACGTCGAGGTGAGACCCGCAAGAAGACGTGGTCGCCATCCTCGAACTCCAGTGGCCTCCGCCTTCTGTCAGCGTATGACTTCTGCCGGCTCTGAGCTGTCCTCATCCGCTCCTGGATGACCTGGACCTTCTCTGTCGTGGCCTGGACCATCTCCGGTCCCACCAGTGCTGATTCCCCAGGGTCTGTCCAGCACAAAGGAGATCTACATGGTCGGCCGTACAACGCCTCGTACGGTGCCATCCCGATGGTGGAGTGGTAGCTGTTGTTGTATGCGAATTCCACCAAAGGTAGGTGGTCCTCCCAGCTACGACCAAAGTCAAGGACACATGCACGGAGCATGTCCTCGAGAGTCTGAATGGTCCTCTCCGTCTGACCATCCGTCTGAGGGTGAAAAGCTGTGCTAAGACGTAGATGCGTCCCGAACGCCTCCTGTAACCCCTTCCAAAGCCGGGAAGTAAAGCGGGCATCACGATCGGAAACGATAGATGATGGCACGCCGTGGAGCCGCACAATCTCCTGAACGTAGAGACGTCCCAAGCTCTCCACCGAGCCCTGCTCTCTGATGGGTAAGAAGTGTGCCGACTTGGTGAGTCGGTCAACAATCACCCAGATGGAGTCGTGACCTCTGGAAGTGCGTGGAAGTCCAGTCACGAAGTCCATAGATATGCCGTCCCACTTCCACTCCGGAACCTCCAAGGGCTGTACCAAGCCTGCTGGTACCTGATGCTCTGCCTTCACCTGCTGACAGGTAAGGCATCGAGAAACGAACTCTGCTACAGCCTTCTTCATGCCCGGCCACCAATGCTGTCGTCTGAGGTCCTGGTACATCTTCGCCACTCCAGGATGTACCGCTAAAGGTGAAGTGTGAAACTCCCTCAACACTTCCTCTCGCAAAGCGACTGGTACCATGGTACGTCCTCTGAAAAGGATGTCGTGCTCTGCTCCAAGGGAGAAACCATCAGGTGTCTGTCCCGAGGATATCTGTGCACGCCGTGTCTCACAGTCAGCGTCCCCATGCTGTGCCTCCCTGACTCGCTGCAGTAGTGGAGGAGTGACTGTGAGAGACTGTAGAAAGGCTGCTCCATCTCTATCCACGAAGGATATCTGCAAAGAGGCTAGCTGCTCCGTCGCCTCCTCAAGTAGCTGAATGCCCGTCCTCCTGCTGAGGGCATCGGCTACTACGTTCCCCTTCCCTGGAGTATAGACTATCTCAAAGTCATAGTCCTGGAGGAACTCGAGCCATCGCCGTTGTCTCAGATTCAGATCCTTCTGCGAGAAGATATACCTGAGACTCTGATGATCGGAAAAGACTGTAAAGCGCTCGCCCATCAGATAGTGTCGCCATGTCTTCAGAGCGAAGACCACTGCTGCTAACTCCAGGTCATGGGTAGCGTAGTTCTGCTCATGCGGCCTCAACTGACGTGATCCATAGGCGATCACGGCCCGCTCCTGCATCAGAACACATCCGAGTCCGGTCCCTGATGCATCGCAGTAGACTACGTACCCTACTCCCTCCTCAGGCAACCTCAAGATAGGTGCGCTAGTCAATCTCTGTCTCAGCTCCTGGAAGCTCTGCTGACATCTGTCAGTCCACACGAAGGGTTTCCCCTTCTTCGTCAAAGCCGTGAGTGATGCCGCAACTCTGGAGAAGTCTGGAACGAATCTCCGATAGTATCCAGCTAGTCCCAAGAAACTCCGAACCTCAGTCACGCTCCTGGGTGGCTCCCATGCTAACACAGCCTCAATCTTCGCGGGATCTACTGCAACTCCCGCCTCAGAGATAACGTGTCCCAAAAAGTGGACCTCACGTATCCAGAACTGGCACTTCGAGAGCTTACCATAAAGCTGGTGCTCTCGGAGTGTGTCAAGGACAACTCGCAAGTGATAGGCGTGCTCCTCCTCTGTCGTAGAGTAAATCAGAATGTCGTCGATGAAGACCACGACAAACCGATCGAGGTATGGCTGAAAGATCCTGTTCATGAGAGCCATGAACACTGCTGGAGCATTGGTTACACCGAAAGGCATAACCAAGAACTCATAGTGGCCATACCGACATCTGAAGGCCGTCTTCTGCACATCCTCGTCTCTGACTCTGAGCTGATGATAGCCTGACCGGAGGTCTATCTTCGAGAACCACCGTGCTCCCTTGAGCTGATCAAAAAGGTCATCAATCCTCGGTAGCGGATACTTGTTCCTCACTGTCACCTGGTTCAGGCGACGATAGTCAACACAAAGTCGCAAGCTTCCGTCCGCCTTCTTGGCGAACAATATCGGGGAAGCCCAGGGTGAAACACTGGGTCGGATGAATCCCTTGCCCTGTAAGTCCTCCAACTGTACCCGTAGCTCTCGAAGCTCGGAGGGGGCCATCCGATATGCTGGAGTGGATATCGGGGCTGTCCCGGGGTACAAGTCAATATAAAAGTCTACCTCTCTGCGAGGAGGTAGCCCTGGAACATCGTCGGGAAAAACGTCCGCATACTGATCCACCACTGCAGGAAAACCAGGACTCCGCACGTCAACTGCTCCAAGGATAAGGCTAGCCAACTGATGAGTGATGGGCTGTCCTCTCCTCCGCGGAAGTCCATCCTGTGCTGCTAAGGCTCCCTTCTCGCCGGTGAAGGTGAACCTGCTCCCGTCGGTGCGTACACATCGCACCTTGCGCCTAAAACAGTCAATCTGAGCATGGACCGTAGACAGCCAATCCATGCCCAAGATGACGTCGTAAGCCCTCGACGCTGCTACAAGAAGATCCCAGCCGAAGCTCTCGCCTCCTAGAGTAAGCTCACACTGCCGGCACCAGTGCGTAATCGTCGAGTCTGCTCCCGTAGGAGTCTCTAGCCATAAGGATCGAGCCAACGGCTCTGTCGGAATCTCCGAGCTCCGAACAAGGGCAGCGGCTATGAAAGAGTGACTCGCTCCTGTGTCTATAAGAACTGCAGCAAGGGTGGAATAGACACAGATAGTACCTCGAATCATCTCAGGTGCGCCGTGGTCGTAGGCCTCTGCTGCCTGGAGCTGTGCCTGTCGCTGCCCGCCATCTCCCTGTGGTCGGGGTGGACCTCCTGGTGGTGGTGGTGGTAGAGCCTCAAAGCGTCGGCCACCACCAGCTGCTCGTCCAGCTCCTCTGCCTCGTCCGCCTCCTCCCTGCGGACCGCCACGGTCGACCCTCTGCCTCTGCCTCGGTGGTCCATCAACTGACTGCTGCTCCTCGGCACGGCGGGTCGGGCAGTCGCGAGCCATGTGGCCCTGCCCGCCGCACGAGTAGCACTGCCTGCCTCTCGGAAGACTGGCTCCGCGCTGTGTGCCCCGCACTGCTGAGCCAGTGCCCTGAGATCGTCGGCCTGAAGGTCTGGTCTGCCTGGACCCCTGAGTCATCCGTCGACTGCCTGCTGCAGATGACTCTGCCACGTGCCGCCCTGTGGTGGGTCGCTGTGCTGGTGTAGACTCAGCAAGGAAGCTCTCGATCAGAAGAGCCCGCTCCAGTACTCCTGTCTGAGTCGGTATGCTGAGGGAGATCAGCGATGCCCTGATCTCGTGTCTCAAACCCTGCTCGAAGGTCCGGGCCCGGAAGAATGGATCCCGTACCATGTCGGTCGAGTAGCGCGAGAGATCGGTAAACCTCGCCGAGTACTGGGCGACCGTCATGCTGCCCTGCCGCAGCTGTAGAAGCTCCTGGATGCGCACCGCTCGAAGGGTGGCCGGGACGAACTCAGAGCGGAAGAGGCTCTCGAAGTCCGTCCAGAGTAGAGATGCCTCGTCGTGCACCTGGAGCATCAAGCTCCACCATCGTCCTGCTGCTGCGTGTAGTAGGCTCGCAGCGAGGATCACCATGAGGTCTGCTGGTGTCCTCACTAGCCTAAACACTCGAACCACTGCCTCCAGCCAGTCCTCTGCTGCCTGGGGATCCGTCTCCCCGCGAAACCTGGGCGGTCGCTGTCGCTGAAACTCATGCAGTGCGCTGAGGCGACGTGCATCGTCAGCGGCTGCTGCTGGAAGCATCGGGGGCTCGGCGGGTAAAGCTACCGCCGGTGCCACTACTGGAAAAGGGCCCTGCACCGAAGCCTCGTCGCTCGGTGGGCTGTCGTCTCGCTCGACCATCGGAACCCTAGCTGGCTGCCGTCGTGGGGCCATCCTGAAAAGGAAACAGGTGCGCCACGGTTAGAACAGTATACCTGGTGAGCTGATATAAGTAATCACAAAGAAAACTTTGAAACACACACGCAATCAATGTTTTCGTGCATTAAGTCGGAAATCAGACGTCAGGGTCCTGGTGTATGGATACCTCGGCCGCCGCACCAACACTGGACTCCCTGGACTGATAACCACACTCAATACGCTAAACATTATTGCTTCACATAGAAAAGATCAGAGTTCGCGGTAGAACCGAACTCCTCTGATACCAATTTGTCACGACCCGCCCTCGGGGTCCGAGCCGTGACTACCCCAAGCCCGCCTTCCATAGGCCAGGGGCTGGCGACTAGCACCAAGGCGTAAATCCCGGTAAAAAGGGAAGGCATTGCCTTTGAAAAGAAAACACACACCACAGAGTAAACAAGCGGAAGGTAATCACTAAGAAAGCAGAGAACAACTGAAAGTGCGGAAAAGTAAATGGGCCAGAATACAAACCCAAACTGAAAGTAAAGTACAACTCAAAAAGGGAAAAACAGCAACTGTAAAGTAAAGGCCGCTACTCCGAGCTGTCCACCGGAAATCCCACCTGAAGGGTGGGTACAGATAGCTCCTCTGCTCCACGGGTCCCACCGTCCGCTCCGTGCTCGTCCCGCCCAGTGGTCCACCTCCGGGTACCGTCCCGCTCCGCGAACCTCAGCTAAGGTCAACGCTGTCCGTCGTCTGCAACCAACACAACGTAGTGCGGGTGAAGCCCGTGCAGGGGTGAGTATAAGCTACTCAGTAGGGACCCCGAGACCCCTGAAGGTCTCTCAAAATCCACAAAGGATAAACCACGAAGCAAAGTACAATCACGAAGTAACAACCAACACTGCTTAGGTATATGCCCATACATATACCTAAGTCATCAATTCAAATACGCTCCAACCTCCGAGCTCAAGTATAACTCAGTCCACGCAGGAAAGTATACGTATTCCACAAAGGAAAGTAACAGGATTCAGCTCACACAGGTATACTTCTTCAAGGACGATAAAGATGATCACTGATCCATCTAAGTCGTCGGACCCACGAAGGATCGATAGGTAACTAACCCCCGCAGAAGACCCACACAGGATCGGGCTCACACAGAACCTGTAGGCGCTGGCTCACACAGAACCGCTGAGCGCAAGGACCCACACAGGATCGGGCTCACACAGAACCTGAAGCACTGATCCACGTAGGATCGCTGAGTGCTGTAGTCGTCGTCGTCGAATCCACACAGGATCTCTGTACTGTCGTCGTCGAATCCACACAGGATCTCTGTACTGTCGTCGTCGCAGTAGAACAGTCGCAACCAGCACTAGGGTTCCCGCACACAGCAAGCTCGTACGGAGGGTCCGCTCCACGAGCCGAGAGGCTGATACATCAACTGTCACGAAGACCGAAGTTGATGTATCCAAAAGTTCCGTATCGACAAAAGGAACTCAACGCAACAGACGGCGCGTCGATCGGACGCCCGGTCTGAGAGTTATAGGCATTTTCGTCTCCGGGGCCCGGTTGGTTTTTAAGGCAAAACCAACCCGACCGTACTCCACCTGCGTCCAAACCTTGGGCGGAGTATGCCAAAAGATCCGTCTCACTAAGAGGAACATTACGCGACTGACGGCACGTCAATCGGACGTCCGTAGCTCAAGATATGAGTGTTTCCGCTCCGAAGGCCCGGTTGGTTTCGTGAACGAACCAACCCGGCCGAACTCAAAGTAACCCGAAACCTTGAGTGCGATATACCGAAACGACCGTCTCGATCCAAGGATCGCGTTGCCGCAGACGGTTCGTCATTCGGAGGTCCGAGGCTCAAGTTATGAGCCAAGAACCGAATCTGGTCCGAAACGGGGGGTCCGGGTCCGGGCCGACCCGGCCCGACCCCCCCCCTCTGGACGGCGCGGCGGCCGACGGCGGCGGACGGCGGCGGCGGACGGCGGCGGGCGGCGGCGGCGGCTGGCCGCGTGGCGGCGGCGGCGGGCCGCGTGGCGGCGGCGGCGGCTGGCCGCGTGGCGGCGGCGGCGGGCCGCGTGGCGGCGGCGGGCCGCGTGGCGGCGGCGGCGGGCCGCGTGGAGGCGGCGGCGGCGTGCCGCGCTGGCGGCGGGGTGCCGCGGCGCACGCGGGAGGCACGCGGGGGCTAAGCCCCGCGTTTCACAAAACGGCACGGCTTAAAGCCGTGCCTTGAATTAAAAAACGGCCCCCGCGGATGGGGGCCGGCTGGACAAAAACCGGGGGGGCTTTGCCCCCCCTCCTTTAAAGAACCGCCCCCCTCATTAAGAGGGGGGTCTTGAAGAACCGGCCGGGGGTTTAATCCCCCGGCTTTTATGACATCCGGCCGGCCGCTGGCCGGCTGGTTTTTACCAACGGGACCGGAATTTCCGGTCCCGCCCTCGACTCCCGACGCCGGCGGCACGGCCGCCGGTCTTTCCTTCCGCCGCGGCCCGGAACCGGCCGCGGTCTCCTCGTCTCACCGCGGCCCGGAACCGGCCGCGGTGTTCGTCGTCCGGCGCGGTGCGACGGCACCGCGCCCCTTTCGTCGTGCCATGAATCCTCCCAACGCGGCGCGACGGCGTCGCGTTCTTGAAATCTCTCCTCGGCGAAGCGCGACGGTATTGCGGAAATCATAAGCATGTTCATCCGCGTGGTGCGACGGCACCACGCCTCTTGCTTCCACCCGCATGAATCAACATGAACGAAGGAGGGGGTTTCGGCCGTGTTCGTGCGGTCCGACTCCCCTCGCGTTAACAAATAACATAACTAAAAAGTCTCACGTTTAGTCATGCTAAAATCCACGATTCAGGAATGGAATAAAATAATTAATAAAAACATCCCCTACCTCGGGTTTGAGATTCAAAGAAATCCTCTACGTTCCGCGGAAGACGGCGTCGCGGAATTCAGGCGTCGCGGTCGTCGTTCGTCAAATCCGTTGACGAAGATTTACGTCCGATGCGACACGTTGTTGGCGGATCTTCGTTTGCCGACGAAGAAGGTCCGAAGAGGAAGCAGAGGTCCGAAGATACTAGGTCTCTGAGTCGATGATCCTTGACGAAGTGTTGTCGTTCTTCGTCGAGGATGAAGACGTTCTTCGTTCTTCGTCAGAGCTTGAAGAAGAAGAAGATGAAGGCTCCAAATTCTCTCAAGGTGGCTAGAGAATTCTAACCCAAATAAAATAAGCTAAAGACTTATTTTATTCACACAATTATCAATTTGAATTTCAAAGGTTTGAAATTCAAACAATTCAAACAATTCAACTCCATTAATTAACAAAGTTGTCATGTTATTAAAAGAGGAGTTTAAGGGGGAAGTTGAGAGGTTATTAAAAGATTTAGGGGTTCGTGTGGGCCCCACCACACTTAATCCTCCCAAGGGAGGTTAAGTGGGTGTGGGTCCCACTTCCAACCCCCTTAGGTAGGTTCTTTTTTTTAAAGTTTAAATAAAATTTGTTTTACACAATTTTATTTAACTTAACTGAAAAACCCCAAAACGTAACTTTCAACCCGCAACAAACGCAACTCCCGAAAAGGTCTCATTAAGCGAATATCGGCGCTGCGAGTTCATCGGTGCCCTCGGATTTCAATTCCGAGCACCGGATCAAAAGTTAGGAATTCCCGCTCGTTCGTTCACTGAACGTACCCGAGCCAAACTTCGGAAATTAATTCCGGGCACTCCGGGCCTCGGAATCAGGTGCCGTCTGAAACCGCGCTCTTGTAAAAATCCAAAGAAAATTAAGAAAAAATTTCCCTTGAATTTTACGGTCTTTACAGACCATTTCTCTATTTTCAGTGAGTGACTCATGTTTGGGATTAAAAAACAATTTTAAACTGATAAGGGCCACTTTGAGTCATACTAGACACCGTATGTATTGGATTGAGGTCCGGATAAATCTTTCACATCGAAAATTTCCTGTGGTTTATTTTACTAAAGTATCAAAACAATATGATTTAATTTCATCAGTTTTGTGTTTGTCTCTTGTGTTTTTTTACTACAATTCTTATTAAAAATAAAAATACACACTCTGATTCATACTTGTCACATCACACATCATATTGAGGTGAAACTAATTTATACACATCAAAATGACTTATGAATAATTATATTAATGTATCAAAATAATCTGAATCCATTTTCTTGATTTTGATTATATCAATTGTGTTCTTACTAAAATATCATTTTTAACTAAAAACACACACTTTGAGTCATACTGGTCACATCATGTGTCAGTTTGACATGATAATGATTTATAAAAGTCAAAATTTATTATTTATCATTTTCCTAAATTATCAGCTCTACCATAGTATTTTTTCTTAGTTTTCAGTAACTGACACATTTTTTAAACTAAAATGTCAATTTTAAACTCATGATGGAGACTTTGGGTCATACCTATCCCACAACATTTCATATTTTCGTGAGACTAATTCCTAAAAATTAAGAATATAGTAGGAATCATTTAAATAAATTATCATGATAATCAGAGCATGTTTTCTTAGTTTTCCGGGAGTGATACACATTTTGAACTAAAATATTAATTTTAAACTACTAATAGTCACTTTGAGCCATACCATAAACACTGTGTATCAGATTGAGTTGTAACTAATTTTTACATGTCACAAATTACATATGGATTATTTTACTAAAGTATAAAAACAATCCGAATTATTTTTTTTTAGTTTTGAGTATGTCACTTGTTATTTAAATAAATTTTAAATTTTAAATAAAACGACACACTAGGAGTCATACCGATCACACTGTGCATCCGATTGAGTTTCGACTAATTCATACACATCATAAATTATTTATTGATCATTTTCATGAAGTATCAAAACAATACCAATGTTTTTTTATCAATAATGAGTATGTCACTTTCCTTTTTTACTAAAATTTCATTTTAAACTAGAAACTCACACTTTGAATCATACTAGTAACATCATGTGTCAATGTGACATGAGACTGATTCCTACACTTCAAAAATTACATATAAAAAGTATTAATAAATTATAATGACAATTTAATCTATTTTTCATGATTTTCAGGGAGTGACACATGTTTTAAACTAAAATGAAATTTTTTTATTGATAACGGCCACTTTAAGTGATATTGAGCACATAGTGTGTCGAATTGAGGTGTAATTTATTGCTACATAGAATAAATGACTTATAGATAATTTTACTGATGTATCACAATAATGTGAATGTTTTTTCTATTTTTTTGAGTATGTCAGTTACCTTTTTTACTAAAATTTCAATTTTAAATAAAGAGACATTATTGGATTCATAATAGTCACACTACGTGTTAGATTGAGGGATAGTTGTTTCTTACACATCAAAAATGACATATGGATTGTTTTCTTACTATATCAAAACAATCTTAATGTGTTTACTCAGTTTGGAGTATGTGATGTGTGTTTTGAACTAAAATGTAAATAGTAATATAAAAACATATAGTTTGAGTCATACCAAGAGAAATATGTGTTAGATTGAGGTTTGAATGATAAATCAATTTCAGTGTTTCCATTATCTCATTTACAGCCTCAAATTATAATCCCTCACGAGCATGAGTAGCTTCAAACAAACTACCCCTACTAGAGAAAAGAATCCACCTTTATAAAAAAATATATCATATGTTAGTATAATGTAAAGAATTAAAGTAAACATAAATATATAATAATACATAAATAAATTTTAAATTTTAAATTTAAACCATGAAATTTCAAACATACCGGGTACACTGTGTATTGGATTGCGGTATGATTGATTCCACCATGTCTTTTTATCCTTCAATGAATTCAACATTTTTGCTTATCTAAAAATATTGATGTTTGATAACCCAAAATTTTGAATGTATTAGATAATTAATAGAAAATTACATCACCATGAGTGAATCAAACTTATTGAGTGCATGATTGAATAACCTTTGTGATAATTTGTTTAGAAAAAGTTTTTTGTATTTGTTGACAAATATCCTTTTTGTGTAATAATATATTTATAATTCAGGAATTGTATCCAGTAAATTGTAATGATCTTTTTAATAAATTTGAAAGTTTCTAAATGTATAAACCCAAATATAACTAGGGGAAATGTTTTTAAGAATGTTTTTTTTCAAACATAGAGGATCGGACTGAGAAGCACCAGACTCAGAGTATCAGATCCATTAAAACCAGTTACAGATCATCAGATCTAAAATAATCAGTGGGAGAAATTTTTTCTTCATAGATGTTTTCATTTTTATATAATCATAGAATGAAATATGTTGCTAAGTTAGATAGTTATATGTTGTTTTATGAATAAGTCATAATGATTCTGAATAGGTTTGTTAAAGAAAGTGATTTTCAGAGGTCAAAAGTTCCCAAAATCTCTAAACAAAGTCAGATTATTCTTTTCTTATCATAAAGATCTCATAAATCATGAAACATGCTCATGGTAAAATCCTTTCAAGAATTGGAGGAATCGTAATGTTTGTGTTGGTACCAAAAGTATAATACTCATAAGTTGCAAGATATCAGAATGTTTAAATATGATGATGTGGGAATAATTTCAAAGTTGTAGATTAAATAATTCCATCATATTGAGCAGATAAAGAAAAAGAAATCATAATGAGGTGATAAAGAAAACAATCCTAATGAGCTGAGAAGGTAAAAAAAATTTAATGTGTTGAGTAGGAAGCAGATTCGTAATGTGTTGTGAAGGAAATAGAATCATAATGAGATTATAATGAAATATACCATAACGAGTTGAGAAGGAAACAGATTCGTAATGAGATGAGAAGGAAAAAAATTCATATTGATCTGATTATGAAGAATACTTGAAAATAAGATTCCAGATGTATTATGTGAAGAGTTGAAGTTGTCAAATTTGAAATTCAATTTATTATAAATCTCATAGTAATCTAAGTAGGATTGAAGAAGTCAAAGATGATGTTTAAATCTGATATATTTTATGATTTTTTAAATTTGAGGTTCCAGGTAAAGTTTTCAAGTTTCATACTTTTTTTCGAGTCTCCTATAAATATTTTCTCAGATCATTTCTTTATTGAAACTTTTATGAAAGTGGAAAATGAAGATCACTGAATATTTTTAGTGAAAGTTATTTCCATACAGAAATCCCTGAATAAGATCAGACACCAGAATTTTTTTTTACCGAACATGAAAATCATATTGAGAATCATCATATTGAGTCAATAAGATTGAGTCAATTGGACTGAGAAAGATCATATTGATTTTATGATTAGTGTTTGAGAAGTAAATATTGGGTAATGGATAATTTTATTAACCTCATCGGATTGAGAAATTCGGATCTAGAAAAATCAGAATGAGGATTCATACAAAGGAATCAACGAGCTGTTTCCAAATAGTATTTATTCTTTTGTTTGGTTCAAATTTTCTATAAGAAAACATTTTATATTGAAGGTAGTTAGAATAATATTTCCTATCAAGAGATATAAGGTTTTTAATGGGAGTTAGAACAAGTTGTATTCACCTTTTCATAATATTGAACTTCTATAGACCCACAAGAGTGGTTATGACACATATGTAGGTTCTCACACTAATTCCAAACCTTATAAATCATTTTTTATTCAAATTAATTCCTACCTTTTCATGAATTAGTATTTACAAAAATATGGTAGGGAAATAAATCTTAACATGTTTCATGGGTTGTTTTTTAAAAATTATTTAAAATTATAAATGTTAACAATTGATTCAACCCCACCCCCTCAATTGTTTTTCCATCCTTTGGAACATGAATTGATATCATAGCACAGGTTCCCTTGTTGAGTCTTTATCATAGCTAATATCAATTTTGTCGATAGTAAATGAATTCCAACATTTGATGGAAAAAATTATTATGGTTAGAAAATAGGTAGATTTCTAATCTTCTATATCTTTGCCTATATGTTATTTATGATGCTACTATTGGGATTCCACCAATTGAGAAATATGACTTGATAAACATTCCTAATAATAGAAATATATAAGTCGAAGGAAATGAAAGATGTTATATTCTTATTTCTTTATTAGAAAATTTCTATCATAAGTTTATGGGTATAAAAACTTCAAAGTGTATGTTGGACATTCTGGAAATTATTTTTGAAGGGTGTATTAATGTGAAGGAATAAAAGTTAGAAATATGGAATAGTATGTATGAAGACATTCGAATTAAAGATGAAATATTGTTGATGAATAATTTACCAGGGTAAATGAAATTGATTGCAACATTAGAGGATTTAGAGATATCTTAGAAGATTATATAATTGTAAAGAACCTTATGAGAAATTTTCAGGACATGTTTGATTCTAAAATATCATATTTAGAAGATAAGGTTGATTTTTCTCTTTATGAATTTCATAACTTTCTTTTTTCTTTTGAAATGAGAAAATCTATAATGTTTAAAAAAAGATGAAAGAAGAAATGGACTTTTAATCTATGAGAAATATGAAAATCTAAGATGTTTAAGAAGACAATCCTTGTGATTCCATAGATAAAGAAGATGATGCGTTAAAATATAATATTATGTCTCTTATCTATAAAAACTATTGGAGAAGAAGAGAAAAATATGGAGTTAAACTTCTTCACAAATTCTTGGTGGAATTAGCAACTTTTATATGAATTCCCCCAAGTAGAATGTTGTAGAATATCTAGATGATTATAATGAAAAACACCTACAGAAGAAGTGGAACAAAAATTGTGGAGAATAAAAGTTATTCTTTAAATAACAGTATAAGTTTAATAGAAATAAAATAAGTATGTTGAGTAAGAAAGTTGAATCAGACTCAACTAGAAATATTTATTCTGAAGATGAAAGTTCAGAAATATTCAACACCTTCACTAAAAAGTTTGATAAAATAATAGATTCCTTAGATAAAGAATAAGGTGGTGGAGAATATTATAGAGAGTATCAACATAGAATATAATTTTTTCTTGTATTTAGGAAAAAACACTCAATAAATAAATTATGCCAACGAGCCTGTACCCTAGTGGTTCAGGCTCCTGCATATCATCCAAAAGACCCAGGATCAAATCCAGGCAGGAGAGAATTCCCAAGTTACTATTACAGCACTGTAGCAGGTCACTGTAGCAGTACTGTAGTAGTGGCGGACTGTAGCAGTGGCAGCACTATAGTGGTGGAGGGACTATTGCAGGGACTGTAGCGGCGGTGGTACTATAGCAGGTACTGTAGCAGCGCGGGTACTGTAGAAGTACTATTCGCTGAGGGGTTATTTGGGACAAAAATTAGCTTTCTAGCCCTGTATGTAGGCCGCTTGGACATGGGCCTTCGGGCTACGTAATGGGTCACCCTCTACCCAGTCTAAATAGGTCTTTGCTTTAATAATAAATTGAGGCTTCGACCCCAACCATTAACAAAACTCAATAAATAAATTAGATAAATAAAGAATGATTTTGCAGAAGTTGTTTATAGAATAAAATAAGTCATCAAGTATAAGGAAGAATACATAAAGGAGATATTAATTTACAAACATAGATTTGTTGAAGAGGGAAGATGGTTTGTTTCCGATGCTTTCGTCAGGGCATGCACATCCGTCTTTTGAGGAGGACACGCAGTTGTTTCCCTACATTCCCACTTTCCAAAGGAGGGTAGCATCTATCGCTTATTCATGGACATTTTCTCCTTGATCTAAACAGGATGATGGTAGGTTGGTTCCTCCTTCCGTTGATTCCTCCTCAGATCTTGTTACCTAGTCTAGGTCTCCCTTAAAGATTAATATGTTGTTCGTGAAACTATTCTCAGTGTCATGTCTTCTTGGATGCCGGCTAATTACACTACTTCTATAAGGACATTCCTAGGGGTCAAGTCCCGACACCAACCTTCGGTCGAGGGAATAGTCACGTTTGGACGTCACTAGCTTGTCTGGATGCTATGACAATGGAGAGTCTGGTTTCTTCCCCTTATGATAGGTCTTCACAAGGGTGTTGAAGCCTAAGGCATCCCACATCGAGTGAGGGGAATAATATTACATGGGAATGTATCTGGGATTATCATTAGCTTATCATGTTTAACACGGGGTATGTCATGAGTTTTATGTCTTTTGGAGATAGATTGGATTGATCAGAACATTGACAAAAGTGGATCAGATAGGTAGACCCCCTGGTTGGAACACTGATGTTGGGACTAACTCATGGTTAGAAACCCGATTGCTGCTAGGAGCATCGAGAGAGTGGGTGACATGATATCACCAGGATTTGGCGGCCTAGTTGAGAGCCAAGATGTATGTGGATGGTTGAGAGAAGTGAGTAGGGAATGAGATGGAATCTTCCTAAGGACGGCAGTGATATTGGGATTTAGCCTTGAAGAGACTTCCAACATATCCCTATGGTAGGGAATTAAAGTCCACCTAGTTTAGTATGATGATGGGACACCATAGGAGGCATCCTATGAGAATGGATGCATGGAGGGTACATGAAAGAAGTGGAACGTCCGAGTTGGGGCATGACCTTCCTGAAACACATAGGCTCTAGGGAGAGATATCATGATGGGACATGAGTGACGGGCTTTATCCTTAGGGAGGATTCCTATGTACTCTGCCATGGAAAGTTTCAAAGTCCGCGTAGTTCAGGAGGGGAGCATAGAATTGGGGTTTGTGAAGAGGACAATGACATGATAACATTTTGAGTCTTATGCTTGGTTAATAGCCCGATATTGGGTATGAAGCCATTGGGATGGACCAGATATGTGAGTCCTAACAAAGGGGCCTTTAAAAAATTATCATTCGATGGGGATCACAATGGATTACTGTCAAATGGGGAAAGTAACAGCTTACCGTAGATTGGGGTTAACAATGGCTTACCACTGATTGGGGAACAAAATGGCTTACTATCGATTGGGGTTAACAAATACTTACTACTGATTGGGGTTAACAACATCTTACTGCTGATTTGGGAGAACAACGGCTTACTGCTAGATAGCGTTGAACCTTATAAGGGCTTCCTACGTACCCTCTCTTGAAGATAGGGATCAGAGACCATGTAGTTCAAATGTGATGAGAAGATGGTGTAAAGTTTAACGTCATGCAGGATGGGGGTGAATCGACGTGAAGTGGTTGGAACCAGTGGGTGTTGGGCTTGAACCTTTGCAAGGCTTCCTACGTACCTTGCCTTGGAATGTATAAAAGTTTGCGTTGTTTTTAATGTTTTTGAGAACCGACATGAATATGGTTGGGACCAATGGATGATGGGATTCAACCTTTTGGAGGATTCCTACATACCTTACATTGGAAAGCACCAAAGTCCATGTTGTTTAGATGGGTTTGGTAAACCGAGATGAAGATGGTCAAGACCAATGGATGTTGGGATTGAAAATATGGGAGGCTTCTTATGTACCTTAACTTGGAAAGGATCAAAGTCCCCATAGTTCAAAATATGTTTGGGAACTGACATGAAGATGATCGAAACCAAATAGGTGATGGGCTTGAACCTCTGGGAGGTTTCCTACATACCCTGCCTTAGAAAGGATCAAAGCTTGCATAGTTCAGGAGGGTGTGACCCAATGTAAAGCTGGTCAGGACCAATGGATGATGGTCTTGAACCTTTGGGAGGCTTCCTACGTACCTTATTGTGGCAAGGATTAAAGTCCCCATAGTTTAGAATATGAATGGGAACTGATGTGAAGATGGTCAGAACCAAATAGGTGATGGGCATGATCCTCTGAGAGGCTTCCAACGTACCCTACCTTGTCAAGGATCAATGTCTGCGTAGTTTGGGAGAGGTTTGGAGGGAGTCTTGGGACTAACACTCTAGGGTGGCCCATGAAGGATTTAATGGTTGATGCTTACTCTGAGCCCACATGAGTCACGCCTGGTGTGAGAAACAAGAGGCTGTAGAGACCAAACAATCTCGTCATGAAAGGTGCATCTACAGGAAATGAAGGGGAGCATACATGTGGTTAGCGGCCCAAAGTTGAAATAGGGGATTATGCGTGGTTAGCAGCATAAGGAGATAGAGATTGGGACTAACTCCAAGATGGTGGCCCAAAGCAACAAAGCCTAGAGGGAGAGAGGGTGAGGTACAAGGTATCAATGATCCATGAGCCCCTCTCACCTCTTATTCTATGGAATTGAAGAGAGGACGGGGAGCACCAATTCTGCCTCCCGCAAGAAAGGCTAGGGTCTTACACCATGATGGTTTCCCTTCCCCGTGGATAGGAACCACTCCAGTAAAGAGGATCTCATTCTATGTGAGTAAGATCTCACTTCCGTGGAGGCGAGCAGGAATAATGAATCTCTGAGAAATGGAACCCCACGTATGAAGCATTGGGATAGGTCACATTTTAATGTCATGTGTTGAGAATGATGGTTCTCGGCAGTTTAACGACCTGTAGCTCAGACGAGGTGGGTTCACTCTGCACCCCTTGGACTTACATGACTAATACCTACTCACCCTTGAGGAAGGGAAGGCATCAGCAATGCCATGATGAGGGGTGTCATGGAATGATCCACTGAGGGGTCCACATAAGCCTGGCTTTGAGAAGAAGAAATATCCATTAGCGTGACTATTCTAAGAAGCATGAGGATAACCAATGAAATGTGAAGCACCTCCAAAGGGACATTTAAATTACATCCTGCGAACCTAGAGGGCTGTATGGAAAGGGGGATTATGGAGCAAGGGGGTTCACAGGAAGGGATTGTGTGATGATATGGTGCTCTATATAGTGGAGGAGCGTCACTAATTGGTATGCTTCCTGAAGTGGGGTGGACGAACCTAGACATAGGGCATAGGTGCATATGGAGGGTGCTTCTCGAAGTGGAAAGGATTTTGCGGAGCAGGGTTTCATGAAGAAAAGGTTCCCTATGAGGTGTGGCACTGCGAGGAAATTTGCTTCGCGAATCATAGTGACCCTGCCGTAGAATAGGGTGTACATTATCATAGAGGGTACTTCATAAAGCATGAGTGCTTTGTAAATACCTGAGTCCCCTTAGGGATCCCCTTCCTTCACGAAGGCCCATGGGCTTTGTGAAGGGAATCCCTCTTTGAAGAGGAGTAAAATTTATGCCAAGGGAATGATATTTCAAGAAGCTCAAGTACCTTGAAGGGCTCATAATTTTTAGAGCATAATGTGCTTCACGATTTGTGAGATGACAAGGTGAATGGTCGGAGTATCAATCCTTCGGGCTCTAGGGGAGACCAGTAATCATAGTCAAGAGGCACCGCGAAGTAGGGGCTTTTTGGTGAAAAGCAATGCTACACTTTGTCGTAACTGCAGAGCCTCCGGCCTCCATGCTCTACGGCGGCTTCGCATTTGTAAATCACATCGCAGAGCCTCCCGCCTCCATGCTCTTTGTTGGCTTTGCAAATGTCAATTGGATTGCGGAGCCTCCCGCCTCCCTGCTCTGAGGCGGCTTTGAATCATCAATCGGATCAAAGAGCCTCCCGCCTCCTTTCTACACTAAGGATTTTTAAATGATTATTGAATCGTAGAGCCTCTCACCTCCTTTCTCTATGGTGGCTCAGTAATTGATGTAGCTTCATGCCGACTGCAGTGCTGCGGGGCTCCACAAATAGGCTTCGTAACGAAGCCTCGAAGAAGGGGGTTTCCTCTTTTCATGGGATCTTTTTCTGGCAATATTTTAGGCCCAAAAAATTCCACCCTCAGATATGGAGCTAAGAATAAATTGAGGGTTTATGTTTGAAGGTCAGTCACCAAAAATTTTTAGGCCAATAAAAATGTAAGCTCACAGAGGAGGGTCACGATGCAAAGTGGCGACGCGCGGGATGAGAGAGCCCCTATGCTCATCATAGCTGGATGCGTTGTGAAACACCCCAAGTCGTCACCGATAAATAGGGATGTTGACCCCTCTTTTTTCCTTTCTCGCCCCCACATTTTGGTAATAGTGGTCTCTATTTGTGAAGCTCTACGCACTCTGGGATTTCTCTCTTTGAATTGGGCCTTTCTGCTTCGCAATGCACAACGAGTCCATCCACTCTACGAGTGTGTGCTCTGCGGCTTGCGCCATCAAGGTTGGGGTAAGTCTTTGTGGCGTCTTTCTGGGACTGAGCTCTACAAATGATCTTCACGAACGAGCTCCGCAAATGGGCTCTATGAAATAGCTTTGCGAACTAGAACAAAAAACGTCCAAATTTCCGAAACCGAATGGCTCGCCAAGAAGTTATCATGGGGGTCCTTGTGGATGCTGACCGATGGGAGGAAATTGTAGATAGCTCAGGTATAGGTAATTTCATATAAATTCATTCTGACTATAATTCACTGGTGGAAATACTGTTAGCAATCCAGAAGAACTATATGATGTGCAGGATGATTAATCTATAGTGATTTGGCTTGAGGGGTGATGTATTCATCCCTGGAGAATGGAGGTATGAGCTATATTACTTCTTCAGGAGCACGTCCTGCTAGTGCCAATGCTTCAGGGAGGCTGAATGCAATACCTGAGAGGACTTCACACCTGTCAACGCTAACTGTTTGTAAAATCATGTGAATAACGTTGACGGGAAGGAACTGCAACCGGAGACGTCTCCCTCGTTGTACCATTATATTCGAAAGGAAACCCTATGGAAGCCGAAGAAGGGGTGGACCAATGAGTGGGATCTTCGCCAGGGTGGTAACATCACCGATGACTGGGCCTGGGCCTACTCAGTATGTTCCTCATGCACAAGATTAGTGGCAGAGCTGAGGTGAGTGGGCCTGTATGAGGTAGCTTGGGCCTCCCAATTACACATATATGAGTTGAAGAAGATGATTCCAGAGTTGTTGAGCAGGTGGTCATCGCGGACCAATACCTTCCATTTGCACCATGTAGAGGTTGGCATCAGCCTATGGGATCTACACCAGATTTTGAGGTTACCAATACCAGGGGCAATGTCTGATGAGTTCTTCCCTATTGTGGGCACATGTGAGGATCCAGAGAATATTCCACCACAAGAGATGGAATTTATCGACCTATTTTCTGGAGAGGACAAGAAGTCGTTGAGGGACATCCATTTCAAGAAGTGTTTCAAGCTATTTATGAACTTCCTTAAAAATAGAGAGTTTTTTGTGAGGCCTTGGACCTGCCCAAAGGGGGTTCAGCGAGGCAAGGAACACTCATACTGGTGGATCTTGGAGGATATCTAGTAGAAGATGTGTGGGTTCAGTGACAATACCAAGATGCAACTAGTGGTTAGTTTAGTTGTGTTCATCGTGGAACTTATCTGTGGCTTGATCCTGCCAGTGAGGGACACAAACATGGGTGTGCGTCCAAGCACATTCATTTTGGAATCCATGTTGGAGACAGGGGGATAGGTCAACCTCAAGATCCAGATGCTTTCCAAGATGTGAAAGATGTTTTGACATATCAGTGAGAGGAAGAATCCACATAGGATATGTGGGACATTCCACCTCTCGTATCGGTGGATAGCGGAGCATGTCAGGGTTATCTATGAATATCTAAACCCCATTTCTCCTCCATGATCTAATTTCTACCCATCCATTCTGAATTTTGTAGGGAGATTTCTGACCAAACTGACCTTGCAATTGGTGCTTAACCGAGTCTGGAAGGCAGACGAGTTCAATTTCCACCTGTTCCCATTTCCAACAGGTTTATTAACTAATGGTGGTTGGGGAATAGAAGATCATCAGTTCTACCACCTATCCATTCGGGGGTAGAGTCATGGTGGCATGGGTTGACCACAAGTCCCTTTGTGATCTGTACACCCCACATCGTTTTGAGAGGCAGTTTTAGTTCATGCAGCGACTGACCCCTCGGGTTTACTTGGAGGTTCTCCATGAGGATCACCTGTGTGTGATGAGGCAGATGTGGCTCATGTTCACATGTGAGGGTGGGAAGATGCGGAACGAGCTTCCTCTACCCACATCCTTCTTTGCGCTGGTGAAGATGGATGCCAAGATCTAAGAGGTGTCTTACCTAGGGTAGATGCTGATGAGATAGACAATTCGGGTCAGTGGTGGGGTGTCTCCTGAATATCGAGGTCAGAGCCAGAAGGTGGTAAGGAAATATCATGGGAGCGGGGCTGCCATGGAGGAAAGGCCCACACCAGTTTAAAGGGATACAGAAGAAATGGATGAAGCGGGGGCAATAGACCCAGCGCTCCTAGAGGAGCAGATTTATCTAGAGGGGATTCCACCCAGGGGGTTCCTTGGGATATCCACCTGGGCTCCAGGGAAGTAGCTGCGCCATATAGACATGCCGAAGAATGCTGTCTTCCGGGAAGCTTGGGACATCTGGGGTGTCAAACGGAAGTTACTCAATCCGTCTGAAATGTAGATACACCTAAACCAACTCAGGATTGATTTTCCGGGGATCGGTCCCGTTAGGGCTGACTTTGCGGTGTCCCGGGTGGAGGGGAAGCAATACATAGCTGAGATGGAAGACATAGTGCACTGATGGGGTGCTCTTCATCAGATGAAAGATCAAGTAAAGGTGTTTATGGATCGAACGGTACCTCCTAAGGTGTTGTATGTGGAATTGAGGGATCTCTTACCTCTTCTAAAAGAATAGGATGAGTCCTACTGGGTGGAGGAGGTCGGTAGAGGGAGCCCTATGGAGGAGGGTGAGGTCAGCGATTTGGTCCCGGAGTTGGAAGAGTTTTCAAAATCCCTTGAGGTAAAATCCTATGCCCTTTCCCTGGGTCCCTCTTACAAGCCACTCAGGATTCCTTAATAACATTTTAAATATAAAAGAGGGCCTCATACGCAATGCTCATTCCCTCCCAACAGTGGATGAAACTGTGGGAACATCGTGATCCGTGTAGAGACCCAAATCCTGACGTACATGGACATTACATTACTTTTTCAGAATACTTAGTACATAACAAAAAACACACACACAAGGATCGTAATAGTTTAGTGTCTTTGGAAACTCGGAATATAATCTTCTAATCGTGGTGGAAGATCTTCAACATCTCCCATAAAGATCTTCCTTTTTTTACCTAAAACCTTTCTTTATATCCTGGGGAAAAGAAAACATAAAAGGGTGAGCTCAAATGCTCAGTAAGGGTAAACAAAAGAAATATAAATCACATCATATTCATAAGAACATAACATTTTGGAAATCTTAACCTGCAAAAGAGAGCATAATTTCATAACATGGGATAAATCATAGTAGTGAAATGAAATCCCAATAATCATAACTTAAAACATGAAACTTTGTGGCATACACACATAATCATAGAGAATCATATCTTATTAGTCAAGACTCATTTCCAAGACTATCTTAGTGGACAAAGTCCATTTCTGAACTGAGTCACCCTCGTTTCCGTCCTGTTTCACTGAACTGGTATAACCTACCATTCCAGCCATGTCTATCTCATGAGATATAAAATCTTTACCCAATTCATTTGAGGGAGATATAGGTCCCACCCATCTCATAATGATACCATTCTTATGTGTGCCACAAAATCATAAACCATACATCATTGCATAACCCATGTAATAAAAATGGGAATCTTAAACATCATGACATCATAAAACAATTCATATATGATAAAGGAATTCATAAATAATACCATCACAACATAATCAAATCAATTTAATAATAAAAACATAACCCTTTATTATCTTAGATGGAAATAATTTTGGTAAAACACTTGAACTCCATTCTTGAGGAAAATATCCTTTTTGCTTCCAAAACACTTTTCCTTTCTTAACATGTCGTACAATTATAAACTAAAAGAAGTTGATTAAAAATAAACTTGAAAACTTGTAAAGGGAGCTTCTTGGAAATAAGGTTTTAAAAATCCATTCATGCCGTATAAGTTAAAAAAACATTCTTCTCGTACTTTTGTCGGAAAAGTCAAAAAGTACCTCGTACGAAAAACGACAAAAGATTCCTTTCATATCTTTTACTAAATACTCACCGAAGGGTAAAATTGGATTTAAAAAATATTAGGTGGATGGAAACAATATTACATATTGAGGAAACATGGATTTGGATGATAAAATACACCCCAGTAAATACCAAAGTATAAACAATCTCGGATAAAATGAGATTGTGATATTTTCCTTACCTTATGTCCGATATGCTTTGTACGTATCCGAACCTCCTGTATTATGATTTAAATAATGTCATTAACTTATTATATAATCATATTCATTGTTATTATATCATATATGGTTCACTTATTACTTTATATTACCCATTCTTTTGTAAATTCCATGTTAAAGAAGCGTTTTGGGTAAAATCGTTTCATTTATCGTAGGTGTTTTGGACTTGTTGTTCTTGACATTATTATTACTTATATCATGATTTAATTACTTCCAGAATATAAAACATGATTTATATATCATATATATTCAGTATATATATATATAATAGATAGATAAATGAAATGAAACACACCGTTCATGGAGACAGTAGTCCGTACGTACGCATGAACGCTGTTTTCCTTTCCTTGTTGTCTTGAATGGAAGTAAATAGATGACATAAATATATATATATACATAAATCCAGTAGATTTAACATGTCATATATTTCATTATTATTCATTATATAAACATTATAATCATTCATGAATGGTTAATTTGGAGAATGAATCTCATCGCGTCGTGGAGACGGTAGTCCGTACGTACGCACGAGCGATGATATCGTTCTCATGATCGTGAACTTGTGTTGAAGTGTATGTATACTATTTCAGTATCAATATCAATTTATAATAATCATATATAGTTACTCATTACACCATTATACCCATACAATTAAGGTTGTGGTGGAAAATAGATTACACAACGGCGTGGAGACGGTATTCCGTACATACGCACGCGCGGTGATTTCCTTTTTCCGTAGGATGGATAGAAGGTTAATTAGAGTTGTTTCATATTTATAATAACATATCAGTATATAATAAATACTGATGTTATTACTTTATCATGAAACAACTGAATAAGAATAAGTTGAAGAAGAAAGAAATTGAAAAAGATCGGTAATGGATATTACCTCTTTTTGACGCGCCTTCACTTAACCTCCACTTAAAGAACTAAGGATGGTCTTTGAAGAAGACCAGGACCTCTAGGATGATACTAGGGAAGTGGAGAAGAGATTTTGTCAGGGGTTGGCCGAGATGGAATGCTCAAATTGGTGTGAGGAGGAGAGGGAGGAGGTTCCCTTTTATAAGGGAGGAGAGGGGCACCTTAGGAAAATCTTAAAATATTATTTTATATTAAGGTAAAATTCGGTTTATAATGGTTCCAAAGGGTCTTATTTCGAAGATAAAGGGGGTATTGGTCGAAAGACTCTCATAAAATATGATTTAGACAAGTTTAGGTTATTATTTTAACCTTATCAATTAGATTTAACTCTAAGTTAAATAATTTAACTTTTATCGTGTCTTTTTGATTTCTTACACTATATGGTTAATAAACTTACCATAACAAGACAAAAGAACCCCAAGTTGTTTATTATTAATATATATATCCTTATATAAGTCATTTGGCCTAACCTTAGTTTTTTAGGAATAAAATAACAATTAATAATATAATATTTGTTTTAAAAACTAATTTATGTCAATTTTGACACTATTTGGTACATGATTTTTATGAAATTCATAATAGAATGATAAGTTCGAAACAAGTCACTTAAATCAACAATAACATTTCATATTAACCTATAAATTTATTGTAAGTCATAAAAAGTCTCAAATTAGATTTATTTGGGCATTTATAACATCAATTATGTCAATATTTCATTAATAAGACAATTACTCCATCATCTTTTTGTCATAATAAATGATAATTATTTAATCCCTAAAAATTATAAATAAATTCCTATGATGTATATAATTCTATTAGCTTTCTGGAGACTATTCATTTTTGAAGTTTCATGAAGTTTATCACTATATTAAAATTATTATACTTATAAGATTTAAGAAGGTGACATGTTGTCACATTCTTTGGTTTTAATAATAATTAAATTATTTTCATTGAAAAATTTTAATTAAATGAATCTAATCGGACCCTTAGGTGATATGAGTCGACTTTTAGTCATCCAATAGGATTTTTACATTTTTTAGGGTAATTTTAAAATATTATATTTACCCTTAATTACCCGATTTACCTTTAACTATGGTAAATAAAATTTACCGTAGTTACTATTCATAATTCCCAAAAATAAAAAGTAGCTTATTAAAATAATTTAGATCCACTGAATCCAAATATGGAATCCATTTTTCCAAATTCAATACACAAAATTTGCAGAAATTAAATTAAAATAAATCCCGTTGTCGAAAGAAAACGGGTTTTTTTTAAACATTGCAAAAGATTGAATTGATTTAACCTACGAATTCAAGGTAAAATCAATGCTAATGACATAAATTATATTAAATGGTAAAAATATATTATATTTATATTTTAAAACCATTCAATATTATAATTTATCCACATAAGATATTACGATGAAAAAAGTTGTTTTTAATTAAAATATAGCGTGTTTTTACTATTCATTAAAATATGAAAGTTATCGGAAAAATATCAAAACTTTATCTAATGTTAATTTTTATATCCTGATTCAAAAGAAGAATTTTATTTTGTCAAATTGAACTTATAAACATGTCAAAAACTAGATTAAAAGTGGGTGCACCATCAAAAGGCGGCAAAACTGCATTTTTTGAAAAATACTTATTTTACCCGAAAAATTTATTTTGTTCTTATACTATGTTCTAGAAAATGTGTAAGATGAATAATAATGTTATAAAATTAAAAATTTAGTTAATACTATTTATAAAGGCTAGTTCATGAAAATATTATAATAATATATCGTTGTTTATTAAAACTCGGTATTGCGTACAACACACGCTATCGAGGAAGGTCGTGATTGCATGTTATGCAAGCCAAGTCAGGGTTGCGTGTTGTGAAAGAATCCTTTGTTGTTTCGTATAACAAAATCCAACCATATTTAATTTATACATTTAATATATATATTTATACTCAATGTTGCGTAGAATAACTATTATCAAAATTGTGTGTAACACGATCCAAGAATAGTGTTGCGTATACTGCAAGCTAATACGGTGTTGCGTATAGTGCAAGTTAATATTGGTGTAGCATAAAACACAAGAAATTAATGAAATTAAATGAATATTTTTCATAAAATCTCGGGGTGTTACATTCTACCCCCCTCAAAATGAATTTCGCCCTCGAAATTCGTCAGGGTTATAAATGGTTTACTACTCGAAAGTTTGTTTAATAAAAACCCACATCGTAAAAAGGAATACCAAAACATGGCTTTTAAAAACTAAAGTATAAAATGTAACGGTTTCCCAAATTAACTCATCAAGGGGTTTCCACATAGGATAACATAGGTGAAAATATGGATATGGAAGAAAAATATAACCATCAAGTTCTGATGGAGAGTGGCAGAGAACATGGCTGGGAAAAAACCAACAATCACAAAGCTATTGATTTGTGATGATCTAAGGTACCATCTGATTAATCCGATATAAGGGAACTACGACAACATATTTGGTTTTCAAGATCATTTCCTTAAAGTTGATGAATTAGAAGAAATACTTGCATGATTTTGGTACAATCTCACTGTTGTTCGTGAATTGAACAATTTCCACTTCATCCCTTAAAGAAATAAAGTTGAATTTGTTATTCGTGATGTGTTAGAAGATCATGTGATAGAATGATGGGTCATTCCATATCTTTCAAACAAAAGGTTAGAAAAAGTTATAAGTCCATATTATGGTTAGATTAATCGTATATGGTTCCAAAAATGAACTTATACTTCATATATCATACCGATTAATAAAATAAAACTAGTTTATACTAACTAGGGACTTCCTGTAGGCCATTGGTAGGAGATAAAGGCCAGTCGCACTTCGGTTGCGGGTTCGATTCCCACAGCCTTGTCCGACGCGATGGGATGTCGCTGGTCCTGCAGGTTGCCCTTTTTCTAAAACTATATTACTATAACATCCCATCAATAATATCGAAAAACAAACAATACTAACTTATGTCCAACATAATCCATTCCAATCTTTAGGCTTATCCATAATACTGCAGTCCACTCTCAGAGATTTAATAACATCGTTGATCCCCATATATCATAAGATATATCTTGTTGGTCACATTCCAAATATTCAAAGGCCTTAATCTTGTACTCTCTTGAATACCCATTGAACCTTATTGAAAACATGAGTGCTGTTAAAAGTTAACTCTTTCCACATACCAAAATCCTCAAAATTCTATATACTCAAACCATGATATCACTTAGTCCTTATATCAATCATGAGCTCATGAATACAATCAAACATCTCATTATCTTCTTGTCCCTTCATTATGTGCATATCATCTTCTTTCCAAAAATATTTCAATCACTTTTTTTTCCTGGTTACCAGTATCATATAATTATTGAAAACCAATACATAGATATTCCAAAATTCCACAATACCATAAATGATATTCCATGATACTATTTTGAAATCCCATTACATAAACACTTAATCATTCCACCACATCGTTGTCATATTCCACATCGCCAATAGTGATCGCATGTGACTTCCCTTTGTCCTTTTCCTTAAGTGGTTGCTCATGTCGATCATCACTAACCCTTGGATTAGGGAATTTATTAGCATAATGCCCCATTTCCTTGCACTTGAAGCATTGAAGTGTTGGTGGTGCGTTCTCTGTAGTGTTTGCTTTATTCACATCATTATAAACCCTTTTTCCATTACTTCGACACTCTGCTGCTCGATGACCTTCTTTTCCACACTTAAAACATTTATAGTCCCTTTAAGACAATCTCCACCATGCTTCTTTCCACACTTTGTGCATAAGGAAACATTCCTCTTCTTTTCACCATTATTCTGAGATTTCTCCTTGAACTCCATCTTTCATTTCTTGTCAAGACCATGAGATGGATATGTAACACCAACTTCTATTTCTACCTTGATAGCACAACGCACAATTTCTTCATAGCTACTGAAGTCTCTTATAGATAATGCCCTTCGAAGACTTGGTTTTAAGCCACTGAAAAATCGATCAACTTTACATTCAGGTTGGATGATAATGCCAGATGCATACATTGAAATTCTTGTAAAATTCTCTTCTTATATACCAACAGATTCATCATCCTTCTGCTTCAGCTCAAGAAACTCCTTTTTCATCTTTGTTCGAAGAATACGAGGGAAGTACTTACTGAAAAACAAGTTCTTGAACTCGTCCCATTCCATCGACTCAATTTCATCTCTTGGCCTTTTATTCTTGATAAGATTCTACCATTGATCAGCTTCACCTTCCAAACGATATACTGCTAAGATGACTTTATCATGTTCAGAAAATTTAAGAACTGAAAATATCTTTTCAGTGGTACTGATCCATTGTTCAGCAACAAGTGGATCAGAAGACCCACTGAAAGAAGGTGGATGTTCCCTCATGAAGGACTCAATAGAATATTGTTCCCTTATCTGCTCATTTGGAAGCCCAGAATGATTCATAGCTTGTGTAAGTATAGAAATAAGATTTTTCACTCCATCTCCCATAACATTTGCTTGTTCAGGAGGACAATCATTGCATTTTCCATTACAGTGATCAACACGGTTCCTTCGGGTTCCAGCCATTGTCTAAAACCCAAAAAGAATAGTGTGAGAATCAAAAATAATGCTAGGGAAAACAACATAGTAAAGGGGAGTACCCTTAATATCTAATATCTTAGGTTAAATTCTAAGATCGTTACCATAGTTCTAGGACTATATCCTATATGTATACTTATCCTTAGGGACATCCCTAGACATACCTTAGAAATATCTCTAGGGATCTCACTAACGTTCTCACATACTAGTTTCCAAAGGTTGACTAAACCTTTCCTCTGATACCAACTGTAGAAACCCAAAGCCTGACGTACATGGACATTACATTACTTTTGCGTAATACTTAGTACATAACAAAAAACACACACACAAGGATCGTAATAGTTTAGTGTCTTTGGAAACTCGGAATATAATCTTCTAATAGTGGTGAACGATCTTCAAAATCTCCCATAAAGATATTCCTTTTTTTACATAAAACCTTTCTTTATATCCTGGGGAAAAGAAAACATAAAAGGGTGAGCTCAAATGCTCAGTAAGGGTAAACAAAAGAAATATCAATCACATCATATTCATAAGAACATAACATTTTGGAAATCTTAACCTGCAAAAGAGAGCATAATTTCATAACATGGGATAAATCATAGTAGTGAAATGAAATCCCAATAATCATAACTTAAAACATGAAACTTTGTGGAATACACACATAATCATAGATAATCATATCTTATTAGTCAAGACTCATTTCCAAGACTATCTTAGTGGACAAAGTCCATTTCTGAACCGAGTCACCCTCGTTTCAGTCCTGTTTCACTGAACCGGTATAACCTACCGTTCCATCCATGTCTATCTCATGAGATATAAAATCTTTACCCAATGCATTGGAGGGATATATAGGTCCCACCCATCTCATAATGACACCATTCTTATGTGTGCCACAAAATCATAAACCATACATCATTGCATAACCCATGTAATAAAAATGGGAATCTTAAACATCATGACATCATAAAACAATTCATATACGATAAAGGAATTCATAAATAATTCCATCACAACATAATCAAATCAATGTAATAATAAAAATAGAACCCTTTATTATCTTAGATGGAAATAATTTTGGTAAAACACTTGAACTCCATTCTTGAGGGAAATATCCTTTCTGCTTCCAAAACACTTTTCCTTTCTTAACATGTCATACAATTATAAACTAAAAGAAGTTGATTAAAAATAAACTTTAAAACTTGTAAAGGTAGCTTCTTGGAAATAATGTTTTAAAAATACATTCATGTCGTATAAGTTAAAAAAACATTCTTCTCATACTTTTTTCGGAAAAGTCAAAAAGTACCTCGTACGAAAAATGACAAAAGATTCTTTTCATATCTTTTACTAAAAACTCACCGAAGGGTAAAATTGGATTTAAACAATATTAGTTGGATGGAAACAATATTAAAAATTTTAAGAAACATGGATTTGGATGATAAAATACACCCCAGTAAATACCAAAGTATAAACAATCTCGGATAAAATGAGATTGTGATATTTTCCTTACCTTATGTCCGAAATTCTTTGTACGTATCCAAACCTACTGAATTATGATTTAAATAATGTCATTAACTTATTATATAATCATATTCATTGTTATGATATCATATATGTTTCACTTAAGACTTTATATTACCCGTTCTTTTGTAAATTCCATGTTAAAGAAGCGTTTTGGGTAAAATCGTTTCATTTATCGTAGGTGTTTTGGACTTGTTGTTCTTGACATTATTATTACTTATATCATGATTTACTTACTTAAAGAATATAAAAATTGATTTATATATCATATATATTCAGTATATATATATATATATATAATATATATATAAATGAAATGAAACACACCGTTCATGGAGACGGTAGTCCGTACGTACGCATGAAAGCTGTTTTCCTTTCCTTATTGTCTTGAATGGAAGTAAGTAGATGAAGTACATATATATATATACATAAATACAGTATATTTAACATTTCATATATTTTATTATTATTCATTATATATACTTTATAATCATTCATGAATGGTTAATGTGGAGAATGAATCTCATCGCGTCGTGGAGACGGTAGTCCGTACGTACGCACGAGCGAAGATATCGTTCTCATGATCGTGAACTTGTGTTGAAGTGTATGTATACTATTTCAGTATCAATATCACTTTATAATAATCATATATAGTTACTCATTACACCATTATACCCATCCAATTAAGGTTGTGGCGGAAAATATATTACACCACGGCGTGGAGACGGTATTCCGTACGTACGCACGTGCGGTGATTTCCTTTTTCCGTAGGATGGATAGAAGGTTAATTAGAGTTGTTTCATATTTATAATAACATATCAGTATATAATAAATACATATTTTTTTACTTTATCGTGAAAAAACTAAAGAAGAAGAAGTTGAAGAAGAAAGAAATTGAAAAAGATCGGTAATGGATATTACCTCTTTTTGACGCGCCTTCACTTAACCTCCACTTAAAGAACTAAGGATGGCCTTTGAAGAAGAACAGGACCTCTAGGATGATACTAGGGAAGTGGAGAAGAGATTTTGGCAGGTGTTGGCCGACCATGAATGCTCAAATTGGTGTGAGGAGGAGAGGGAGGAGGTGCCCTTTTATAAGAGAGGAGAGGGGCACCTTAGGAAAAGCTTAAAATATTATTTTATATTAAGGTCAAATTCGGTTTATAATGGTTCCAAATGGTCTTATTTCGAAGATAAAGGGGGTATGGGTCGAAATCCCTTCATCCAATAGGATTTTGACAAGTTTAGGTTATTATTTTAACCTTATCAATTAGATTTAACTCTAAGTTAAATAATTTAACTTTTACCGTGTCTTTTTGTTTTCTTACACTATATGGTTAATAAACATACCATAACAAGACAAAAGAACCCCAAGTTGTTTATTATTAATATATATATCTTTATCTAAGTCATTTGGCTGATCCTTAGATTTTTAGGAATAAAATGACAATTAATAATAAAATATTTGTTTTAAAAACTAATTTATGTCAATTTTTACACTATTTGGTACATGATTTTTATGAAATTCATAATAGAATGATAAGTTCTAAAAAAGTTACTTAAATCAACAATAACATGTCCTATTAACTTATAAAATTTTTGTAAGTTATAAAAAGTCTCAAATTAGATTTATTTGGGCATTTATAACATCAATTATGTCAATATTTCATTAATAAGACAATTACTGCATCATCTTTGTGTCATAATAAATGATAATTATTTAATCCCTAAAAATTATAAATAAATTTCTATGATGTAGATGATTGTATTAGATTTCGTGAGATAATTCATTTTCTAAGTTTCATGAAGTTTATCACTAGATTAAAATTATTATTCTTATAAGATTTAAGAAAGTGACATGTTGTCACATTCTTTGGTTTTAATAATAATTAAATTATTTTCATTGAAAAAATTTAATTAAATGAATCTAATCCGACCCTTAGGTGATATGGGTCTACTTTTAGTCATCCAATAGGATTTTGACATTTTTTAGGGTAATTTTAAAATATTATATTTACCCTTAATTACCCGATTTACGTTTAACTATGGTAAATAAAATTTACCGTAGTTACTATCCATAATTCCCAAAAATAAAAATTAGCTTATTAACATAATTTGGATCCACTGATTCCAAATATGGAATCCATTTTTCCAAATTCAATACACAAAAGTTGCAGAAATTAAATTAAAATTAATCCCGTTGTCGAAAGAAAATGGGTTTTTCTTTAAAACATTGCAAAAGATTGAATTGATTTAACCTACGAATTCAATGTAAAATAAATGCTAATGAAATAAATTATATTAAATTGTAAAAATATATTCTATTTATACTTTAAAACCATTCTATATTATAATTTAACCACATAATATATTACGATGAAAAAAGTTGTTTTTAATTAAAATATAGCGTGTTTTTACTATTCATTAAAATATGAAAGTTATCGGAAAAATATCAAAACTTTATCTAATGTAAATTTTTATATCCTGATTCAAAAGAAGATTTTTATTTTGTCAAATTGAACTTATAAACATGTCAAAAACTAGATTTAAAGTGGGTGCGCCATCAAAAGGCGGCAAAACTGCATTTTTTGGAAAATACTTATTTTACCCGAAAAAATTATTTTGTTCTTATAACATGTTCTAGAAAATGTGTAAGATGAATAATAATGTTATAAAATTCAAAATTTAGTTAATACTATTCATAACGGCTAGTTCATGACAATATTATAATAATATATCATTGTTTATTAAAACCTGGTATTGCGTACAACACACGCTATCGAGGAAGGTCGGTGATTGCGTGTAATGCAAGCCAATTCAGGGTTGCGTGTTGTGAAAGAATCCTTTGTTGTTTCGTATAATAGAATCCAACCATATTTAATTTATACATTGAATATATATATATATACTCAATGTTGCGTAGAATAACTATTATCAAAATTGTGTGTAACACGATCCAAGAATAGTGTTGCGTATACTGCAAGCTAATACGGTGTTGCGTATAGCGCAAGGTAATCTTGGTGTAGCATACAACACAAGAAATTAATGAAATTAAAAGAATATTTTTCATAAAATCTCGGGGTGTTACAATCCACACCCATGGCTACGATGATCATAATGTCGGGAGGTGTCACGACACCAATGGTGGTCCTATCAGAACTTTAAGACTTCTTGACAATATATGGGAGGCTAGACATCGGGGTTATGATGGAAATAAACTGCGAAAGAGACCAATTATTTGATCTCTTTATATTTCCTTTACATAATCTCTGAATGCCACCCGTTGATCAGATTAACAGAAGTATGTGCACTACTTGTATGCACAGTTCTTCAATGGCATGGGTTTCATTGGAAGGGTTGGTTGGTACTTCTTGTAGCTCCATTCCCAGGGGAACGCCAGTGGTCATAGAGGCGGACAATCAATCCGACCAAGCTGCAGTGCTCCTGATCATAAGTGGGACCGTCAGCAGGGTTGTACCAGAAATCATTGAGGTGGAATCTGACGATGGGAATCCATCAGACCACGTGGGTCCTAATCTACCCGATCATACACTTGATGAAAACCCTGCCGACGAGTTCTTAGGGGCGTTCCCAGCGTATTTGATTTCCGACCCTGCGGATTGGGTCGAGATGGACTCTAATGAAGAGGATTGGAAAAACGTCTATCACCGGTCAAGGAAGCAAATCAAGCACTTTATCGATGACACCCCTCAGGAATAATGGATAGACCATATGGGGAGGCATAGATCATGGCTGTGGGAGTTATGCACTAGGGGATTGGATGCCCAACGTTCCTATATGCTCAATTAAGATCTCATGGCGTAAAATATTTGAGAGAATGATCGTGGCCTTGGTGTAAGCTGGCAGTGGAGAAAAGCGGTGAACATCAAGAGGCTTGAGGAGGCTGAAAATGAGATTCAACCTCTATGGGCCAAGTAATATTATCAATCTTCTTTCCTCAATGCACAATGGGGGATTATATCGCGGTTGAAGGCCCAGCTGGCAGAGGTCGAAGAGTGATTGAAGCTAGCCGATGAGGAGATGACCATCATCAGAACAAACGAGGAGCGGGCCCGGATTGTGGATGATGAATTGTACCCCATTTCTATAAATGAAGAGAAGGAACCAGAGAAGAGACAGTGAATTTTGGACACCACATGCCAAAGGGTGGTAGAGATGCAACTCTTTTTTGATGGGGTCAACCCGTCTATGGGAGGGGTTGATCCTAGGGTACTGTAATGCATGAAAATTTGGAACATACATTCACGTTTTGATTATTTATATTGGATTCATGAATTATATATTTTATTATTTTCAGTTAATTGCATTCCCATTACATTCTTGGAACATCCAGTGATTAATCCTTAAGATCACGTGGGTCGGGCCCGATGCGACAAACAAGGGATGACCACCTCGTTATTCCATTCGAATATGAGAGTGCCGACAAAACTTCAGAGGGTTTGATAATCCAATTAGGATTTATATGAGGAAAAAGGGAGGCCTGACAGGAGGGTGAAATTCTTAGAATAGTCGAATTTCCATTCTCCCAATGTGCTCTAGTGCACGAATGGGGTAATTCTAGGGGTGTTGGAATCAGTCCAAACATAGGGGAATAGAAAATGTGAATCACGATACCAAAAATTCAGAATATTGTAGGGACGGCGTGACGATTAAGGATAATTTTTGACCATGATCAGAACAGAGTACCCCTATTGCGTTATCCTGAAATGGGGATAAAGAATGAGGGTCGACCACTGACCATGTTTGAAACAAGAGGCTTGATTCGAAATGTCATCCATTAGTCTTTCAGAATGTTATCCCAAGACAGTAGGTGAGCCATAGGACAAGCATCCTTACTGTTAGGGGGTTCCTTAAGACATGAAAAATGATGAGGTTATGAATAAAGAGCATGAAAAGCATCTATGGTGGAATGATGGGTTGTTCGAATAGAGTCCAAAACTCTTGAAATTACACCATTATGGTGGAAACACATTAGGTGGGTGAATTAGTCTGATCAGTGATCAAACTTTCATACAAATAAAACTTATCTAGTGAAGAACTAAAATGCCTCATAGACAATAGACATGTAGTTTAACGTTGTACAGTGTGGAAGGTGCACATAATTTTATGGTCATACTACCTTGACCTTGATCGGGGCCGGGGGGAAAGAAGGGTTAATGACCCTAGAGTTGGGCCTAAGGCAAGAAGCCCAGACATCTCTATGTATCCCATCGGGATGAGAATCAATCCAAACATAGTTCTTAAGCTTAGCGTGGTGAGAATCCAATGCTGGTATATGGAATCCTCTCTAGCAAGGAAGCCAACGCATCCCATACCTGGCATGGGCCATCCTGAGTTTGTTCTGGGTAGGACCATAGATTAAAGTAATGTGTTGGGGACATGGTCACCCAGAAAAGAAATATACAGAGTGGTACATATCCCTATATAAATGAGGACCATAAAATTCCACACCACACCACATAATCTCATGGGAGACCTTAAGCTAAGACACCGAAGGTAAAAAATGGACTGGGCTTGAGATGACTCATCTTGGCATTCCTATGTATCACATGAAAATGGGAATCAAGCCATACATAGTTCTGGGAATGTTGTCTTTTTACCTTGTAGAAAGGGTATAGACAGAGCTTAGTTTAAGGTCTTAGATCTCAGACCAGAAATGGTATGGAATAGGGAATACACATGGTGAGGTAATTATGAAACCCAATGTGAATGAGGACCTGGAGTCCATGTCACAATGTGATCCTTGGAGAGGTCTTAGGTCAAGGGACTAAAAATAAAATTTATGATGGGCCTAAGGCAATGTGAATGGGTGTTCCTATGTACCCCATGATAATGGTAATCAAGCTATACATAGTTATATGGGTTATGATTATTACACCTCGCGGAGAGGACCAAAAAGGAGATCTTAGTTTAAGGTCTTATAGCTCGGACCGCGGAGAAGTGAAAATATTCTAAGAAAGTGCAAAACTTGATCTGATCCCTAAGACCATGTGAGTCTAACTCGGTGTGGGAAAAAAGGGTGGAAGAGATATTTTCAACACATAGAATGAACATAAGGGAGAAATTGTTGAGAAGCCCCCAACAATGCCCCAACGTGGATTTATCATCCTAATGTGCAAATACACAGTGAGGAATAGTACCAAGAGTGTCAAAGTTACACATGGACATGATGAAGGGGATAAGGATATGAATAATGAAACTGACATTCAGGGATTTCTGGGGTTGGAAGGATAATGGAGGATAACTGTTGACCATGTTTGAAACACAATATTCATATCTTGTGACCTGAAATGGGAACAAAAAATGAGAATCAACTGCTGACCATATTCGCAACATGAGACTTGTATCAAATTGTTGTCCGGAATCCTTGGGAAAGTTGGGCTGAGATGGTAGGAGATCCCTTGGGCCTAGAATCCATGTCGTCCGAGGGTCCTTTTAGATTTGAACGATGATGGAAGCACAAATTAAGGGGAACACGAAGCCTGAGAAAATGGGTAAGAGAATTTCTAGGTAGAGACTGACACTCTAGGTCCTAAACTAGTGTGCTCCTGGGAAAATTGGTGAATTTACAAAGATGTTAAAAGGGCCTAACTTAAGATCAGCCGACTCAAAAATATGTATAGGATAGGGGAGTGAAGGGATATTAGAAGAAAGAGGCACCATGCATGATTATTAAAAACTCGACATGAATAAGGACATGAGCCCATACCAGACCGTATACCCCCCTAGAAGGACTCTTGAAAATGGGGCCAGGATGATAATAAGGTTTCTAAGAAATGGTTCTGGACCCTCAAGACTAGATTTTCAGGCGGTCCTAAGTATCCCATAAGAATAAAAATCAAGACACACATAGTTCTGGCGGATGGTATACAGTATTACGTCATGCAGAAAATATGCAGATAGAGGAAAGGTATCTCAACAAGGGATGTGTATGGTAAGATGTGTGACCCAACATGAATGAGGACACAATATCACACTACACTGTATAATCCCAATTGAAAACTTGGGCTAGGGGCTGACAGGGTTGAGGTATCTAAGACAGGAAGTCACAACCAACTCACAGTTATACCATCTTTCGGTGAAGACGATGGTTCTCTTAGTTTAATGTCAGAGGGCATGGACCATAGATGCCTAGTTTAATTTCATATTCATGGGATATGTGAGTGGAGAGGGAGAATCATCATTCCTATGGAAGACCCAAAATGGAAATGATGATCGAGGATAACTGTTGACCATGTTCGCAAAACAGTATCCAAATTTATGTGACTGGAGTTTAGGGGAAAACAATTGACTGTTGATAGTTGCCTACATTCTCAACATGTGACATGTATGAATTTGTTTCTCTAAATCTTTGGGGACATTGGCCTGAAATGGTAGGAGATCCCTAGGTCTGAGAATCCATGTTGTTCAGGGGTACTTTTGGATATGAAATATGATGAAATCCCAAATAATGGGATGCGCGAAGCATGGCAGGACCTGTGCTTATGAAAGGACAGTAGATGAAGGGGTGATGTCTCGAGGGGGAATATGTGGCATGGAAATAATTTCCCGACATGAGTGAGGACATAAGCCTATTCCATACCGTGCAATCCTATATGAGAACTTGGGCCAGAGGGCCAAAAGGGGGTGAGGGACTTGAGATAGGAAGTCCTAGCCAGTTTTCAGTTTAACGTATTGTAATAAGGACGAATGAGATCCTAGTTTAGGGTCATAGAGCTCAAACCATAGACACATGACCTTTTATGTGGGTATTTCCTTCCAAAATTCCAAAGCCCGTGTGAGAAATGTTCCATGTGGGGAACAAGGAATAAGTCCCAGCTCTCCCTAACATGTAAGGGTATGACAGATGGACTCACACTCCAACCTAAAGAAGACCAACGTTTGAAGGGATAGCGGGACAGAATGAACCACTACAACCAATATTTGGGACATATGGGGATGCTGACAATGAGGAAGGATAACTTTTTGACCATGTTTGAAACACAACATCTATATCATGTAGCCTAAGATGGAAAAAACAAGTGAGTATTTCCCACTGACCATATTCGCAATGTGGGACTTGTATCAATTTTTCATTTGATATCCTTGAGGGAGTTGGCTAGGAATGATAGGATATCCCTTAGGCTATGTATCCATACTGGTTGGGTGGGGGGTCTTTTGGATGTGAAAGATGACAGAATCCCAAGTACAGGGATTGTGTCAAGCACAAATTTGACCGTGAAATTTAACATCAAGTAGGACGATGAATATAAGGCCCCAGCCTTAAACCTTACTTAATCTTGAGTTATTACAAGATTACACATTGAGGATCTTTTTAGGTTTAGAGTTTTAGAGAATTAGATAATGAAACTTGCATTAAATTCCACATTTAAACAAAGTGGTTACATAAAAGGCAATATTCATTCTTCTCATCAACGAAAACATATTTAAAATAAAACACGGATTCTTTCTTGACACTCCATTGACACTATCATCATATCATGTACCTTTCCCTTGACCTGTGAAAAACATTTCAAAAAACTTGGGATGAGCATATAAACTCAGTAAGGGATACACAAAGAATAAAAACTGTTAGTTTATCAAAACAAAAAGTAAACCATGTATACTTTATCAAGGTAATATTTTTCACCTTTATGAAGTAGTAAAAACTCTTCTCTGAATAAAATATCATTACTTACCTTTTTGTAACCAAAGGATTACCATAAAAGCCATATAAAAAACACATAACATATATAAAGGTAACTTGGGACATAAAAATACTTAAGTGGAATAACCATACGGTCGACTCCCACACATATCACTTAATGGAATAGCCATATGGCCAATTTCCATACATACTTAATGGAATAGCCATACGGCCGACTTCCATACCCAATGCATTGGAGGTTATAACGTAACCACCCGTCCTGGTATTCACGGCACCACCCGTCATATAGTTTATAACGTAACCACCCGTTAAAATGACCAAGTACCAATATAAAATCATAAAACATAAACCAATATAAAGGAATGGTAACATTTCCACATTTCAATCACAATATATCATAAATATATTGACATAATAGAATCCTTTATCAAAACCATTTTCAATACTAAAATACATAAAAGAGTATATCGTATTTAGTTTATTTTAAAAACATTACGGCTTGTTGAGGAAGCTGAAGACAAAATAATACTCGTGGCGGCGGAAAAGGTCGTTGTCACCGCGTACGTTAAAAGAAAAATTCATTTTCGTCATTTTGTAAAATGCTTCGTAGAAAAAGAATCCTTTTGTGTGAAAGTAAAATTCAAAGGGGTTTATACACCGTTACAAAAGAAAGTTGTGTATAAAACGAAATATGCCTCAATGAAAGGAGATTGAGACGAAGTCCCTTACAAAGAAGGTATCCTTGGTTTAAGGATAATTCAATTACATAATTATGCGTGACAAATGAATACACCAAATATAAGAGGATATTAAGTGTAAAATAATCAAAGGTCATTCACACATATTCAAAGGATTACATATTCAATAACTACATGTTGAACCCAAAGAAATCGAAATTGGGTTAAGAAGTTCTCTTGACAGCCTAACAGCGTCACATCAAAATGAGTTAATGAGAGATAAAAAGTGTATCTCATCACTTGGACATAAAGTTTACATCAATAAGGATATATGAGAACATATCCCAACATAAAAATATGTAATTTAAAAGACCCAACAAAAGAAGTCTTTTAAAAAGAGGAGGGTGAAAGGTCCCCTTACCGAGTTGGGTAACTTTCGAAACGTACACCCCATGGAAGAAGGGTCATACAATGAAGATGTGAATACCCATAAATGAAATTATACTACACAATGTTTATAATAATGGGCAGTACATACACCCCTCAAAGGAAATTGTGGCAAATGTAGCATAAATCTCACAGGAATAAAAGTGAGATGAAAAATCCCTTACGAAAACTCGGTAGCCTAACGGCGCCACTTCAAACTTCCAAAATGGATTGATGAAAGGAAATAGGGTCTCTCATAATATCAACATAAAGTTTACAGAAATAGGAATACAAAATAACATCCCCCAACATAACAAAGAGGAGCTTAAAAGAAGTGACATAAAGGAGAGTACTTAAAAAGAAAGAGAGAGGTTGGATCTCTTACGAAAATTTGGCAGCCTAACGGCGCCACTTAAAACTTCCAAAAATGGATTGATGAGAGAGAATAGGGTCTCTCATCATATTAACATAAAAATTACAGTAAGATTAATATAAAATAACATCCAAATAACAAGAAATATGTGCTTTAAAAGGAATGACATAAAAGAGCGTACTTAAAAAGAAAGAGAGGAGTAGGATCCCTTACCTCAGGTCCGACTTGACTCGATCGTTCTTTAACATCCTGAATAATAAACTTGAGTTAATTTATTCTTTTTTATGAACCTTCTTAAATTTCATTATTCCTTTTATATCACTTATTTCAATGTTATAAACATTATGTAATCATTTAAGTTAATAATGTTTGTTTTTTCGATATTTGGTTCTTAAGTCGAAAATGGACTTCTTACAATTACATGTTGTTTGTGTGGTCAATGGTTCATTATATCCAGAATGATATTCATGATTTGGATATCATATATATCATATATATCCAACATATACATGTATTTATAATATTACATAATCATTTAGAGGTAAGAAATGAAATGCACCGTTCATGGAGACGGTAAGCCGTACGTACGCATGAACACTACTTTCATTTCTATCACATAATTTAATGGAAAGAAACAATAATGATATAGAGGTATATTATAATTCCAGTATAACATCATATATAATAACTTTAAATCCATCCTTTATATGTCCCACGTATGGCATTAACGAATCAAATCACTTTGAGTGGGCGGTAGTCCGCACTTCCTAAAATGAAACTATCGTGTTTACCCACAATGGAAACCATAAAGGTATGAAACAAATAAAAATACAGAAGATTAAGTAAAACATAAACATATTATATATCATATATAAATATAGTTTCATCTAAATGGCCACCTCTGAAGGTGTTATATGAGTGTTGAACAATCATCATTTCGGGAGGCAGAATTTCATCATCCACGGAAACCGTATGTTCTTTAACCATTTGATGTAGTTGTGTGAGAGTGTATCTCGAATAAATCTTATAGAAACATCCTAGTATATTGAATATACTGGTTTTGTTACAAAATAAGTAAATAAAAAGAGTATATGGGGTTGGAGAAGCAAAATAAAACAAATGAACATGAGAGAATGAATTACCTTTAAAAGTGTAACTCCTTTTGATTTGAGCCTAAAGGCTTCCATTGAAAGGATTCTGCCCAAAGGGAATAATCTAGGATGATGATAAGGATGTGGAGAGAGTAAATGGTCAGGGGATGGCCGAGCCAAAGGCTTGATGAGGGTGTGAAATGAGGTAGAGGTGGGGGCCTTTTATAAGAGGAGAGGAGGGGCACTTTTGGAAATCATGAAACTATTATATAATTTTCAAAAGTGTTTCGAATTTATAAGTTCCCACATTGATATATTTCGAAGATAAGATGATAAGGCTTCGAAATATTCCCATCCAATAGTTTTTGGACAAGTTTAGGTCTTAGATTTTATATTATCGTTTCATTTTATTTAAACTGTTCATTAATGAGGTCATCCTTGCATCATCATGATGTCGTAATTAAATTAATTTATTTAATGTCTAAAAATTATAAAAAAAATATCCTGATGTAGGAAATCTTTTTATCTTTCTAAAGAGTATTTATAGACAAAATTATGATTAGTATAACCCCTTCAAAAAATTGTTTTAGTAAAATAATGTATGTTAGTGTCATTTTCACCATTATTTTTAAAAAAAGGCATTAAAGTCATTATCTCACCCTAGAGGCTCCATAGGGTCCCCTAAATCGACCCATGGGTTTTCTTGGTCGTCCATGACTCATCAAATAGGGGTAGGACAAGTGTAATGGTGTTTTCATATTTTTATAATATCATTTTTACCTTAAATTACACTAATTACCTCTAATCGCGATTAATGAAAAAAAGTTACTATTCACCAAAAATTTATTTTCATCCCATTGAACCACATTTTACATACTAATGAAAAACATGTACGTCGGATTTTCAAAATTCAATACACATTAGTGGTAAACTTTCATTTAACTGAAAAATCAGTTTTCTTGATTACCACTTAGTGGTTTCACTATTCATCAAAAATTGAAGTTTTTCAGAAAATTCCCAAAAATTAACCCTAAGCTATATTTGATATTCCGAATTAAAAAATGAAGTCCATTTTAAAAAATTCAAAACATATAAGTCACATTAATTAATTTAATAATTAATTCCCGCTGTCAGAGCAAATAGCGTTTTTTTATAAAACAATAAGTATCAAATGATTGACACTAGTTTAAGTCTGATTTCAAAGTGAAATTAATTCCAACGACCACTATTGGATTTAATGGTAAAAATATATTATAATTTCACTTTAAAACCAATTCAAAAGATAATCTAATCATATAAATAAATTAGATTAAAAAGAGGTTTTGAATTCAAATACAACATTTTACACTATTCATTAAAAAAATGAACTTTATCGGAAAAATACCAAAAATTTACACAAAGTAAAATTTGATGTCCCGATTACAAAGAAGAGTTTTATTTGGTCCAAAAGAATTTATAAGAGTGATCAAAACTATATTTAATGACAGTTCGCCATCAAAAGGTGATAAGTGAACCTTTAGTGAAAATTAGGGTATAAAAGCCTAAAATTGAATTCTTTCCGTATTTTAAGCATTTGGATAAATGTAAAAACATTTAAAAAACATATATAATCATATTTTAGTTATTTCTATCCATTCCCGTCAATACAACGGCTACATGTTGACTACCATTTAAAATAATATTATTTTATTATTAGAGTGCAACGTAAGATTCCCAAGAAACTCGTTGTTGCGTATTGGGTACGCCATCGAGAATAACATCCCCTTTAAAGTAATATTAATATTTTATTCACAAATATGGATAAATAAAAAGATGTAATATTCTTTATTTACCTGGGGTGTTACATCCTTCCCCCCTTTTGGGAATTTCGTCCTCGCAATTTTAAAATTGGGCTTGGAAACATCCTTGAAAGTCCCACATCAGAAGAAGAGTTGGTAAAACAATCACTTTAAAATAAAGAAAGATAAGTACAAAGGTCACCCGAGTTAACCCATACTAGGATTCCAAGTATGAAAACATGGACATGGAGGAGAAAACATAGGGTCATGTTCTGATGGAGAGTGATAGAAAACATGTTTAGGAAAAAGTTAACCGTGAGAAAATCACATACTTGTGATGGGTTAAACAGTATTCGATTCCCCAATAGGAAAAGTTAATAGACAAAATTTTTGTTTTAAGTTACTTTTTATTGAGGAATTTATTCATAAAGAAAACATAATCACTTATCATGTTGACTTTCAACTTTTATTAGATTCCTTACCCAAACTCATATTTTCTCCAAAAGGCGAGTATTTAAGAAGACTTGTTCACATTAAGAGTACTATAATCAACTTCTAAAGAATCACCTAATCCACAAAAGATAACTATATACTTCCCATGTCTTTAGACTTTAACCAAAACCAAAACCAAAAAGGTTAGTACAAGATCAGATAATCTAGAAAAGGATAACCCATTAGAAAGAAAATCTATTCTTAATCTCCAAAATTTGTCCAATAAAACCCAAAGTTCAACGAGGACCATCTGATAAACAATTTTCCATAAAATTCCTCAAAGTAAACCAATATAATATTGAAACCCAAACATTTGAAGGATTTAGTCACATAGTCTTCCAAGTTAAATCGTAACATTTATCTCCAAACAAAATCAGTTGCTCTTAAAGTCTCGCATTGAAAAGTAATTATCCTAATCCCATATCCTCCATGATAGGTTAATAATTTTCATAAATAACCCAAAATCAACTTACTCTTAATTCATAAAATCATATAACTAAAAAGAATTATTCAAACTAACCAGGGACTTCACGTAGTCCAGTGGTAGGCGATAAATACCAGTCGCACTTTGGTTGTGGGTTCGATTCCCACAGCTTTGTCCGACGCGACGGGTTGTCACACGGTCCGCGTGTTGTCCTTTTTCCAAAACTATATAATTCTTAAAAAATTCCCCAAAATGAGATAAAATCTTAAAAAATAATCATAACATATTTTAACCTCAAGTTTAACTCATGCCCTTAATTTTCCATCATATCATATAATAACCCATAATTACCTCAAAAGTAAGGATCTTATAAACTCTAATGGTTACCTTTATAATTATTACCTGAACTTCCACATAGATTGGTCATCTTGTACATGATGCATTACAGAACATACCAAGGTTCAAGTGGTTGATCATGACTCCTTGATAGTTGGTTTAGAACAACCACGAGTTTCCTCATTGAATCCCCCATTTTATCTAGTATCTTAATCAGAGAACCACCACAGTTTCCTTCAAACCTGTTGTCTCTTTGGTGCCTTCTAGATCCATCCATTCACTAAAAACAGAAATGTCAGTGTGAGTATATCAACAAAACCATCATGTATTAATGAGGAAGGTAAACACTAAGATATACTTACTCATTCACTTTATCTAAAACTAGGACTCTTTCTGAAATCCTAACCATTATGGTAATGTCACTTGTGCTTAGAGAATACCCTAACCTCTAAAGTTATCTAAACCGACCTTTGATACCAACTATAAGGCCCCAGCCTTAAACCTTACTTAATCTTAAGTTATTACAAGATTACACATTGAGGATCTTTTTAGGTTTAGTGTTTTAGAGAATTAGATCATTAAACTTGCATTACATTCCACATTTAAACAAAGTGGTTACATAAAAGACAATATTCATTCTTCTCATCAACGGAAACATATTTAAAATAAAACACGGATTCTTTCTTGACACTCCCTTGACACTATCATCATATCATGTATATTTCTCTTGACCTGTGAAAAACATTTCAAAAAACATGGGATGAGCATATAAACTCAGTAAGGGATACACAAAGAATAAAAACGGTTATTTTATCAAAACAAAAAGTAAACCATGTATACTTTATCAAGGTAATATTTTTCACCTTTATGAAGTAGTAAAAACTCTTCTCTGAATAAAATATCATTACTTACCTTTTTGTAACCAATGGATTACCATAAAACCCATATAAAGAACACATAACATATATAAAGGTAACTTGGGACATAAAAATACTTATGTGGAATAACCATACGGTCGACTCCCACACATATCACTTAATGGAATAGCCATACGGCCAATTTCCATACATACTTAATGGAATAGCCATACAGCCGACTTCCATACTCAATGCATTGGAGGTTATAACGTAACCACCCATCCTGGTATTCACGGCACCACCCTTCATATGGTTTATAACGTAACCACTCGTTAAAATGTCCAAGTACCAATATAAAATCATAAAACATAAACCAATATAAAGGAATGATAACATTTCCACATTTCAATCACAATATATCATAAATATATTGACATAATAGAATACTTTATCAAAACCATTTTCAATACCAAAATACATAAAAGAGTATGTGGTATTTATTTTATTTTAAAAACATTACGGCTTGTTGAGGAAGCCGAAGACCAAATAATACTCGCGGCGGCGGAAAAGGTCATTGTCACCGCGTACGTTAAAAGAAAAATTCCTTTTTGTCATTTTGTAAAATGCTTCGTAGAAAAAGATTCCTTTTGTATAAAATTAAAAGTAAATGGGGTTTATACACCGTTACAAAAGAAATTTGTGTATAAAACAAAATATGCCTCAATGAAAGGAGATTGAGATGAAGTCCCTTACAAAGAAGGTATCCTTGGTTTAAGGATAATTCAATTACATAATTATGCGTGAAAAATGAATACACCAAATATTAGAGGATATTAAGTGTAAAATAATCAAATTCAGTCACACATATTCAAAGGATTACATATTCAATAACTACATGTTGAACCCAAAGAAATCGAAATTGGGTTAAGAAGTTCTCTTGACAGCCTAACGGCATCACATCAAAATGAGTTAATGAGAGATAAAAAGTGTATCTCATCACTTGGACATAAAAGTTACATCAATAAGGATATATGAGAACATATCCCAACATAACAATATGTAATTTAAAATACCCAACAAAAGAAGTCTTTTAAAAAGAGGAGGGTGAATGTTCCCCTTACCGAGTTGGGTAACTTTCGAAACGTACACCCCATGGAAGAAGGGTCATACAATGAAGATGTGAATACCCATAAATGAAATTATACTAAAAAATGTGTATAATAATGGGCAGTACATACACAACTCAAAGGAAATTGTGGCAAATGTAGCGTAAATCTCAGAGGAATAAAAGTGAGATGAAAAATCCCTTACGAAAACTCGGTAGCCTAACGACGCCACTTCAAACTTCCAAAATGGATTGATGAAAAGAAATAGGGTCTCTCATCATATCAAAATAAAGTTTACAGAAATAGGAATACAAAATAACATCCCCCAACATAACAAAGAGGAGCTTAAAAGAAGTGACATAAAGGAGAGTACTTAAAAAGAAAGAGAGAGGTTGGATCTCTTACGAAAATTTTGCAGCCTAACGGTACCACTTAAAACTTCCAAAAATGGATTGATGAGAGAGAATAGGGTCTCTCATAATATGAAGATAAAAATTATAGTAAGAGTAATATAAAAGAACATCCAAATAACAAGAAATATGAGCTTTAAAAGGAATGACATAAAAGAGCGTACTTAAAAAGAAAGAGAGGAGTAGGATCCCTTACCTCAGGTCCGACTTGACTCGATCGTTCTTTAACGTCCTGAATAATAAACATGAGTTAATTTATTCTTTTTTATGAACCTTCTTAAAGTTCATTATTTCTTTTATATCACTTATTTCAATTTTATAAACATTATGTAATCATTTAAGTTAATAATGTTTGTTTTTTCGATATTTGGTTCTTAAGTCGAAAATGGACTTCTTACAATTACATGATGTTTGTGTGGTCAAAGGTTCATTATATCCAGAATGATATTCACGATTTGGATATCATATATATCATATATATCCAGCATATACATGTATTTATAATATTACATAATCATTTAGAGGTAAGAAATGAAATGCACCGTTCATGGAGACGGTAAGTCGTACGTACGCATGAATGCTACTTTCATTTCTATCTCATACTTTACTGGAAAGAAACAATAATGATATAGAGGTATATTATAATTCCAGTATAACATCATATATAATAACTTTAAATCCATCCTTTATACGTCCCACGTATGGCATTAACAAATCAATTCACTTTGAGGGGGCTGTAGTCCGCACTTCCTAAAATGAAACTATCGTGTTTACCCACAACGGAAACCATAAAGGTATGTAACAAATTAAAATACATAAGATTAAGTAAAACATAAACATATTATATATCATATATAAATATAGTTTCATCTAAATGGCCACCTTTGAAAGTGTTATATGAGTGTTGAACAATCATCGTTTCGAGAGGCAGAATTTCACCATCCACGGAAACCGTATGTTCTTTAACCATTTGATGTAGTTGTGTGAGAGTGTAGCTCGAATAAATCTTATAACAACATCCTAGTATATTGAAGATACTGGTGTTGTTATAAAAGAAGTAAATAAAAAGAGTTTATGGGGTTGGAGAAGAAAAATAAAACAAATGAACATGAGAGAATGAATTACCTTTAAAAGTGTAACTCCTTTTGATTTGAGCCTAAAGGCTTCCTTTAAAAGGATTCGGCCCAAAGGGAATCATCTAGGATGAGGAGAAGGATGTGGAGAGAGTAAATGGGCAGGGGATGGCCGAGCCAAAGTCTTGAGTACGGTGTGAAATGAGGTAGAGGTGGGGGCCTTTTATAAGAGGAGAGGAGGGGCACTTTTGGAAATCATGAAACTATTATTTTATTTTCAAAAGTGTTTCGAATTTCTAAGGTCCCACATTGATATATTTCGAAGATAAGATGATAAGGCTTCGAAATATTCCCATCCAATAGTTTTTGGACAAGTGTAGGTCTTAGATTTTATATTATCGTTTCATTTTATTTAAACTGTTCATTAATGAGGTCATCCTTGCATCATCATGATGTCGTAATTAAATTAATTTATTTAATGTCTAAAAATTATAAAAAAAATATCCTGATGTAGGAAATATTTTTATATTTCTAAATAGTATTTATAGACAAAAATATGATTAGTATAACCCCTTCTAAAAATTGTTTTAGTAAAACAATTTATGTTAGTGTCATTTTCACCTTTATTTTAAAAAAAGGCATTAAAGTCATTATCTCACCCAATAGGCTCCATAGGGTACCCTAAATCGACCCATGGGTTGTCTTGGTCGGCCATGACTCATCAAATAGGGGTAGGACAAGTTTCATGGTGTTTTCATATTTTTATAATATCATTTTTACCTTAAATTACACTAATTACCTCTAATCGCGATTAATGAAAAAAAGTTACTATTCACCAAAAATTTATTTTCATCCCATTGAACCACATTTTACATACTAATGACAACCATGTATGTCGGATTTTTAAAATTCAATACACATTAGTGGTAAACTTTCATTTAACTGAAAAATCAGTTTGCTTTATTACCACTTAGTGGTTTCACTATTCATCAAAAATTGAGGTTTTTCAGAAAAATCCCAAAAATTCACCCTAAGCTATATTTGATATTCCGAATTCAAAAATGAAGTCCATTTTACAAAATTCAAGACATATAAGTCACATTAATTAATTTAATAATTAATTCCCGCTGTCAGAGCAAATAGCGTGTTTTTATAAAACAATAAGTATCAAATGATTGACACTAGTTTAAGTCTGATTTCAAAGTGAAATTAATTCCAACAACCACTATTGGATTTAATGGTAAAAATATATTCTAATTTCACTTTAAAATCAATTCAAAAGATAATCTAATCATATAAAAAAATTAGATTAAAAAGAGGTTTTGAATTAAAATACAACATTTTACACTATTCATTAAAAAAAATGAACTTTTTCAGAAAAATACCAAAAATTTACACAAAGTAAAATTTGATGTCCTGATTCTAAAGAAGAGTTTTATTTGGTCCAAAAGAATGTATAAGAGTGATCAAAACTATATTTAATGACAGTTCGCCATCAAAAGGTGATAAGTGAACCTTTAGTGAAAATTAGGGTATAAAAGCCTAAAATTGAATTCTTTCTGTATTTTAAGCCTTTGGATAAATGTAAAAACATTTAAAAAACATATATAATCATATTTTCGTTATTTCTATCCATTCCTGCCAATACAATGACTACATGTTAACTACCATTTAAAATAATATTATTTTATTATTAGAGTGCAACGTAAGATTCCCAAGAAACTCGTTGTTGCGTATTGGGTACTCCATAGAGCATAGCATCGCCTTTAAAGTAATATTAATATTTGATTCACAAATATGGATAAACATAAAGATGTCATATTCTTTATTTACCTGGGGTGTTACAATGAAGAAGGTGAAGATATCTATGGAAGGGGATTCACGATGTGGTTATGATGAACCCAACGTAGAGGAGGGAAATATCTGGATCCATTCCATGTTTTCCGACCCAATGAGCGATTATGATGTTTGGGGCTATGTAGACAGAACAAATATTTGGGCATTCCAACATATCCCATAAGGATGGGAATCAAGCCATATGTAGTTCTGGGAGGCCATGCAGTTTAGCGTCATGTGTTAAGGATGTGGTAGAATATAAGAACGAGGAGGGAGCACATGGTGCGATCATCATAATCCCAAGATGATTAGGTCTAAAGAAGCCTACACTACACCATGCAAGTCTCTACAAGAGAACTACACCCAGGGGATAAGTCGAAGGGAAGATTTTGGGGCTGGTCTCTAAGAAAATGAATCTGAGCGTTCCTACATATCCTATTAGGATGGGAATCAAGACATACACAATTCTTGGAAAGTAGTTTCACATCTTACAGGATGACATACATTTTAATGTCATGCGATACATAAGAGTTTAAGGTCATTTAGGACTGAACATTTTACGTTCATGTAGGACCTTCTAAAGTTTAACATCGTGAAGGACGAGACAGTTTAAGGTCATCCGGGTCCATCTTAACTCAAGAAAATTATTTCTTGAAGAATGTGGCATTGGTGGGAGGAGTTATACACTCACCATCAATGGTAACCAGAGAGTATGCGACATTGGGATAAACCTTTTGAATGATAAAATTTCCCTCCCATTTGGTCTCTAATTTGGGTGTTTTTCGTCCAGGAATCATTGGGGTTCTCAAGGCCAACACCAAGTCACCTTGAAAGAAATAACACATGTGAACTTTCTTGTTTAATGATCTACCTATCTGGTTTTGAAGTCTTTCTATATTGTGCAGGGTATGAAACCTATTCTCATCAAGTGCTTTCAATTCAGCTAGATGACTTTCAGCTACCTTATCTAGGGCTTGCTGATCATAAATATTTGTATGTAGTGAAGTCACATGAATCTCTATGGGTAGGATAACCACTGTTCCATACACTGGGGAGTATTGGTTCACCTGTTTGGAATTACGAGTCATCGTCTGATAAGCCCAGAGGGCGTTTGGGAGCTTGTTTGTCCAACTCTTCTTGTACTGACCCACCATTTTCTACAAAATGTTATAGAAGGTTTTTTTGAACACTCGATCTTCCAATTTTCTTATCTGTGGTAGCGGGACATATGGTTAAACGAATGCTGTAAATGGCGTAAAATTTCACAAACTCTTCTACTTGGAAGTTAGTGCCATTATCGGTGAGGATGGTGTAAGGGACTCCAAATTGGTTTATGATGTTGGAGTTCACAAATTCAACGCTTGAACGGGCCTTGACCTCCTTGAGAAAAACTAATTCTATCCACTTGAAAAAGAAATCTGTAGGATTCAGGATGAACCAGCACTGGAAATTTATCGCCGGTGGATATGGTCCCACGACATCGAGTCCCCAGACCAGAATGGGCCAGGAGTACTTGGTAGTGTGGAGAGGATCTGGTGTTCATTGAAAAAAGTGGGCTTGAAATTTTCATACAGGGAACCTCTTGGTAAAATTGTTGCAGTCACAGATCATGGAGGGCCAAAAATATCCCAGCCTCTTGATCTGGTGAGACAGTTTCGGCCCAGTTTGATGAGCCCCACAGAAACTAGCATGAACCTCTTGCATAACCAGATAAATCTCAACTCCTTGAATGCAACTAAGGAGAACCACATCAAACTCGTGCTGGTAGAGAATCTTCTCCAGACCGAGAACACTTTGGAGGGTAAACAGTAATGTGTGGCATCAGATTCTCTCATGATTGGCACAATATTCCAGAATATTACCATGTCGAAGATACCCAACCAAGGGTGTCCTCCAGTCGTGGGTTACCTCCAACACTGAGGCCGTGGGACCTGGGGGTCCTAATGTGGAGGTGTCAGTGGTAAGGTGGATCACCTTTAGGCTATCATCATCATCTGGATTGATGGGGGTGATGACTCTATAGTGTGCCATGTGGATGATCAAATCATCTAGATCAGGATTTTCAAGTGATGCAGCTAGGCTGGCCAAGGCGTATTCTCTACCATTCTGCGACTGAGGCACTTGGGTAACCTCCGACTGAGGTGGGAACCATGCCATCAACTGGAAGGTATCTTCCAATAGTGGTACGGGCTTTGGATTCCTGACTACATAGTCATCGTTGATCTGTTTGATGACTAGTTCAGAGTCCCCTTTCACATGCAAGTGGGGAACATTGATCTTGAGGGCCAACTCAATGCCAATGATGATATCCTAGTACTCCACCTCATTGTTGGTGCAGCGTTCTATTAGAAAGAATGGATACGGTATAATGGCTTGTTCTGGGGTAATGAGGATGATACCTAGGCCAACTCTGTTGAGCCTTGGGTCATTGATCCTTTTTCGGTAGGTCTCCGGGAAGCACCATCGAAGCGTATTCGCCAACACAGGATGACTTGGTATACCAAGAGAATTTCATCATCAAGAAATTAGAGGTCTAGAGACTAGTCCATGGGATCTGGATGGGCATAAAGAAAATTTTACAACGCTTGCCATGTGATAGCCTTCGAAGGAACAAAATTGATGTTGAACTACTGAAGGATTACTGGAAACTAAGCTAGATGACCTATCATTATGGGGAGGTTCAATATGTACATTAGTGGATCTACTCGGGACCCTAGATGTACCTCGTGGTGCGGCAGGTAATGCCATAATTTCGGTACTATGAATACCAGCGCAAGGCAGCTCTTCTCGATATGGGAGTATCTGGTCTTCATATTGAGGAGCATGCAGCTGAGGTAGTATAGAATATTCTCAGTTTACTCATTGTTCTTCTAGGCAAGAAGACCTCTGGGGGATTTTTCCAATGATGTCACATAAAGAACCAGTGGTTTTTCGGAGATAGGTGGCATTAAGACCAGAGGATGTAGAAAATACTGCTTGATTTCCTCGAATGCAGTCTGACATTCCTCATCCCACTAATAGGTGGTGCATTTCTTCATGAGAGGAGAAAAGGGAATACACTTTCTGGACAAATTATCAATGAATCAGTGTATGTAGGCCACGTGGACTTGGAATCCTCAAAGCTCCGAGATGTTTCTCAGGGGAGACATCTGGCTTATGGCCTTTATTTTCTCCGAGTCAATCTCGATGTCCCTGTATTTGTCAATGAAGCCGAGATAATTTCTAGAGGTAACCCCAAATTCACATGTCAATGGGTTCATCTTCAGGTGGAAGGAACGGAGGAAGCCAAACACCATCTTGAGGTCTCCGAGATGGTCCTGACACTAGCGAGATTTTACCACCAGATCGTCTATATAACATTCCACCAATGTCCCAAGGATCGGCTAAAATATGTGATTCATGGTACGCTGGTAGGTGTAACATGTGTTTTTTAAACATAAGGGCATTACCTGGTAGTAGAAAGTACATGGTGGTGCCCTGAAGTGTGTAAATTATTCATCCTCAGGGGCTATTCAGATCTAGTTGTACCTAGAATAACCATCCATGAATGATATGGCATGGAAACCAGCTATGGAATCGATCAACAGTTCCTTCACGGGAAGGATAAAATAATCCTTTGGGTAGTGATGGTTGAGATCCCAGAAGTTGATGCATACTCTGATCTGTTTGTTCTTCTTCCTGAAAAGAAAAATGTTGGCTAGCCATTTATGGTATTAGACCTCATTAATGAAATTGGATCTGATGATCTTATCAACTTCAGCCTTTACTGTGGCACCATGAAAAGGGATCATCTTTCTAGGAGGATTCTTGAAACTGCTATGATTTGCAGGAAGACCGAGGCGGTGGATGGTGACTTGAGGATCTAGTCCTAGAATTTCTTCTTAACTACAGAAAAATACATCATGATGTTGTTTTAAGAATTATGAATACTCATTTTCTTCCTTGAGATACATAGCAACACTGATCAATAAGGGTTTTAGATCTCTCTCACCACCATGATTCATATACACTAGTTCATCAACCGTGGTAGAGACACCCTCTTCAAATTCATGTGGGATAATTCCCTAAATCCTCTTCTTAACTTATGGAGGGGGGATCCTCTACGGTAGTAGTTTTCTCTAAGTCGACCGATCCCGATGGGATACCGGTTCTAGCTTTAGCGGCGTTAGACACCGCATCGAGGGACTGTTGTGCTTCCAAAAACGTGGCTACAAAAGCTATTGAGTCAATCCCAAATGTTCTTCAGCCTAAACAGTCATGCTTGATGGTATCAAAGAAATGTTGATGCATTGGCTTGATCTGATTTATCCTAGCCCATTGGAACAAGCATGTATGGAACTTGATGTCGCCATAGGGTGGACATCCCAATACCTTGTGGGGGTTAGGGGCTCGGGAATCACCGGGTCCTGATTCGTATAAGAATAAGAGGTGATCTTTCGGTGTCCCCAATACTTGGGAATGTTCCCCCCAACTGTCATAGAAATAACAAAGCGTTGTCCCATATCAGGAGTCTCATCCTCCAACCCATGGATCGGGAAGATGTAGGCATCATCTAAAATCATCCACAAGACAGTTGCAGCTGTAACGGGCTCGACTTTGTAGGCCTTGATCTATTTGTCATTGATTTTATAATTGTCAGAATCCAGGTAGCAGGCTTTACAAGAGGAAAAGGGGGACGATTCACCCTAAATTACACCTAATCGAACATTAAAGGAGTATTTCAGGCATTGGTGACAGGAATAAGGGATCTCCGTGTGTTGGTGGAGTAATGCAGTACCCATCAATGGATTATAAGCGGTGTATTGGTATACAATCATGAACTCGGTGCTAGTGACTAGGCCACTTAACTAAGTCTTCAGAAAGATCATGCGACCGGAGTCTATTCCATCCTATTATAACCATGAATTTTCTTTCCAGAGGGACTCATATCATCCTCAGATATCCCCATCTTTCGAAGTGTTCGAGTTAGGATTAGGTTTATCTCATAGCCTATGTTGACAAGACAACATCAAATCTCCACACCATTGAAGTGTCCAGTGATATATAGTGGACGATTTTCCCTTGTACAGGAGATCCTTAATCTTCTCTAGAGAATGAGATAATGGCCTAGGACTCATCATGCTCAGCTGTCTCAGCATGGAAGGCCTCTACAAATACTACCTGTATCTGAAACTACAGAGGGGTTCTTAAAGAATCATTGAGGGATTAGTGTATATCCACTCATAGGCGAAGAGCCTCAAGGATTTAAAACCATTCGAGAATTCTGGAAAGATTCTTGAGGACGTCATACTTCCGTTCTAGGTGGGAGATTCATCTTAGAGGATGCTGCTCTGTAACAAGAGGTATGGTGGGCCCTGACAGCTGGACCGACGATTGACTGTGGATGGGAATGTCTTGCAGCTCACTAGTCGAAGCCTCTAGAGAGACTACTGAATGAGGTCCAGATGCCTGAGACCAATCTGTAACAGACTGTGGCTGATCACAGTGCAGTCGGAGTGTCTCTTCCTGATCCAGTAGCATATACGGTGGTGAGGGCAGGCCTGATGACATCAGATGAGATGGTTGTGTGTTCTGATCTCTACACTAGTCCTGCGGTATGGTTTCAATGGCATGTATATCCTGTATGGATTTAATGACTGAGGAAATCTGATAAACCATATATTCATAGCTCCCCCAACGCTGGTGACGACTGGGGATGTTAGGAAGATCCTTCTTGCACTCCTCCTCGTCAGGAATCATGTAGTGGTTTTCCAGCTCCAAGGTGTTAACCGAGGCGTACCCTTGATAGTCACTTGAAGAACCCTCAACTACTAGATGTATTCTGGGGGGAATCACCATTTCTGGGGGCATGAAGTCTCTGAGAGTAACTTTTTTTTCTCTTGCGTCGTTGATGCTTGCTCTTCTGGGAAGAGGAAATCTAATACAGCGATGCAGAAGTCATGGTTGCAGCTGACGTAGCAGGTTCTAAATTCTCGATTCAATTAAAGCATGTACAGATAATAAAATGGGAATGATCAATTTCTTTATTAGCCATCCATTCGTCATAAATCTGGGACCCACGGTTAGAACCCTGCTGCCACTCATCTTCGCTGTCACAAACGCTATCGGGCTTCACAAATATGCATGTCAATTGTGTGGGATCTAGGCCAAACTTGACTATGTTTTTGTCATCCTGGTATTGAATCCATGTTTTAAACACATATCATTGTTTGAGGGTGTTCCCCAGGATTCGGTGACAGGGGCTGTAATTGGGGTGATCAGTGGGATCCGCCTCTTCTGGCCTCCTGCATTCAAGAAAGCGTACAATCCCTTGTTCCAAGTCACTTCAAAAATAGCCGAGAACCTGAGCCTAATTAAACGAGTAGGTCTCATTTCTCCTATCCGAGAAGGGGGGCCTTGGAGCCTGACCCTAACAAGGGGATAGAGGAGCTTGTTAAAGAGGCAGAGCCTAATTACTCGCTTGGGTGGTTGCGGTACGTTACACAGGGTCGCCTACCAATTATGAGGCGGCCGCTATTGGGATTGAGGATGTGGTTGCGTTGGAGGGCCTCTGTGAGGCTGAGGATGAAGCTCCATCGGTAATAATTCTAGTTATCTAGGGGTATCTACTTATGCCACCTTAGCAGGCTCAGCCCTGGCAGCCCTTCTTGCGAGAATTGGAGGAGGTAACGGATGTGCCTACCTGGCCTGTTGCAAGGCATGTTCTAGGTGTTGGTCCTTATCAGTGAAGTCTTCGAATCCCTCAGGGTAATTTTAGGTGATTAGAGAGAGGAACAGTTCTGTCTTGACATTCCCCACACACATCGTTAGAAGTTTCTCCTGAGTCAGTGGCATGTCAAGGGAGTATGTGAACCCTTTCCACCGAGACAAAAGACTCTAAAATGCACTCATCGGGCATATGATTTCACATGAAGAGGTTTCCAATACACATATTCCGAGTTCTGGAACTAAACTAGTAAAGAAATTGTCTATGAAGGTCTTCCCAACTAGCCATCGACCTGATGTGTAGCTGGTTGTACCATACAAATGCAGGTCCTTCCAATGTATGTACAAAACAATAGAGTTTGGAAGCCTCTTACTGTGTCGGAGTTCCCAACATGGGTCTGCACCTTGAAATGAAGTGGGCAAGATGCAGCAGTGGGTCACATGTCTGATTAAAGGGGGATAAGGTGGGATTTCTAAATCTCGGGGGTGCTTTCATATCATCCACCCATGCCGGATAACTCTTTCCATCTAGTGGGATTTCCACATGTCGTGTTTCCAATGCCTTGAGGTGAGAAATGAGGGTTTCCATGGAGTCATCTGGGTGAGGGGGGGTTCTATCTTGATGGGGATCCCTCACCAATATTGCGTTGGTGGGTTCTTCAACGTGATAGGTAGGCCCATAGTCTTGGGGAGCGGCTGGTGGGACATTCTGCAGAGCAGCTGGGGGAACATGAGCCAGGTCCTGAGGATTATTATGTTGCTCGGGCAGATTTGGCAATACATACCAAACCCTCTTACAATAAGTTTCAGCCTCTACCCTGTCTTCATGGGAAGGATATTCAAGGTCACTCAAAGGCAACTCACTGGGGGGAGTTGTTCCTTCCCCTACATCCCCGGTTGCAGATCACCATAATCTGGTCATCACTATACAGTGCGTTCTAGAAGGAGTTCGTCAACCATCTTCTTGTTCTTCATGAAGTATTGAAGCAATGTGACTTTTTTGGGATCATCCTTCATCTTCTGCGTTGTGCTAGAAGGATCAGAGGGTTTCACGACTCCAAGGTGTTCTCTTCCCTTATTGTGATTCTTTCTGAGAAATAATGCCTCGGTGGGTGTGATAAGTCTAATTCGCTTTCTCTTCTATTGAGTAACCCTTCCCAACAGATCCAATAGCTTTGGAACTTCCCCAGGGGGTAGGTCCCCATCAAGGATCTCTCTCTGATTCTCCCCCTCTGATAGGTCATCCATGTTAACTGCGACCCTATCTGGGGACATGTCCTCGATATCACTGGGAGAATCGGGATGGATCCGGATAGAACTGAATTGGAGACTAGCATACTGCCCCCATCCATGTATCTACACATTGGGGGAAGCCTCCTTGATGATTCTACAAACCACTTTGATGCTCTGAACACATCATTTTTGTAGGTTCCTATGGCGGCCTGGTGACTCAGGGAACTGGGCCACATGGAGTGCAGCCAAATCAACCAGGCGACATTGTTGTCCAATGTCTTCAAAATGGGATTGAAATTTTTGGTAATCTATTCACTGATAACGAAGAAAGAAGTGTGTAACCCAGAGGGTTTGGCAGAAACATTTGACCTCCACCTAGGTGAGCGATTCTGGCACACTGAAATTCGGTGCTGCAACTAGCCAAAAGCATCTCTGGGAAATGGACCACTATAAGAATGTCCCAAAAGATCCATGGTTCAGACTTGGGGTCTGGCCCTTGAATGCCCCACTCATCAAACAGAGCTGGTTGACGAAATGGTAGTAGTACTGAGGCCAAATGTTGGGACGGTAGGTTGGATGGTGTAGAATACGATGAGCTGGATGACCATAAACAACATCTCGGGCTATCCTCTGATGAATACGGTGAATTGTTCACCACATCACGATAAGACATGATAGTGACCATGGTTTCTGGTGTAAGGAACATGAATTCTGGTAGTGGCCATGCAATTGTTTGTTCACCCTCGGGCCCCAAAATAGATCTATATAATCTATGTTTGAGGTAGAGAGTGCTCTTGGTGGTGATGGAGGTGATTGCATAGCCGGACCCTGGAGAGACACCAAATCTCCCCCCCACGATGTATCTGTAGAGGGAGGCGGGAATCCGATGGACCTCGCATTCCGGAAGTATGAGGCTGATGCACCTTGTTCCTTCCCTGACCATTAAAACAAAGGATCAAGGTGAGGGCTCCATTGCTGAGTCATAGTTCTCTTTAGATTCCAAGAATCAAACAGGTTTTATATCTGTCTAAACCTTCCCGTCATTCTTCTTATGGTGGCGACGACCCGCCCTCCTACCTCGGGATGGCTCTTCGAGATAGGTTTGATTTCTGGAGTGAGTATGACCTTCATCCAAACTAATGATGGTATAGAGAGGGCTTCCGCCTACGTGATCTAGGGGGTGAGGAGCACCTGGAAAGATGTCAAAGGGAACAGAGGGATGACCTTTGTGTCTGCTAGCTGACGTGCAAAGAGGGTCTCTTTGGGATGTGTTGGAGCAGGTAAGACCTCCTCCGACGCTGGTGGGAGCATGGGTAGGGACTCCATTCTTATTTACCATGGCAATGTCAGTGCGAGGAGTCTCCTCATACTGGTCAAGCCAAACACGGGTAAGACCTCCGTGTTGGGTATCGAAAAAGTGAGGCCGAACATCACTCCTACAATTGTTGGGGTGAGGATGACATTCTCCAGCTGGTGTAAGGACATATAAAATCTCCCCATTCTGAATATTGAGCATATGGGAAACATCTCCACACGAGAAGTATGTGGCAGGAGGAACGACTTTATACCTGATGTCATGAGCACAAGAGAGGCTTCTGTACTGAATGTCACTACAATGAGGATGACGCTCATTCATATGTATGGTGGCATGGGGAAGACCTCCACGCTAAGTTTGGTAGCTGGGAGGACCCACACTCTCATTAGTGATGGTACTGGGAGGACCTCCGTATAGGGTATCATTTCCGCAGTTATGCCCATGGTGGGCGCCACCTGTATCGGTGACCAGGAGAGTAAACGCAACCTTCCCATAGGGCGGTCTGTGCCTCGATCTAGTCCAAGTGACTGTACACCCCTACATATCATAGATTGGGAAATTATGGTATATTTAATTTGAGGCACGGGCCATGGTAGTTGTTGACGTTGACACCCCTCAGCGAGTGTCCTCCTCAACCTGCGCCCGACCCTGGCGTCGGGTCAACCAGACTGGGGCTGGCGGTGCAGGTTCATATCTTACCTATTCCTAGACCCATGGGGCAGGGTGGTAGTGATGGCGCGACCTAGTGGGGGACCTCCTTCGGATCCCCTTAATCAAGATCCAACCTGGGCTAACTTATACATCCCTAACCTCATCGGTGTAAGGGAGTGAGTCATCCAAGCGTTCTGGGGAAAGGCTCTCAAAATGGCTGTGCGTCGGAGTGGGGAGTAGTGGATCCATGCGCAGCCCCTGAGGGAGGTAGTGGCGATGAGACGTAGATGCCTCTAAATCCAAGATGTCCATTTTTTAATTCAGTATAATACCCTACTACTCGCATCAGAAGATGAGGTCGTTTTTCACCCTTCACTGAAAAAATTCTGATGGGGAGATGGGGCGCGGGTGCCCATGAGTTTTGGATGTGGAGGCCGCCATGGGGAGAATGAGGCTACGCGGGACTATCATTATGACGTTTCTCTTAATCTTACATAGGTAGGATAGCGGTGATTAGTTTACTGATATAGTATCTTGGGTCACGTAAATCAGGGAGGTTAACCCATTAGTGCTGAATGAAAAGGAAATTCGCATCCAGTTCCCCAGCGCCATTCCATCTTCCATGGATGGTAAGAAGGATCCATGCTGACAACGTCATAGATCAGGATGTCCAATGTTCAAATTTCTACCACTTTTAGTTAGTTTCACACCAGGAAAACTATTTTACTGGCAGGACCTAGCGTCGGATAACTAGATCTGCTGACACACTAATCCACTGATTTCTTGAAATCTACTAATATCTATAGTGAGGAGAAGACCAGCTTCACGTCGGGTTTACCATTTCTATTTCTGACGCTTTCTCCGGGGCATGAAAATCCATCTGTTGGGGAGGACACATAGTTGTTGCCCTATATTCCAACTTTCCAATGGTTGGCGACATCTTTCGCTTATTCCGGTGCATTTTCCCCTTGATTGAAACGGGATAATGGGATGTCGGTTCCACCTTTTGTGGATTCCTCCTCGTATCTTGGTACCTAGTCTGGGTCTCCCTTAATGATTAATATGTTCTTCCTGAAACTCTTCCCAATGGCATGACTTCATGGATGTTAGTTAATTAGAATGATTCTATCAAGACATTCCAAGTGTTCAAGTCAGGGAAGCGACCTTCGTTCGGGGGAGTAGTCACGTTTGGACATCACTGGAGTGTCTAGACACTGGAATACTGGCCTGTCTAGTTTCTTCCCCTTATTATGGGGCTTCTCGAGGGCACGAAAGCACGATTCATCCCACGTCGAGTGTGGGGAATCATATGACAAGGGAATGTCTCTGAGGTTTTCCTCATCTTCCCATGTTTAACAAGGGTATGTCGAATGTTTTACATCTAGAAGAGACAGATCAGACTAATCTAAACACTGATTGGATTGGATCAGATAGGTGCAACCCGTAGTGGTAACACTGATGTTGGGGCTAACTCGTGGTTAGTTACCCAATTGCTACTAGGATCAGTGAGATAGTGGGTGACATGATCTCACTAGGATGTGGTAGCCCAGGTGAGAGCCAAGATGGATATGGATGGTTGAGAAAATTGGGTAGAGAATGGGATGGAGTCATTATAAAGATGACGGTGATATTGGGATTGGTCATAAAAGACACTTCCTATATATCCTCGTGGTATGGAATCAAATTCCACGTAGTTCAGTAGGAAGATGGGACCCCATAGGAGGAGGCCCGTGAGAATGGATGCATGGAGGGGACCCAGAAGAAGTGGAACCTCCGAGTTGGGGCATGACCTTCCCGAAACACATAGGCTTGAGAGAGAGATGTCAAGATGGGACATGAGTGATGGTCTTGAACCATATGGAGGCTTCCTACATACCCTTCCTTGGAAAGGATCAAAGTCTGCGTAGTTCGGGAGGGGGAATAGAATTGGGGTGTGTGCAAAGGACAACGACCAAAAACATATTGGGTCTTGTACTTGGTTAGAAGCCTGGGAGTGGGTCTGATGCCACTAGAATGGACCATAGATGTAAGTCCCAAGAAAGGGGACTACAATGGGTTACCTCTGGATGGGTATCACAACAAATTATCATCAATTTGGGAATGTAATGGATTACCGTCGATTGGGATTAACCACATCTTACCATTGATTGGGGAACACAATGGCTTACCGTCGATTGGGGTTAACAATAGATAGACGATGATTGGTGTTAACAAAGAATTAAAAATGATTTGGGAACACAATGTATTACCACTTGATGGGGTTAAACCTCATGGAGGCTTCCTACGTACCCTTTCCAGGAGTCAGGGATCAAAGACCATGTAGTTTGAATGAGATGAGAAGAGGGTTTACAGTTTAATGTCATGTAGGACGGGGGCCAACCGACGTGAAGTGGTCGGAACTGGTGGGTGTTGGGATTAAACCTTTGGGAGGCTACCTAAGTACCTTTTCTTGGAAAGTATCAAAGTCTGCATAGTTCAGAATAGTGTGGTGAACCGATGTGAAGATGGTCTAGACCAATGGATGATGGGATTGAACCTTTAAGAGGCTTCTTATGTACCTAACCATGGAAAGGATCAAAGTCCATGTAGTTTGGAAGGGTTTGGTGAACTTACATAAAGATTTTTGGGACCAATGTTTGATAGGATTGAACCTTTGGGAGGCTTCCTACGTACATTACCTTATCAAGGATCAAAGTCCACATTGTTCAGAAGAGGTTTTGGAACCGACGTGAAGATGTTCTGAACCAAATAGTTTATGGGATTGGACCTCAAGGAGGCATCCTACATACCTTGCCATGGAATGGATCAAAATCTACACAGTGCGGGAGGGTGTGAACGGATGTTAAGCAGGTCGGTACTAATGCATTATGGGATTGAACCTCTGGGAGGCTTCCTATGTACCTTACCTTGGAAAGGATCAAATTCCATGTAGTTCAGATGAGGTTTGGGAACCGATGTGAAGATGGTTGAAATGAAATAGGTGATGGGATTGAACCTCTGAGAGGCTTCCTACGTACCCTTCCTTGGCAAGGATCAATGTCCACGTAATTTGATAGAGGCTTGGTGGAAGGCTTGGGACTTACACACTCGGGTGGCCCATGGAGGATTTCATGGTTTATGCTTACTCTAAGCCCACATGAGTAATGCTCAGTGTGAGAAACAAGATGTAGTAGAGACCTGATGATCACATCGTGAATGGTGCGTGAATGGGAAATGGAGTGGGGAATACATGTGGTTAATGGCCCAAAGAGGAAACAAGGGCTTATGCGTGGTTAGAATCCCAAGGAGAAGTATATTTGGACTTACTTGAAGATGGAGGCCCGAATAAACAAAGCCTAGAGGGAGAGGTATGGGGTATCGAGGATCCATCTGCCCCTCTTACCTCTTAGTCTTTGGTACAAAATAGAGGAGTGGGAGAAGCAATTCTGCCTCCCGCAAGAAAGGAAAGGGGCTTACACCAATATGGCTGCCCGTCCCCATAGATAGGCATTTCTCTAGCAAATAAGATCTCATTCCATGTGAGGAAGATATCACTCTTGTAGAGACGAGTGAGATTATAGAATTTCTGAGATGGGGACCTCCGCGTATGAAGCACTGGGTGAGGTCACAGTTTAACATCATGTGCTAAGGATGATGGTTCTTGGAAGTTTAATGTCCTTCCGCTCAGACAAGGCGGTTTCACTCCACACCCCTATGACTTACATGATTGGTACCTACCCACCCCTGAGGAAGGGAAGGAATCAGCAATGCCGGGATGAGGGGTTGTCATGGAGTGATCCACTGAGGGGTCCATGTTAGCATGGCAATGCGAATAAGAAATAGCCATTAGTGTGCCTATGTGAAGAAGCATGAGGCTAAGCAATGCAACATTAAGAACCACCCAAGGGACTTTGAAATTACATTATATGAACATGGAGGTTCTTATGGGAAGTAGGATTGTGGAGGAAAGGGATTCACAGGAAGGGATTACATGAATCTCTAACGCTCTATATAGTGGGGGAGCTTCACAAATGGGTTTTATACGCGAAGTGGGGGGGGGGAACCCAGGAAAAAGGCATAGGTCCATATGGGGGTTGCTTCGCAAAGTGGAAAGGCTTTCACAGAGCAAGGATTCATGAAGAAAAGGTGTCCTGCGAGGCGTGGCACTGCGAAGCAATGTTCATCATGAATCACAGTAACCCAGCCTTATCATAGGGTGTACATGTGCATATAGGTTACTTCACACATCATGAGTGCTCTGTGAAGACCTGAGTCCCCTTGGGGATCCCCTTCCTTCGTGACGGATCTTGGGCTGCATGAAGGGAATCCATCTTTGAAGAGTTGTAGAATTTAAGCTAAGGGAATGATACTTCATGATGCTCAAGTAACTTGAAGAGTTTGTCATTCACAAAGAATAAAGTGATTCACGATTTGAGATATGAGAAGGTGAAAGGTTGGAGTATCCATCCTTTGGGCTCGAGGGGAGTCTGATATTTATAGGGAAGAGGTGTCGTGAAGTAGGGATTTCTTAGTGCAAATATATGTGGCACATTGTTGTAACCATGGAGCCTCTAGCATCCTTTCTCCATGGTGGAATTGAAAACATCAATTGGATCGTGGATCCTCCCACCTCCTTGATTCGTAGTGGCTTCACAAACATCAATCAGATCGTGGAGCCTCCAGTCTCCTTGCTCCACTGTGGCTTCCCAAATGTCAGTCAGTTCATGGATCCTCCTACCTCTTTGCTCTGTGGTGGATTTAAAAATGTTAATTGGATCGCGGATCCTCCCGCCTCCTTGAACTATGATAGCTCGGAAAATGAGGTAGCTTCGCACTGGCCACGGTGCTACATGGCTCTACAAATAGGCTTCACGAAGCAACCCTGAAGAAGGTGGTTTCCACTTTACTTGTGATCCTCATCTCCCCATATTTTGGCTCTAACATGGTTGAATATCATATTAAGTAGATGGAATATAAATAATAATAAATTAATAAGTTTTAATCAAAACATATTGAGTTGGAAACCACATTAAGGAATATGAATGAAAATTTCAACAATGCTTCGGAAGTAAAAGATGGTACTTCTAAAGTTGCTAAGAAGGCTCAATATGAGAATCATGTTAAATATTTACTCAAAAAATTAATGTTTCATTTGATTCATTTAATATTTCTATTTCAAGAATAGGTGTTGGTAATTCTTGGGTAGATAAGGGATGTGAGAAACCCTTAATATCTACAAAAGTATAAAATTAATTCAAAAGAAAAATGTTCTACGTCCTGAGTATGTTTGAGCTGAAAGATGCTACCAAACTCAATAAAGTTTCTATAGAGAAAGATTTTTTTTAATAGATAATATGATTTGATGGCTATTGTTGATGTTTTAAAATCTACAGACATAGATCTTATAATTTTTGTAACAATATATCTCTACCTGGAAGAAGGTTTGACAAAAGTGGATGAAATTGTTAGAGTAGAGTGAGTAACTTTTTTAACTTATAAAAAATTGATAATGTGAATTATCAAGATGTTAGAAACATTACAACAAAAAATAAATTTTAATGTTTGGAAGAAGTTTTTGGAAAACATTATCATACTATTCATCATGCCAAATGTTGTATGACACTTCTTCCAGAACAAGTTTATTACAGTAAAAATGAAGAAGAATCTAAAAAGAATAAAGTTAAGGAAATTGATTTTTTTGTTGAGACAGCTCTGAATGCAATTAAAATGACAACCATGGATACTTTATACTGGTTATTATTCACATTTGAAAGGTGATATTAAAATATTGAATCATTTTAAAATCCCTGATGGAGGAGTAGTTACCTTTGGTACTGATAGTTTTTTAAAATCATTAGAATCTAAAAGGTTGAGATTGAAGTGGAAAAGTTGAAATATAAGAAGTTTTATTTTTTTTATGAGATAAAACATAACATACTTAGTCTAAGTAAACTTTTTTATGATGGAAAAGGTGTTTTTTAGAAAATACTTTTGTTTATAAAAAGTGTGAAAGGAGGAAACATTATTATAAAATGAGAAATAACCATTGGGAGTCTCTTCCAAATAAAAGAATACAACAATTCCTATTACTTGAGTGGTGAAGATGAATACAAATTTTGGGACCGAAGACTTGGGAAGATTGGATAGAAAAGTATGAAAAAACATTCTAATGTAGATATTTTTTGAAACATTCAAGAATAGAAAAGAAGAGAAGAATATGTTTAAGTAACTTTTCAAAAAGGGATTACGAATAAAAAAAGTCATAAGAGAGTTGAGATTTGATCTACTAGACCACTTGAGATTATTCATTCAGATTTATGTGGGCCTATGAGACATAAACCAAAAAAAGTAGATTTATACTTTATTACTATTATTGATGATTTAAATCAGATGAAAAACATCAAGTTTATGATTCATAAGTCATAGGCTATTGAAATGTTAAAATTCTTCAGAAAATATTTTGAGAAAGAAATGGGGGTTTCATGTTGAGAAAAAATAATGGTATTGAGTTCAAAAGAAATACATTTGAAAATTACCTGAAAAATCATGGTATCAAACATTATTATAGTGCTCCCTAAATTCCAAAAGAAAATGGTGTATCAGAATGAAATAATAGTAGTTTAGTAGAAATTAGAAGAAGTATGTTTGCATAATACAAACTTTTATAATTATGTTGGAGAGAAGCTCTTAATACTATTGTACATGATCAAAATAGAGTATTATTTAGATTTGAAACCAAAATGTCTTATTTTTGAATGTGGTATAACAAAAATCCTTTAATAAATTACTTCAATGTTTATGGATGTCCATTTTTACATATAATAAAAAATCCACATCTTGGATTGTTTGGTGATAAAGCTAAGAAAGGAATATTTCTATGCTATTCAAAAAACGTAAGAAGTTACAAATATTGAACAAAAATTTAAAAAATATAGTGGAATCATATGATGTGTATGTTATTGAAAACCAAAATTACTTAAAAACGTTTATGAGAATACTGTGGATGATAAATTGGATATCTCAAAAAATAGTAAAAGATAGTCAAAACATCCTTATTAAGATTCAGAATAATCATTTGATGAGGAATGATTATTTGGGAGAGACACTTTATAATTACATATGTTACAAAAAAAATGTTTATTTCGAAAGCATTATTGAAAATTAGAAGGCATCAGTTTAGACATGAATAAATTTGACATTAGAAAATCAGACTTCACTTATCACAAAATTTGAACCACAATCAGTTTTAGAGGCTATTAAACACAAAAAATGGGTGGATTATATGAATCAAGAGTTAGATCAGATTGAGTAAAATGAAACATTGTGACTAGTTTCATGATCACAAAATATAAATGCTATTACACCAAGTGGGTTTATAGAAACATGTTAAATAAACATGGAGATGTTTCAAGAAACAAATCCAAGTTTCTTTGTTATGGACATTCATGAGGGAAAATCCTCCACAGTTGCAAGATTATAAACAATTATAATGTTTCATTAATTGCTCATACATCGGAATTATAATGTTTAAGATATTGATGTAATGTAAAATTTTATAAATGGTGAGATTGAGGACAATGTTTACATTGAACATCCTTATGGGTTTTTACTTGATAAGGATGATAATAAGTTTTGTAAATTGAAGAATGTTTTATACGGTCTAAAACAAGTTCCACATGCATGTTATTCTAAACTTTATTTTTTTGAGAATGTTGAACTATTATAAAGGAAAGTTGATAGAATATTTTATGTGAAAATATGGGCTCCAAAACACTAATTTTAATTATTTAAGTGGATGATATAATTTTTTATAGGGATGAAGAAAGAGTCTGTAAAGAACATTTTGAAGAAATTAAAAATAATTTTGAAATTTAAATGTTGGGATAATTAAATTTATTCCTTTGCATTAAAGTTCAACAGAAATAAAAAAACATTTTATAATCTCAAGAAAAGTATGCCAAGGAATTTTTAAAGAAGTTTGGGATATAAGAATCCAAACAATTTTTTACTCTTATTTCAATGAGCATGAAGTTGTGTAAATATTAATCTAGAGAAAATTTTGAAATAGAAATATTCTCAAAAGCTTATAGGAAGTCTACATTATCATACAACCTCAAGACATGATATTGCTAATTCTAGTACTTTGTTCTCTAGGTAACCAAGTAATCCAACAGAATCAAATATATGGGAAGTAAAATTAATTCTAATATACATTAAATGGAAAACTTCAAATGGGTTTTTATATAAAAGAAATAGTGAGATGAAGTCTCATGTGTTTACTGATGTCGGTTGGGCTGGAGATTGAAATAATAGAAAATAAACCTCAGGGGGAACATTTTACATTGGGGAATTTTGTGTGATTTATCATAGTAAGAAACAATATCTAGTAAGTTTCAGAATAAATGAATCTAAAGATGTTTCAACTACTCAAGATTGTAATTAAATGATATGGATAAAAGTTCAACTGGAAGATTTGAAAGGAAATGTTTTTAAACATTTAAGATACTTTGTGATAATCAATGTTCAATTGATATTTCTAAAAATAAGGTCCAACATTCAATATCAAAACAATGTTTTATAAATTTTCACTTTATAAAAGTTAAATTTGTAGATGGATATGTTATGTTGGAATATATTTTAGAAAAGTATCATATTTACAATACATTTACAAAATAAATGCTGAAAAAAGGGTTTGTATAATTGAGGTTGCAACATCATGTTCAGCCTCCTACCATGACTTCCTAAACATCATAAGGAAGTAAACCCCACCATTATTTGGATTATGTTCACAATGGTAGTGAAAAAGTAACAAATTTGGACTTAGTAATAATTTTTTACATATCTTTGTTAATTGAATCTGAAGATGTGGTTTTCATTAAATGGGGGAGAGAAAAGGGAAAGTGAGAGAAAAAAAAGTTTGGGATATTTTATCCATACATGACAACAAAATATTTGTATCATTGAGGGATGAAATTACTTTAAAAACATTACTTTATATAGTAGTGTGGTCTCAGGAAACTCCCTTTTTATAAAGTCTATGTTTTGATAAATGTCAAAAACATGATTTGTTTACAAAAGTTTAGTTGTGAAAAAATTTAGAGTGTTGAAAATGTTTTCAATGAGGTTTGTAAACTATTACAAAGGGATAGATTGGTAAAAATCTTTTATAATTTGTTTTAATGAAGTTATTTTATTTGTTGAAAACTATCCTTTTTGTATAAGAATGTTTTTTATTCAAGAATCAGATACAGCCCAACGTAAAGAGAATTGTAATAAAGTTTAAATATACTAGAATTATAAACCCAATCATAAAGGGGTTGAAAAGTTTTTAATAAAGTTTTTTTTATAGACATAGAGGATCGAACTGAGAAGAACCAGACTCAGAGTATCAGATTACTCTAGATTAGATTCAGATCATCATATTCAAGAGAATCAATGGCGGAAATTATTGATTGATATAAAATTTCTTTTCTATATTCTTATAAATAAATAAGTTACTAAGTTATAAAGTCAACAGTTTGTGTATTAATAAGTCTTAATTACACTAAAGAGGTTTGTTAAGGAAATTGGAGTCAAGAGTTATAAAGTTCACAAACATTCTAAACAAATTCAAAATATTCTTTTCTACCCATGACTTTCTCATAAATTCAGAAACATACTCATGATAAAAGATTTTGAATAATTTGAACAATGATAAAGATTGTGTAGGTTCCAGAAGTACCAAACTCTGAAGCTGTAAGATTTCTTAATATTTAAATCTAATTGTGTTTGAATAATTTTGAAGATACAAAGTGTATAATTACATCGTAATGAGATAAGACAAAAATAGAAATCATAATGAGATGAGAAATAAACATAACAATTTAGGATTCGAGAAGGAAACAAATGCATAATGAGATGAAAAGGAAACATATTCATGTGGAGCTGAGAAGGAAATTGATTTGTACTGATCTAAGAAGGAAATATATCATAATGAGATGAGAATGAAATAGATTTGCAATGAGGAGAGAAGGAAACATATTTTTAATGAGCAGTTTTTGAAGAAGAATCTAAAATAAGAATCTAGAAGTATTGTCTCAAGAAATGAAGTGGTCAAACTAGAAATTTTATTTTTCATAAATCATGGATAAATCTAAAGAGGATTTTTTTGAGCCACCTAATGAGGGTTTAATAATTCAATGTTGAAGTTTATATGATTTATATTTTTTGATTTTTGGAAATTTGATGAAACGGGGATATTTATCAAGATTCCCACTTTTTTTTTCTTCATCACATATAAATAATTTCTCAGATAAATTTTTTATTAAAACTTTTATGCAACAGGAAATGGAAGAGAGCTAAATATTTCGAGTGAAAGTTATTTCGAACTAATATCAATGAATAAGATCATACACCTAGAATTTTTGTTTGCTGGACATGAGATTGGTATTGTGGATTGTCATATTAAGTCAATTGGATTTATTCAATTAGACTGATAAATATCATATTGAGTTTCTGAGAAGAGTTTGAGAATTGTAGATGAATTAAGGGAGATTCATATTGACCTATCAGATTGAGAAATTTGGATCCATCCAAAATGGACTGAGGAATTATAGAGCAGTTTCAACAAAGTCATTATTATTTTGTTTGGGTAAATTGTTTTATAATAGTGAATTTATATATACCCATGGGATTGGATATGGAAAGGATGTAGATTCTCACAATAAGGTCGAACCATGTAACTCTTGTGTTCTTTAATTACTTTCCTAATTTTTCATGCATGATTATTTACAAAAATATGACAGGGAAATAAATCCTAACAGGTTCTATGGGTTATGTTTTAAAAATTATTTAAACTTATAAAAGTTAACAATCGAATAACCCCCCCCAGTTGTTGTTTGATCCTTTATAACTTCAATGATCATAGTATATTAGTGAATCATCGTTATTGATGAAGTCGTTTATTCATGATCTCTATATAAATTAATAAAATAAGTATCAAATAAAAATAATAATGAAATTAAATAAATAAATAAATAAATTGATGATAGAATAAACAAATAAAATACTAGGAAGATATATATTCAAGATATATGTGTACATTATTACACAAGGTATGTTTCCCAGTTGTTTCATAAAAAATCAATTTTTTTCTTATGAATACGAAGACTTTGGCAAGTCTTGATTGTATAGAAAATATATAAATATAGAAGTTATTAATAAATTTTTTAAATTAAATTGTAATTATATTCAAAAATACCTCATCAGGGATTCTTTTTTTTATGGTATATGATATATTTCATGAATTTGAAAACATAATAACCCTAGTGTTTTTAATTGGTTTGTTTTGGACACTGCTGAAACATTGAAAACAATAATTAATTTTGTTTACATAAGTTTTAATTGTGAAATGTTGTTATATATACCATAATACATATCAACTTATATAATTAGATATGATTCTTGTATGTATGGTAAGTCCTCATGCCAGGATTTTGATGATATTTAAACACTACCTTATCATACCAGGATTTTCATTAAATCATGTTATAAAATATACAACATTATGTTTACTTCTAAAATATTTCCTATAGTGTATTAAAAATTATGATACATCATCATGTGTGGAGTTTTTGTCTGGAATCCATAAATTGAATCTAGAAAATAAATATTTGAAGATTGCAAATTGAAAATAATGAGTAAACAATTCTTCCTAAAAAAAGATGGAATATGTAATGAAATGAATGAAAATATATTTGATATGATTAATTTTTTGAGTTTTAACCCTATATAACTGATAATAAGATAAGTATATTTTTTACATTTTCATTCAAACACTATGACCAATTTTTCCATTCTTTCATAAATTTGATCTATTTATAATGAGGTTTCTAGTGTAGAATATATGTGAGGACTAACAATTATATATTTCTATTTATAATTTCTTCCCTTGAAATAGTTTTGATATACCTGCCTATAAAAAATATCAATTATATTTAGTCATAATTTATTAGTAAATAATCCATTGGAAAAATAAATCTTGAAAAAAAACCTCATGCATAAATTTAAAACCAGGCCTCATATCCATTCACACTTAAGTATGTCATTTATATTCTCCAGATAAATATAGTTTTTAATGGCCTCTCTATACATTTGATCTTTATAACCAATTATTGAATTACTAACACTTTTTTACACTTGTATCCACATAAACCTTAAATTTTAGTAAATTTAAAAGTTGAATGGGTTGGGTAAAGGTGATTTGTGAATATATTTTTGATTAGCCAATTAATCCTTTAGATTGTTTTTATTCAAACATTCATTTCACTACTTTCCCTTTTTTACATCTATAATAACATTCATTTTTTCAGTCATTTTTTCATTAACTGTTAAATATTTCTCATGAAAAAATAATTATAAATGCATACTTCCTTTTTGACATGTTTGTTTACAGTATATAGTGGTCATGCTACCAATGTTCCAACAGATTCATCAATAGTATGAATATTTGTGTCATCATGGGGAACAGGTAGCTCGGTGCTCATATCATGAGCTATATTAATCCTTACTCTCACGTTTCTTATTGAATGTTGTCTATTGTGTAGAATTTAATTTTGGATATTGAACATGGAATCCCTCACAAAAATGTGATGTGTGGGTGTTGATAGATATAAATCACAATAATTTTCACATTCTATAATATCAGTATAATAATTTCATTAGTGTCTTAATGATTCACATTTCATAAGAATAATTATGAGGATAGTTAGTAACTTTTCTGAGAGGTATATTTGAGGGGAATGGCTCACCACAATGATGGTGGGGGTGGGAGGATCTTTAAATTGTGGGTTTTTGTGTTTTTTATTCTCTATGATTCCTTCACATAACATTTTCTGAAAAATCTGACCACCAATTTAATTTTTTTTCCAAGAGGAACTAATCATGCCTATAAGTTTTCCATTTTTTTATCTTTATCCCTATGTTCATTTATTTATTGAAATGATGTTTGAGGTGTCACTCTAAAAAATAAATCATTGACGCTACCATACAGTTCTAGCCGATTTAAGGACACTTATAGTAGTTGTTCATTTGGTACAACTGATGATGATTCATGTTTCTCTTTTGGATAATGAATATAGAAGAATAAGTAATAATTTTTATGTAATACCTATTAAATGAAAAAAAAATTATGTCATACAAATTTTTTTTACCACACATTTTCTGTATTTTCATCTATGAAAATCCCATATATATTTACATGTTACTCAATCTATATAACATGATGCGAGATTAAATGGGATTTTTATTTAGATTCATCACTCTACATATAAATATAGAAACACAATTATGTTGTTGTTTCATGTCACATAAATGTATTATGGTAGATTTAAAATATGTACCAATTTTTTTCAAGTGAAGCATACCCAATCCTAACATAGAGTAGGGGTGAATTTCTTTTTATACATGTTCTTATTTCTGTACACATTTTTTATTTCATAAATTAATAATTATTAATCAAAGAGATTAATAAACATATTGTCAGACAATGTATCACTAGTCATAATGTACCTGAAAAATATCTCCTCATGACATTCAATAAATAAATCCCTTGCTTCATGGATTATCAGGTGTGCATAAATCTATGTTCGGTGCAGTTTAATCTTCAATTTAGGATATACTAGATTAAAATTCGTAAGAATTGTGAAAAAGCATCTATGAGCCATTCTAGAAATCATTAAAAAAATTCATTTGGGATTCATCTACTATAAATACACTCTATAAGGGATAATGGAGAGTAAGTTAATGTTTAAATATTACTTTTTTAGTAAAAAAAAATATCATAATGTTACCCTAATCTCTTCCCATATCAGTTTTTCAAGCATGGGCGCAACATTGTTCCATGAATCTGTATCAATCAACATGTTCTTGTGGGTAGTGATCCTAATGAAACTGCTGAACATGACCTTATTGGGGTTAATATCAAAGTTGTTTTCATTTTATCCAACCTCAAAATTGATCCCTTTGCATCTCCCCTTAATAATGTTTTCCAACACCATCATGATACGGTGCACTAGTTTTTTATGGGACACTACTTGTTCACTATTTACCATTTACTCAGGTTCAACATCATCTATATGTTGTTCCTATGGATTGGTTTCATCGTAACATGTAATAGATTTTGGTTCCTTGGCATTGAGAGCTCATAATGGTTAAGAAACCTATTGTTCCTCATGATTGGGATCATCAACATGTATAGAAGTCATTATCATAATAATAGTATAAATTTTTAATTTAGATTACATAAATGAAGTAGTGAACAAATAATAATATAAGGTAACACAATTTATATTACAAAAAAAAAACCTGAAAATTAAACTCCCTTTTTTAAAAGGTTGATGGGATTTGAACCCTCCATCAAGTATCCAAATCCCTTCATTGCAATCTATTAAGACAAACAAGCCTCTGACTACATTGTGACTACTGTAAATTGATTGTGACGCCTTAATGAAGGGTTTGTCCTTAGTTGAATTTTCATCTAACACTTTAGTACTATTATTCTATAACATAATAATTTAATAATTTCGTTTTGTGGGATCTGGAACATAAGACATTTTTACTACATGTAATTATAATATAAATGGTTCATCATTTTACCCTTTTTACTAAAATCCACTTCCATAAATTCTAATTCGTCGACTTTAATAACATTTCTATTTTCAATCCAATTTTTTTGAAAAATTGGCACTTTGATTGTTGTATAATATAGATCCCATATTTTTTTATGATTACAATTTATGAAATATTAATAATAATTGGTCTTCATCCCTTGGTTCCAGATACATGCATCACTTCATTCACAACTGTAACTCCACTATTTTTCATGGTACTTCATTCATCAGGTTCATTTTTAAAGATAATATAACGCATAATTACAAAACCATTATATGATAAAACATGCACACTTTTTCTTCTGGATAGCCATCAAATTCGTTCTAAAATTGAATTAAGATTTTCAAATGACTCCTTAAAAATATGGTCTGAAAACCATCTTATAAACTATTTATTTTGTTTGTTTGATATCCATATTTCATACCTTGAGGGATTAAAATGCCAAAAAATTTATTTGTGGGTTTCAACATATTAGGAAACCTCTAAGATGTTATTCGAAAGGTAAATGTGGGAATGCTTTTAATTGATAATAGCGATTGTGATAGCATCTATCCCAGATATTCCTTCCCCAAATTTTTTTTCAATGTGGATAGATTTCGGTAGACCAATGCTTTCCACACCAGATAGGTAGTCGGTATAGAATTCATTGGATTCATCAACAATATAGTTCTCTATAATAAAAAATCATCGTCATCATTGATTTTTTAGATAATTTTTCAAAATCATCATATTTCATTAATCGGGATACATCCATCTATAATGTACATGACCACATATTAAAATCTCTCTTAACAGGTGAACCATCCAGTGAACCATCATATCAATGAATGTGAGTGGGAATAAAATTTATAATTCACATAATATGATTCAATTTTCTTTTCCATTTTTGGTAATTTCTCTAGGTCTATATATTTTATACATATATATTTAAAATGAAATTGATATTTTTTAATATATGTATTACATTCTTAGTAAAAATTATATATAAATCTACAAGCATTATATCTTGCAACAAAACATGACATTCATTTGATTTCAGATCATTTAACTTTAAATCTGTCATTGAAAAGATATAATTTATATTCGATGAATACCCCTATGGAACATTTATATCATTATAGATGTGGAAAAACTAATATCTCTTCTACCTGGAATGATTTTAAGCAACTAGAGAAAGAGAATTATATCTTCACCCTTCATTGTCCCCAACTCTTCTCGTATTCGAATGTCAATCATGTCCAACCTAGCCTTAATTTCATACTTTGTTTTGTCGAGTGAATTTAGTAACATGTCAATGACACTATCAAACATATTCTTTCAACATGAAAAACATCAATAAAATATCTTCCACATAATAAATTCTTTTTTTTCAATTAAAAAAAACTGATGTCTTTTCCAAATTGGTTTTCATTATGTTTTTCAAAAAAGGTTTTCCTAAAGCAGTGTCTATGTCTTCTTGATAGTCAAATATTTGATCACCAGTTAGAGAATAAAGTTTTGTAAAAATTTATAATCTCCCTCTAAATGATTTCCTCCAATATAAGTACTTATTTTACCATTTAAAAATAGGCAATGTCCTAGAAATACAGTCATTAATGATTGTTTCATCCTAATTTCCTGGGTAACTTTTTCACAAATGGGACACCCTTGTGTGCCTTTAATGATATATATTAAAAACTTTCCATAAATATGAATTTATTTTATCATCTCATGAAACATGTATCTCAATGTGAAATATTAATTTCTGAAATCATAATATAATGTAACAATTGAATCCCATAATAATTTCAAATCATTGATCAGTAGAGACAAATAAACATCAATATCATTACCCAGTTGTTTTGGTAAATATATAAGAAGAGATAACATAATTTATTTTCATTTCATGTATATACACAGTGTAATGGTATAACATACAAACATAATTGGTCATGTACTATATATTTTGATTTGAATACCATAAGGATTCACTCTATCTGTAGATAGTGCCAGATGAAGGTTTCTTGGCTCATTTCAAAATTAAGGATACTAATGATCAAATCTATACCACTAAGGAGATTATGATGGGGCATAAGTTCTCCAAATATATTTCTAGTATTTATATTCCACTTCAATTTACGTGTAGTCTCCTAACTTATATATAAGAACCTAAACCTTTTAATGATTGGAATGTACCATAAAACATTCGTAGGACCTGATTCATCTATATTGTATCAAGAAGAACCACACATTGGATATTATCTAAGTTATTTTTGTTCCTTAAGAAATTTTATATATTCATTTAGACATGAATCTAGTCTTTTAAATATCATACCCATTGAATTTAGCATTTTTTTAACAACATATGTTTGTCTAGGAGGATCATTATATTCTAGTAACACATCATTAAAGAGATCAAAAAGTTTAGTAAAATTGACATCACTCCAATTGTTTCAAGATTTTTAATAATACATATTTTTTATGATTTATAATGTGGTAAGTTATGTAAGACAAACATACACTGGTGTCTTTTCACAACTCTAACTTCTCAAAAAAAATTATAAAATCACAAAATTAATATCCAACTATCATTTCTATTTATTCTATATGATCATCATCATCATTAACACCTCTAATCACATCCTTGAAACAGACTTCTTCATTTTCCACGCATGTAATCAGGTCAGATGATCCATAAAATGTCATGTTATCCCATTCACTAGATACATTCACTTTTGTTTCATGTTTAGTCAATTTATACCTTCAATTTATTTCATAACGGATCAAGTATTATTCCAACTCCTCTAAACTCATTAGTATTGAATTAAAAAACCATAAAAACAGAAAAAGGATATGAGAATGGTTATAAGAATTATGTTTTACAAATATGATTAACTCTTTCACCCCATCTTCATACTCTTTTTTCATATGATTATCATCTATCCATTTTCAATTCACATCCATCCTATTTTTTCGGTAATATTAATATTATATAAAATAAATAATGTCAAAAAAAAAAGGTTCTTTCAAATAAGTGGAACCCAAAAATTGAACGTTTCAAATAATTTTAGAATACCATGAAGGAAATGGTTAATTGAATTTAAGAAAAGAATTACTCCACTGGGGGTAGGTTTTTTCCTTTGAATTCATCTACAATAATCACCAGTTCTTAGTATGGGATGACTAATACTCATATTAGTTCCAAATACATAGGTGCATATCCAAAAGAGATGGGGTTGTGTCTGGATAAAAAAAATACAATAATAAATTTTTGGGAGATGAAGATGAAGAGTATGAGAGTATTCTCCTAGTATCTTATTGTCCCCAGGCAAGGGAGCTGGTGAAACATTGGAAAACATTTATTAGTTTGCTATCTAAAGTAAAAAAAATATGTTATAGTAGTCTGATCCCTATAAGGGGATCCCTGATTTTATTTACCCTAAAAAGGCTCAAGTGGATGGTATTACACTCCCTCATTATGGGACAACCATTATAGTTTCCACATTCAAAGCATGATTTCAATTACTCCATGAAAAGGAAAAGGACTTTTGTCTGAGGATGTAATTTCAGAAGTGATTATATTCTAATGAGGCCATGGTTGCGGGAGTGGGGTCATGATGGATATCCTATGTCTTGTATTGAGTTATTTACATGCCCTTTACATGGAATTATAATCAATATATATTATAAAGGAAGTCTGCTTCTGTATATCTAGGAGGTTTCTGAAAGTTAATTTGATCATATAAATATAGATACCACCCTTTTTCCATACACATATATGCATTTATTAATATAGATACCATTCACCCCATTGTATTTACAAATACTCATACCACCAAAATTTTTGACACATATATTGAGGAGAGTCCTAGAATTAAATGAAAATTAGTAAGTCAGAGGTTCAAGCCTTTAATCAATAATAGAGGTTAATTTACTAGGAGTAATTGTAAAAGAAAAAGTGTGTCACTTATTTATACCCCCTTCTTAGTGATAAATTACCACTACCCTAGAATCTTCAATAAGTGAAATTACAAAAAAAAATGTAGCCTATAATCTATCCTAAAATATTCTTATTCATCTTTTTCTCTTATATAGTATCCCTATTCATTCCAATCTTGTATTGGGAAATTAAATTTTTTTGATCCTTCAATGTTCCTTCTGTTTTGTTTGAGTGGATTTTTTTCTTTGATGATACCAATGTAATACATTGATCCCTTTTCTAGTTCCATTAATCATATAAAAAACAATCACTAATTTTAGGCTTGTTCTAGGTTGGTTCTCATCGTAAAGTGGTGGTTGAATTATCTTCCTTCGAATCCAAAGTGCTTCCCTATAATCCTTCTTGTAGGTATACACCTCTTCCCTCTCATATTTCATAGAGATATTATAAAATTTGTATAGAGTTTAGTGAATGTAAGTAAAAATTTTCCATTTTTGTTAGGAATGACTTATTAAGTTATCTCATATGAAGTTTAAGGGTCATTTAGAATTCATTTTGTCTTTATGATAAGTTATAAGCACACCTTTGGTATTTTCATTGTTTTTTTCACTGATGGTAACATTGTACATGTTCAAAACATGGAATGACTTATTGGTACATGTGTTATGTGACTAAAATTAAGGGAGTTATTTCTGTGTAACAATTTTTTCACATAATGTTTTTTTAATATTTATAATTTGTATTTAATAAGAAGTCATTATTTTTATTATATTAATATTATTATTTGAAAATAAAATGTATTTTAATAAAATGGTAAATTTAAAAATAATAGATTTTATGTGTTTATATATATAATGGAAATAAATTATTAATAAAGAAATAATAAAGGCTATTAGGAATTTAAAATAAAATATCTAATATTAATGAAGTATTTCTTACAAGAAACATAAATTAAAAATATATTATATGTTTTCAATTAATATTTCAATTATATAAATTTATAGTTTGATTTAAAAAACATTAAATATTTTGAATCAGCATATAGAAATTGATTAAGATAGTAAACAACATTTATTGGTAATAAATCTATTACATGTGAGTATAGTTAAATTTGTAGATGAATAGAAATTACTATAAAATATGGTTAATGGAAAAAATGATGTATGTATTTAAAAAATATATATATAATTATAATTTAATATTTTAATTCCCAATTTCAATTCTTTCAAAATAAATATTAATTTGAGAATATTAATTCATAATTATTTGTAAATTATTATTCCAACACAACTAAAAATATGAAGACCCATAAATAATAGCCATTCTGACAATTTTTCCAATACATGGTGTGAGAGACTATTTTAAAAAAGTTTTTTACCTTGTTTTTAATTTCAGAAATACATTTCATTTAAATTAAAATAAACTAAAATTTTATTTTCCTTTCAAAAACTCTTTATATATATTCAAAACTATTATTAGGTATCCAGAACACCAATTTAGAACACATTCTATTAGGGTTATTGAAGTTAATGATAATTTTGATGGGAAATCTACAATAATCAAGAACTATGATGAAGAACCCCTCAATTACAGATGAAACAAGTCTTGAAGAAACCATCCCATTCCCAAACAACCATGGTATAAAATAAATTTAGAACCCAATCCTCACTTAGGGTTCGGATGGTGTGCACACAGCAAGGGGGAGATAAAAGAACAACATGAACTGAGGTATAAAGGAGAAACAAAAAAGAAATCAAACCTAACCTAGATGAACCAGACCTGAATTGCAAAGAAACCACAAAAAATCACCATTTTTGAGTAGAATAATGGAAGGGAGAAGTGAAACTAGTCTTCCCTAGTCTATGAATAATGTGTATCAATAAGAGGTGGGTTAAGGGAGAGGTTAATTTGTGTGGGGTAATTTCATAATTTTTCATTTTGGAGTTTATGGGTACATCGCATCGTTGGTGGTTCAGGTGGGCGTCTAGGGTAGTTCTCGATGTTGGTCGGTGTGTGTAGTTGGCCGGTGTCCCATAAACACCAGCATGATAATGAAGATCATGATTAAATATGAGAATAAATAATCACATACATTATATCTTGATAGTATTGATTCGTCGAGAAGCTAGATAAAGAGTGGTGGTGAGGTTTTAGTACTGTGAAATCTTGAAGGCATGTAGGAGGAGGACTTAGTTAGGGTACTATTTGAAACAACATGTAAGGATTTTATCTGAACAATAAAAAAATTGATAAATAAGCATTTTATCAGTGCTAAAAAATTAGGTGCTGATAAAACGCACCTTTATCAATGCTAAAATTCTTGCATTGATAATGAAATATTTTATCATCACCTTTTTAGCACAGATAAAACTCATTATTTCTTAGCGCTAAAAAAGAATTGATAAAGAAAAAATTTAAATAATATAATAAATATATTTAAAAAATATAAATTTATATATTTATAAATAAATATGTAAAGAATTACATATATGTATTTATAAATATAATTATAAATAAATATTTTTAGTATCTAAATATATTTATTATAATTTTTTAATTATTTAAATATATATTTAATTAGTTATAGTTATAATTATAAATAATTTTATTTAAAAATATTTTTATATCATAATAAAAATATTTATATAAATATATATATTTAAATTTAAATATATATATATAACCAGAACGATCCAAACCATTGGTTAGACCCATTGTCCCGAAATTTATTAAAAATAATAATATAAAGTATACAAGGTGATGAAATGCTAAAAAAAAATTAGAGGACACTGCTGCAAATAAAGAAAGCCAAACTTCCATGAAAAGATAGGAAAAATAATCATGTGGACTGAAATTAGCCATTGCACTTGCCTCTGAGGTGTTGACCCCTCTTTGATGTTTTCGGATTTTTCTGTATTTTGTCATCATCAACTTGAAGGTCAAAGTTGAAATCTAGTGGTATATTTTCTTAAAGTGGGTGAGGATCTTGTTCACCAGTTGGACTTGATCCCTCCGATAATATCTTCAGATCGTAACTTCTCTAAGAATTGTCGAACTCTACATTGAACACATCCCTACTATTGGATCTATTTATAATATCGAGCAGACTAAGAGAATACTCCATTACCTTTAGTTGGAACTGATCCAAATTTTTCATTGACACCACAAAAGAATCTCCTTTAAACATTACCTCATTATTTGTAGATAGACTCACCCTATCTTTGACTTCATGAGTGATGTGGGCTTCCATATTATTCATCCATTTATGGTTCAGAGGAAGATGCCGCTCTTGGACCAATTTTTTATCAACATCAAACCAAGCATCATGTTCCCTTTCTGACTCGTCATTGTCATCTTCCTCTTCATAAATAATGATTTCATGTTTATATATATTTATATAATTATATGTATATAATTATAAATAAAATAAAAATATGTATTATAATTTTATAATTACTTAATTATTTATTTAATTATTTTTATTTATAATTCAAAATAAAAATATATAAAAAATATTTCTATATAATTATACCACAAACAGTAGGCCATGGATAAGATTCATGACTACTGAAAATTATTATAAAAGAGTAAAAAGTACACAAGGGATAGTAAGGGTAGAATATGGATTAACCCCACCAACAAAATAGATATATACCACGGTTACCTTTCCATCCATGACCTCGTCCACGAAATCCACCTCTACATATTGGATGTATTCCCCTTTGCCATTGTTTAGGGGTCTTCCAAGAACCACCTGTGTGAGCATGTTCATCGGAGGATTGCCCCATATGCACATCTTCATAAGGAACCTATACTTATGCCACCCCTTCCTCGGTAACCACCAAACCTCCTCGGTCAATTCCCTCTTCAACATTGCTTCTGAATCTGCCATGCCCTGCATCATCGTGAGTTACAACATTCTTCTTGTCAGCCATGCCTTGAGCTGCAGCATCCAAAACCTCCTCACCATGTAGCTTTCCAAACTGTGGAGATAACAAAGGAGAGGATGCATCATAAATAGTTTTTTTAGTTGACAGGTATTCCTTTCTCGGCTCTCCATATACAACAAGAAAAACTCTAGAGAGTTAATCAATTCAAGCATCGTAAAGAAGTTGGATTTCACAACAGTAGTGGTAGGAGGAACCACTACATTGGATGTTAGAACATCTGAATCCACTGGATGAGGAAGTGACAGTAATGGTTCATCATTTACAGGGGAAGAAGGTCCCCAATCTATAGTAGGAGGCAGACCCAAGGCGCTCAAAGAAGTTCCCTCCAATGGTGTTGTCACATGGGTAACAGATTTCCCAGCATTATTCTCCCCAGGAAAAACCATATCAGCAGAAGAAGTCTCTACTATGTGCTCAATAGTAGGAGAGTCACAATGACCACCTTCTGTGTGCATAGCAATAGAGGCAGAAATTTTCACACAGGTATGTGAAACTGAGTGATCAGATTGATCCCTTCTTTGAGAACCACTTCCACCAAGATAGGCAATCATGGAACTACCATTTATTTTCCCCTTAGAATGAAATTGTTCTTACAAAAGAACATCATCACCCATTTCAATATCATCGGGGTTGAGCCTTATATTTTTAAAAAGAATGAAAATTAATAAGCACAAGAAAGGTATATGAGGCCAGAAAAGTGAAATCCCCCATCAAAAGGAAAAAAACAACCCAACCATCACTGTAGTCATGATCAATGTCATGAACAGAATCTTCAGTATTTTCAACAGACTTATACTTTGACTGCAAATTCCTATGAATAAAGAGCGTAATATACTTCTCCTTAATCTTCACTTATTTTGGATTGATATGAGTCGACATGGAAGACAAAATTCTCCCATGACCTCAATTTAAATCTTCTCATCCACCCCGTCCTTAGACTTTCCTACCCTATCTCTATGTTTTTTGATGCATCATTGCTTTATGCCGATCCTTTTCAGTATCAATAATGTATTTCATAAAATGGATGACATCATCATTAAGTGCCTCAAAACTGTTACCCTATGTGACATTCTATGACTTCTCATTTTTAAAATCAGAAGCATTAATTTTTTTATGAAATCAAGTTTTCCTTGGAACCATTTGGAAACCTTCATTATTCACATTCCGCTTACTTTTAATACTTACAGAGATCATTTCTTCAGGAATATTATCCCTGACATGCATAGTCGCTTCCCTTGCGATAGAATCCATTATATCTTTCAAAGCAGAAGAATACATAATCATATTTTTCAATGATTTTCTGTTAATGGTTGAGGTATCCATGTTCTCATATATAGGTTGATCATCAGTCGTAGCTTTCACATCAATCCCTCAGATGCCTTGCTCACGAAGGTATTTTTAAAATTTATAATGATTGTCCACTTTATTTTCAAGGGAAACATGACCTATTTTTACCATTGCATGTTTCCCATCATCATCATGAGATTCTGAGGAAATGATATCCAACCAAAGACCCTGGTTTCCAGATCCCTATATAAAAATATCGACTGACTACTGGGTTTCCGCCTCACCAACTTGCCCGATTACATTAGCTGTCTTTCCTTCAAATTGTCCAGTATTATTTCATACATCATCATTAGATACAACCTTTAATATCTCAGTCTTTTGAGTATAACAAACACCTAACTTCCTTCTCTTTTGAATAAATAATCCTTATCACAACCATGAGTATGGAAAAACCCATTGACAACTGATCTCCAACAAATGGAAGGATCATTCCCCATAATATTAGAGTCCATACAGAATTTAGAAACTCTATTATAACCAATCTTAAAATCAATATCATTTTCATTAATGGAAAAAATTCCCAATAAACCATAGTTTATCCCAGATAAACCTCAACCAGAAAGTGGGAAAGATGATTTAACCTTGCAGTCTCAGTTTCCATGTCCATTTTAGTGGGAACACCAATCGACATGGAAATGTCATATAATATGTTTTGATGATAAATGATCCAATGAAGACCATAGGACTTCATAGAGATTTCAGTAGAAGAGTAACCGACATCTAGTGGAATAAATTTTTTGTCCCAATCCTTAATGGGAAGAAATATGGTTTTTATAGAAATAGTATTGAAACCCCTTGCCTACATCTTCATGTCCTCAGAAGGGAAGAGGATATGAAAACACATGCTTCCCAATGAAACACTTCTCCAATTGAAGAATCCAAAAATCAATGATAACCGTTCAACAAAATCAATCATCTTCAAGGGAACAAATCCCCTAGGAAAAATAAGTTGATAAATGATATAATTTTTACCAGTTTCAAGTTTTTTTATCTCCACGTCCCAGACTTCCTTAATGTGGGAAATGCTTCTTTTATGATGAATGGAAAAGGAATCAGACCCTTTTTAGTTATAGAAATAACACCCCTCATGACCCTAATGCTTTGCCGATCCATCACTCATCTACCCTGCAAATTCTACCATGAGTGCATCTCCCTTCTTCAAACTAGTGCGGGTTTTACCAGCATCAACCGCCTGTGTAACATTTCATGTTGATCCAACACTGCATGATCAGAAGGCGTCAAAACACCCCTATGGAATTAAATCCTCCATTGAGACTAGGGGTGTCCAAATTTGACCCAACCCAACCAATTTGGGTCGGGTTGAATATTTCATTTCCAGGGGTCGGGTCATATCGGGTTAACCCATGGTCCGGTTGGGTTGGGTCACGGGTTGGGAGAAATATTACCCAACCCAACACTTCCGCTACACATCCCGCAGACATGTTATTTCTTGATCGCCAACACGCCACCCGTAGTTTTCACCACTATAGTGGCATCCCCATTCCCTAACCCCTCCACCCTCTCATGTGTCATTTCATGCCTCACCCTCACCCGTCTTCCTCCTCCACTACCACTACTGCATAGTGCGAACACCATGGACCCACATGCTGCCTTCACCTCCACATCTGGCTCCATTCTGACTGCCATCGATGACACCATATCTACTATAGAATACCTCCAAAAAAGAGAAATGGGAATCCAATTACTATTCCCACCACTAACCTCCGCCTTTTGGGTTCGATTCATTGTTGTCTCCTGAGCTCACCAGAGTAGAAAATCGAGTGCCGCCTTACCAGAGGAGATTTGCATGTTCCGCTGCTATCCATGGAGGACTCGAGGAACACCACATCCCCCAAATAAAACCAATACTAATCGCCTATTGAAACTGACTGTCGTATATGGAAAATCGTGATCCTTCATAGCCTCTCCTCTTGAAACTGACCAAGCACGCCGCCGATGAAGTAGTTCATGACTAGCCTGAGAAGAAAATGTCTTTGACAATGGGATCAAAATGTCAGTAGATCACGACTAACAAAGTGCGTGATTAAGGATTTCACAACGCCCAAACGGATATGAAGGAGATCACCCTATTAAACCCTTGGGTGTTGACATGGTGGAGCCGTGAGGAGAATGAGTAAGAAGGAGAAGTTCGAGTTAATGAGGTAGCTTCCTTTAATTTTACATAACCCAATCGACCCGATCGACCCAACCTGATGTGATACCGGTTGGGTTGGGTTAGTAAAAAACACATATGACCCGACTTGAACTTTTTTTGGTGGGTCAGGTCCAAAAAAACCTTTTACCCTACCCAACCCGACCCATGAACACTCTTAATTGAGATAGAGGGATCCCGAAACAAAAATGTGGAGGTGAGTTGGACCCATAACAGACATTGTGGTAGGCCGTGAGGCTATAAGAATCGATCCCATAACAGATCCATGTTTCTATTCCACGCATCGAACTGATATCCTATAACAGAACTATGAAGATCTTGGTTCCTCGCAGCAGATCCGTGAAGATCTCAGATCCTCACAGTAGATCCATGAAGATCTCAGTTCCTCATAGCAGATTTTTTGAGAGGAAATCCCATAGTAGTTACATAAGTTAGTTCCATGCAGTGAGATTATTGGGGCTACAATAGATCATAGAACATAGTTCCTTACTGTGAGAATCAGTAATGAGACTCATGATGGCAGCGAGATGCATGATAGAAAAATGGGTCAACCTTAATCGTCATCAAATCAACGGAGAGAGAAGCTCGTGAGAACCGAACCCATCCATCTCCTTTGATATATATATATATATAAGGATATTTTTAAAAGTGTTTTTTAAAAAAAAATCTGAAAAACCGCATAGGTTAATTTTTTAAAAGAAAAACAAGCTACAAAGGCAGCATTTCTGATGCCACCTTTGTGTTGGTTCACAAAAGCGGCATATGCGATACCCCCTTTGTGCCCCCACATCACCTTTGGCCTGGATCGATGACATGGTAAAGGTGGTTGGGGGGAGGCCACCTTTCGCCTCTACAAAAGGCCAAAGGCAGCACCTTGGCCTGAACTCCCTATAAAAGGGGGCCCCCTCTCCTAACTTGATCCTTTCCTTTATATCTCCTAAATTTTCTCCATCTCTCTCAAAAAAAATCATTACCTGTGTGTATTTTTATGAAGCATATTTTAAAGGTATGTTTCATTATTTAATTTAATGTTTTTATTTATATAATTTAATTCTTTTTAGTTTTAAATATTTCAATTTTTAAATATTTTAGGTAGTTCTTAATATTTATTTATTTACTCTCTATAATTAGTTATATATATTTTGAAATAATTATTGTTAGTTGTATAGATTAAGTATATATTAACTTATGATTAAGTATTTTGAAATTTTGTAGCTTAAATATTATGTGGTTATCTAAGCAAATAAATTCTTGTCTGGCTACAAACAAGTGGAGGTGGCTCTGGCATAGATGTACCTAGGGGTAAAACCCGAAAACACCTCTTTGAGCTAAATTCAAACAAGAACTGGTACACGATAACGGGCCTTGCTGCACTCCTAGTTTGACACTCCCGGGGGAAATTCATAAGATGATTCATATTTTCTATATAAACTACTAAAATATCTATGAAAATAAAAATCAAATCAGTATATTTATCAATGATAAAAAGATAAATATATTGTTATATAATGTAATTAGGACAATATCATTAGTGAATTAAAGTTATTATTAGTTAGTTATAATTAACTAATGAATATAATATGATTGATTATTGAATAATAAATAATTAAAGAATAACATAATAATGAATAAATAGTGATTAAAGATTGATTTTTTAGTTAAAAACTGTATTAAATTCAATTTAAAACGACAATCATAATTAATTAAAATGAAATAGAGAAGAGAATGATTTAAAATGTAAATATTATATAGTTTAGAAATAATAGTTATTATTAGACATAATTAATTATATAATAATTAATAACTAACATAGGCTTGAAACATGGATCAATATAATGATTAGCTAATGATACAAATGATCATATAAAGTAAAATGAAGAACAAAAAACACATTAAATAAAAAGGCGCCTAAAATTACATTCTAATAAATATCATATGATCAAACATCAGTAAAATATTTTAGGGTATAGAAAGGCACCCTAAAATTACATTCTAATAAATATCATATGGTCAAAAAAATTGTTAATATTTTTTACACTATCAAAATTTTGATGAAAGAAACATTTCCGACGTAGAGAGTCATGTTTGCATATGTGTACTCCTATGGGGAGGTTATTCAAACTAATCAAGGATATTCTTATAGTACACAACCAATTATGGTGGTAAGTTTATCTTATTGTGTAACCATAAGTGACATTCAAGAGTGAATTTGTGGTTCCTTAAATCTGGGACCCGATCAAGAGATCATGTTTATGAGCTATAGATATTTTCAATTACCGACCACACTATGGAATCTAGCATTCCTATTAGTTGCTGATGCAGAGTGGGTCCAAGACATTAATTTATTTTCTCAACGATCATATAGTACCATGATGGAGTTATACGTTGATGTTGATACTATACAGAAACAACATCCAGTTGTACGATGACGTAGAATTACAAGAGTGGTAGAAGATAGACCACCTCATGAAATTGAGTTTATTCAAAATGATGTAGTAGAAGAGGACCACCAAGATGATCTCCCAGATATACATTTCAATCTCACTTCTGATAATAAGTTTCTTAATAACGGATTAGATGGTGACAACAGTGCTGATGAGGAGGGACCAATGGATGATAGGGAGGGGGTTTTGAGAAATTTGTTAGTTGTACATAAACCTCGACCTACAATAAATCATCCACCACTCTTTTCATCTTGGTCAAATGTAGTGACACACATGCCTCAATTCGACAATATTGTTCTCACACCAGAAACTGAGTCCCTTGGAGTTGTACCAGATAAGTTTAGTGAGGTGGAAAAACCTTATATATTGGAATGAAATTTCCAAATAAATATTCCTTAAAAAGCAGGCAAAAGTGATTTCATATTGAGAGGCACTTCAAATATATAGATCATGAATCATTCCAGAGTAAATATTTTATACAGTGTGAGAAGTATGGGTATGATTGTAGATTTATCTTGAGGGTGATTTTGGACATTACATTTGAAGGATGGAGAATCTCGAGGATTGAGGCGGCTCATACATGCGTTCATCCAAGCCTCACAAAGGATCATACCTCATTGGATGTAGAATTTGTGTCATCTATTATTGTTGAGATGATTATGAAACGTCAAGATGTTCCAATATCCCTTGTGAAAGAGAGGATTCAACAAAAATTCAGTTATAACATTTCCTATAATAAGGCATGGATGGAGAAACAGAAGGAAATTGTGAAGGTGTATGGTGATTGGGATAACTTATATCGGGTGTGGCTACAATTGATATCCATACTGAGGCATCATTACCAAGTTGTCTTAAATCTGGATACAAATGAACATGTGTCTCATGATAACTTACTTGATCTATCTCGTGGTCAATTTTGTCGGTTGTTCTAGGCATTCCTTCAATATATCTCCACATTTCGTTTCAGCAAACTGTTTATTTAGATTAGTGGAACATTTCAGTATGGAAAATAAAAGGGCGTATTTTTTATTGCGGAAACCCAAGATGGAAACTGTTCACCTCTTCTTCTTGCCTTTTCCATTGTAGAGAAAGAAAACTACGAATCATGGAGTTGGTTTATGGCATGTATCAGCAACCATTCTACCAACATTCGGGGTGTTTGTTTCATATCTGATCGCCATCGATCAATTAATAAGGAAATAAACATCCATCCTGAAACATGGAGATACCCAAATGCACATCATCAGTTCTTCATTAGAAACATTTCTAGAAATGTGCATACAAATTCCACAACGAACCGATGTAGAAGGAAATCACGAGGCTTGGTTCCCATTATATTCTTTATGTTTTACTATTTCTACATAAATATAAAATCAATTTATGTGAAATATCATATATGATTTGTGGCATATGAGTCGGACTAACCGCAGTTTGAAGAACGTTTTGAACAAATCCTTTAGGCTAATCAAGAAGTTTATGATTATATGATGCAGATTCCAAAATAGAAATGGACATTGGAATATAAAAGGTGGAGGAGGTAAAAATACATGACGATAAAAATTGTGGAGTGCATAAATGATATCTTCAAAGGGATTATCAAGAAACATATAATGAACTTAGTTCAGGAGACATTATATCGATGCATGAAGTACTTTAAGGATAGACAAAAACTAGAATCAGACAGAATAAAGCAGGGACTAAGATAAGGAAGTCACTTTAAACGAGAGATTGAAAAGAATAATGAAGAATCTTCTGGTTATCACATCTGTCTCTTTCAAAGAGAAGACTCCCGATTTTAAGTTAAAAAGCATTCAGACCCCATCACAAATCGCATCGGTGAAAAAAAGGTGGTATTATTGGAAACAAGGAAATTTTAATGTGAAAACATTCAGGCCTTACGGTTTCCATGTACACACACCATCGCAGCATGTGCCTCTATAAACATATCATGGGAAGCATATGTTGATCCAGTGTACCAGTAGGATACCATTGTTAACTATTATGATGCACCATGGACACCTATTGGGGAGTATAGTTATTTCCCAATGCCTGAAGGCCAGACGATAGTGATACCTGACATGAATTGTTTACATTATCATGGGAGACCGAAGGCCAGTAGGATGCATAATGGGATGGACTGGCCTCAAGAACAAGGAAAGTGTTTGTGATGAACAATATTTCATAAAGAAGGAAAAAACCAGAAATGATGCCCAAATGTTGTTGGGTCGAGTTCACATTCTCATCCATAAGGATGTATTGTCTTCATTGTGACATTCCCATATTGTAAACTAAATGTTGTTATATCTTATTTTTTCCTCAGTTTTCTAAACCCCCAAAACATCTTCCCTTTGCCATGGTTTTTGGTTAAATTATGTATGATATTTTATTAAACTATTCTATAAGGAAATTATAGTATCATAATGATTTGCATAAGTTATTCAATACATATAATTAGTTAATTCGAAAAACATCATTACTAATTGGCATGGTTTATCTTAATCCCATCCATAAGTAGTTAATCATAAATCTCCTCCAAAATATGTCTAACCAAATTCAAGACCCAATATTTTAGATAATAGAACTTATTTCATAATAATATTCTTGCTTTCAAGAAATTACATTCTTCTTAATCCATAAATAAAATCTGAGATAATAGAATTTATTTCATAAATCCAAAATCATAACACTTAACCCATATTGTAAAGTAAATTTTATTAACCCAGATACATGTATCCTAAACCTTAATATTAAAATTTGAAACCCTAAACCCTCAAACCTAAACCCCAACCCCAATACATCTTCCCTTTTCCATGGTTTTTGGTTAACTTATGTGTGATATTTTAGTAAACAATTCTATAATGAAATTATAGTATCATAATTATTATCATAAGTTAATCAATATATATAATTAGATAAATTCAAAAAAAAATATTTACTAATTGACCAGGTTTATCTTAACCCAATCCATAATGTTATATTTACATTTTCACTTATGACTCATTTCATTTGTTTATATGAAGATGGATGATACCATACAACTCACTCATTAGCCTACCCATATTTCTCATGCCATGTTATAGGGTCTTCCAAATCGATTGGTCAAGGTGTGTCGAGCACACCATTTTCATCACAGGGAGCCTTCACATGCCATTAGACCTTACTTGCATCATGCTGGATTCTATGGCCTAGCCGTACCAAATTTCACATTTGTAGATCATTACCTACTTACTTCCCTCATAGAGAGATGGAGACCAGAGACACACACATTCCACCTACTTGAGGGAGAGATGAAAATCACCCTTTAGGATGTGGTAGCGCTTCTCGGTCTACCTATCCAAGGGATACCTATTATTGGAATCACCCGTACAGCACGACCAGACCTTTCTCAACGCTTGGTAGGCATTTATAGTTTGTCCGACTATAGGGCTATAGATAGATCGTCTATATCTATGCCTTGGTTGGAGTGACAGATTCCACATTTATAGGATGATGAAGATGAGAATATCATCATATGTTATACATGTGCATATATCTTACAGCTCATTGGTGGGACCATCTGTACTGATCACTTGGGGATGCTTGTTCATATGATGTATATACCCCTACTAGAGGACTTTGATCGGGCTGGGACATAATGCTGGGGATTAGCTTGCTTGAAATACACGTAAAAATCATTATGTATGCTACCCCACAGGGACTGTATAGGTCTCAGAGGATGCATCATCCTTATTCAGATGTGGGAATGGGAGCGCATCCCAGTATTCCGTTGTGACCTTGTTGGTCCGCCGGTCAAGATAGAGGTGCTGCATGATGCTCCGCATGGATGCTAGTGTGATAAGTCATTTCTATTTTCTTCAGATTCTACTATGAGTTATTGTATATAATTTCTCATTATTTTTCACTATCGTTGATGTATTTTAAGGGTGGTGTCAGCGGCACAATCTTTACGTGGATTCAAGATAGCATTGGGGTGTATATTGGCTATAGTTGGACTATGTCTTACCTGATCTGGTATGTATATACAATTTATATCTATTTATCCTATTTAACAATAGCATCAATTTTAGTTTTTAGTTGTTGCTTTTTTGAAAAAATCACTAGTCATTTCAGATTTCATGGCTTCCATACTGGAGTATTATGGACCAGTTTCTAGCATACTGCACTATTAGACTTAAAGATGCTATGGTTGTAGTGCCCCTCATTCACTTCCATATTATTGAGTGGCAGCATCCTGATAGGGTTATGCACCAATTTTTCCGTACTCAGCTTATTCCATTACCATCAAGACAGACAGACCGACTTCATGGGATGAAGCTGATAGGGAGGGAGGATGATGACTGGTCTTGAGTACATGCCAGTTTTATCGACTACTGGCACAGATGTGCAGAGTTTCGTATTAAGGGTGTTCCTGCGAACCGATTCTCTCTTTCAGAGAAGGTTGACTATGCGCCATGGTATAGACTGAAGTCTATACTGTATCTTACTTAACCCATCATAGAGATGCATAGGATGGAAATTCAATAAATTTCCATTAGTTTGTTTATTGAATTATTTTCTAATTAAATTTGAATAAATTTACAGGGAATTCACATAGAGAAACTTGTTTGCATGAGTGATGAAGAGGAGGAGGGGGTCTTCAGCGAGGCAGTCGTCCAAGCTACAACACTGGAGGCGAGAGAATCTTTTTGTGCGCTTTATGGGAGCATCTTCATGAGTCTATCTCGGAGAGAGGAGGTTCCTACCCCAGAAGAACATCCAAAAAATAATGCTAGTGCTGAGGAGCTACGACCATGGTGACATAGACAGCGTCATGCTACACATGAGGCCCCACCTGTTCGATAGGCAGAGGTCGGCCCTCTAGTAGTCTAGGTTCAAATGATTCAGGATATGCCTCAGGTGGCATGTGATCCATCTTTCCTGACAGGATATCTGTATTTCTCTCCATCTTGGGTTCCATATCCTTTAAAGCCTTGGATTCCAGATCCATCGTCATCTTGGGGTATAACTCCATCGCATGCATGGTTCCCTAATACGATGGAGGAATGTCCTTCTACCACCCTAGTGGGAGAAGGATACAGATGGAATTATGAGATGCAGTTGACAACTCCTCCCACCGATACACAGATGGAGGATGCACCAGTCGACGTTCCATTTCCCAAAGATCATCCTTCTACAGGTCATCAGACTCCACTACGCACTCGACACAGACGTCCTTTTTGCAGACCACCATGTTGGATGGAATCTCCTCGCCACAGACATAGGCTTTGATTGTAAATTATTGTTCAAATGTTTTATGTATACTAAAATCAAAATACTATTCTTACTTATTGGTTCGAGTGGAATCTCAAGAGGGGGTGAATTGAGTTCCAATTTAATCAATGTTTAAAATATCATTCATATCGATCTTATATTTTATATTATATAGGCTAGAAAAGTCAAGTACATGAATCATTTTTATGTTTTAATTATTTGGATTTGAAAGGTTATAGATAAATTTTTACCATGATTTTTCTAAAAAATATTTTAATTTTTTACTACTAGTTATATGTTTAAGAAATGTTTTAAATTTAATTCATATTGGTCTTAGAGTTTATATTATATAGGCCAACAAATTCAAGTACTTGAAACATTTTTAAGTTTCAAGTAGGTGGATTTGAAATGTTATAAATAATTTTTCACCAAGATTTTTTATTAAATTATTTTTATTTTGGACTACTCATAATATTTTTACAAAATTTATAAAATTTAATTCATATCAGTCTCATAGTTTATATTATAAAGGCCAATAAAGTAATGACTTGATTTTTTTTTAAGTTTCCAGTAGGTGGATTTGAAAGGTTATAAATAATTTTTCCCCGGTATTTTTTAAGAAATTATTTTTATTTTGGACTACTAGTTATTTGATTAATAAGTTTTTAAAATGTCATTCATATCGGTCTTATAGTTTATATTATATAGGCCAGCAAATTCATGTACTTGAATCATTTTTAAGTATCCACTAAATGAATTTGATAGGTTATAAATAAATTTTTACCAAGATTTTTTAAGAATTTATTTTTATTTTGGACTAATTGTTATATGTTTAAGAAATTTTTAATATTTCATTCATATCTATCTTATAGTGTATATTATATTAGCAAGCAAAGTCACATACTTGAAACATTTTTCAGTTTCAAGTAGGTAGATTTGATAGGTTATAAATAATTTTTCACCAAAATTTTTTATGAAATTATTATTATTTTTGAATATTTGTTATATGTTTAAGCAATGTTTAAAATTTCATTCAGATTTATCTTAAAATTTGTATTATATAGGCTTGAAAAGTTACGTACTTGAATAAAAGATAAATTATGTTGAAACATTATGTTTTATTTATATGTATATATATAACCATACGAACATAATAATAAAACATTAAAATTTTAAATATATAAAAAATATAAATAAAAAAATATTATTTTAGGGAATAGGAGGCATCAAGGATGCCGCCTTTATAGCATATTTTTAAAAAAAAATTAACCTATGCAGTTTTTCATAATTTTTTTTAAAAACGCATTTAAAAAAATACTCATATTTATATAACTAAAAATATAATGAAAATATTTATTATAATTTTATAATTATATATTTATCTATTTATAATTATAATTGTGAATAAATATATTTATAAACAATTTTATATAATAAAAATATTTTTATATAATTATATATGTTTATATAATTATATATTTATATTTAAATATTTGTATATATTTATATATATATTAATATATAAGTATTTAATATTATTAATATTTAAATATGTTTAATATAATTTTATAATTATATATTAGGCATTTGGGGGTACAATAACCTTAAACACACAGACAGCAGACATAGAGGCTAGAACATCAGGCTATATCCCCCCTAAGGGATAGCGCACCCATCATGAATTATATATTCAGTACATTTTTCGAAGGCCCGGTGGTCTTGAAGCCCATTACATAGACCAAACGCCCACAATTTGGCGAGAGTGCCCAGTGCAAAATAATGCATTACATCATACAGTATGTGATATCATGTCTGTGTGATGCCTGCATCACAGCCTACCTGCGTCATTCCGGCATCACATGTACACATGTTATATAGATATATATACATCCCACATATGTGTGTACATATATATTGTAACACCCCAAGAGTTCATAGTGTGTTATTTCTTCAAAATAATTCAATAACTTGCACTACACGCAACACCGAGTTCAAGCGCACCATGACTTACCAAACAAGCCGTTCAAAAGAGGTTATGAATAGTATTAACTAAATTTTAAACTTTATATAATCCTTATAATTTTAGAATCCATATTATGAGTTTCTTACACATAATGTAAGAACAAATTCATTTTCAGTATTGTAGTTTTACCAACTTTTAATAGTGAACCCTTTTTAAATAAAATATTTTAAAGTTTTTAACTAAATGGGGACATCACAAAATTTAAAATAAAACATCTCAAGCTTCCACGGTACGCTTTCCTTTAAATAAAACAGTAGCATGTGTTGTACGCAACACCGAGTTCTAACACACCATAACCAATCAAACTAGCCGTTATGAATAGTAATACCTACTTTTTGAAATTATATATATTTTATTTTTAAAATGGACTTCATTTTTGGATTCGGAATATCTAATTTAGCCTAAGGTGAAATTTTGGTACTTTTCGGATAACTTTCATATTTTGATGAATAGTGAAAATTACTAAATTTTAATTAAAAACAAATTTTTTAATCAAAATAATTAATAGTGATAAATTATGAATTTTAGTAGTTTTAAAGTATATTTAGAATATATTATTACCATTTAATATAATGTTGGTCATTGGACATAATTTTACAATTAAACCGAACATAAACAAGTGTCAATCTTTTGATAGTTATTATCTCTTAAAAACACGCTTTTTTGTTTTGACAGTGGGAATTAATTTTAAATTAATTTCTGCCACTTATGTGTTTTGAATTTAGGAAAATGGATTCCATATTTGGAATCAGGATGTTCAAATTGTGTAAATAGGTAACTTTTTTTTTTAGACATTTTGAATAATTACTGCGGTAAATATTTTATTTACCATGGTTAAGGGTAAATCCGGTAAATAAGGGTTAAAAAATAATATTATAATAATACTAAATTACCCTAAAACGTGTCTTAACCCTATTGGTTGATACATGGTCGACCATGGGCATCTTTGGGTCGATTTTGGGACCCCATGGATCCACTTGTAAGTGATAATGACACTTTATTTTAATTAAGTTAAAATGAATACAAAAATGACACAAGCATATATCTTTTAGAAAAACAATTGTTACATAGGGTTATATATGTTTGCCTTTATATTATAAATATTAATTAGAAATATAAAAAGATTTCCTACATAATTATATTTTATTTATAATTTTTAGACATTAAATAATTTATTTTATTTATGACACAATGATGATGCAGTAATTACTATAATAGTAACAAATTAAAATAATTGATATTATAAATACCATAATAAATATAATATGAAACTTTTAATGAATTAAACTAATTTTCTAGGATAATATGATATATTAGTATTGATTTAATTGACTTTGTTCGAAGTAATCAATCTGTTATGAGTTTCACAAAAATCAACTATTGAATAGTGTCAAAATTGACATAAAAGAGTTCTTAAAAAAATATTATATTATTAATTGATATTAAATTTCTAAAAATCTAAGGTTCGGACAAGAGACTTATATCATGATAGGTTCATCATTAATGGACCACTTGGGGGTCGCTTGTATGTATATGGTAAGTTTATTAACCATATAATATAAAAATACAAAGAGACATTGTAAAAGTGAAACTAATTAACTTAGAGTTAATACTTAAAGATAAGGTTAATATAAGTACCCAAACCTATCTAAATTATATTGGTTGAGTTTTTTCGACCCATACCCACCTTAAACTTTGAATAGTCAACTTTGGAGCCATTGGAAACCGAATATGAATTTATTATAAACTAATATCTCTAGCTTTTCCAAAGGTGCCCCTCACCCCTCTTATAAAAGGTCACTCCTCCTTCTCATTTCTTCACACCTTCAAAGCCTTTTGGTTCGGCCAAACTCTGCCCGAATACTCTCCCAACTTCCCTCACTACAACCTAGGGGCCTTAGTTTGATCAGAAAGCCAACCTAAATAGCCCTTTTGATCAAATCAAAAGGAAGAACCCGAAGAAGAGGTAATGATTACACCACCCTTCTCCAAGTTCATTTCTTCTTCCACTTCTTATTCCTTTGTTCTTACCATTCTAAAATAATAACTCCATTATATCACATATACTATAATGTTATTATAAATATGGTACAACCATATTCAGTATTCTATCCACCCTTTTAATAACAGGTCACCATACGTGCGTACGTACGGCTTACCGTCTCCACGTCGTGGTGTAATTGTTATTCAATATATTTTTATTTGGATGGGTATAATAATGATGTTTAACTCATGTAAATAATAAATATAACATGTTAATGATTCTGTATATATGATATACCATCCATTTATATATTATTTTAATATCAAAAGAATGATATTGTCTCTCGTGCGTACGTACGGACTACCGTCTCCACAAACGTGATGAGATTCATTCTCCATCATATCCATTCAAGTATAATTATCATTTTATGATTTAAAAATGATGTTTAAGGACTTGATATCATTCTGGATATGAATAAGATACAACAAACATGGCTTATTTAACAAAACATATAAAAGAAAATGAGTATGTTAACACCCGAAACGACGATAATTCTAAGATATTATTAACAAATCAATGTTATAAGATCATATATGATATCATATTAATATATATGATTCTTGTATAATTTAATAACAATTATTTCACCATTATACAGGAGGTTAACCTACCCCAACCAAGGAAAAGTACAAGGTAAGGGTTATTTCACAATCTCTTCATTATCCGAGATTGTTTATATGTAATAATCTACTGGGATCTCTTTATCATCCACATCCTTGTTTCTTCGAAATGTAATTCAAAACATATTTATTATTAACAATAATATTGGTTAAAGTCATTTATACCCTTGTTTGAATTTTTATAATAGGTTTATAAAGGAATCTTTCCGTCGTTTTCAAAACAAGGTCCTTTTTAACCTTTTCGACAGAATTTAGGTAAGAATGTTTTTTTTAACTTATACGGCAGGTGCGGCTATTTTCTGCCGTTATAAAATCTTCAATGCTTCCCTTACAAGCTTATAAGATAATTTTCAAAGAAAATGTTTTATTTTATATGGATCTTAAATGATTTCAAAATAAAAGGAGATATTTCTTTAAAAAGAATTTTGATTTCATCCATGTCAACATCCTTTGATGGATTTTAAGATTATTTGAAGTTGATTTATTATGATACAAAACTTCTATATTGTATTGAAGGTTTTGTGATATGTTTGACTGTGGATGTGCTATTTTTATACCATTCATAGTTTATGGTGAAAGTATTGACATTTCATATGGTAGTTCCAATAAGAATGTTTATGTTATATTTCAACCTTTACATCATATGAATGTGTTGGACAAGTATGTTCCAGGTTGGGGACTGGTTAAAGTAAGCCTTCCAGGTTGGGGACTGGTTAAAGTAATCCCTCCAGGTTGGGGACTGGTAAAATTAAGCCCTCCAGGTTAGGGACTGGTAAAAGTAAGCCCTCCGGTTTGGTCTCCGGTTATTAGAGGCACTCCGGGTTGGTGTCCGGTTATTAGAGGCACTCCGGGTTGGGTTCCGATTACAGTTAGCCCCAAGGTCTTGGGACGAGGCCTTGAAAAGAAATTAAAGTTTAGCATTATGCATTCCAACATTATGAAAGTGGTTATTGATTTTTGCATGTGATTATTCAATTAGTATAATATCCATGTGAATAAGTAAATGACATTATTTCATTTTACTTTTTCCATACTATGTTGAAGTTCAAGTTTAAAAGGCTTTTGTTTTAGTAATTCATTGCCTTAAATGTTTATTCTTATTGTTGAATGTTCCGCTATATTGTTATCCTTACTGGGCATTTGAGCTCACCCCTTTTCTATGTTTTATTTTTCCCAGGATGTGAAGATATAAGTTATGAATGACCTTCAGGGATATTATGCGGGGATTATAGTGTGGACTGTGGAAACATTATGTTGTTGTAGTAGTTTTTCATTTTATGATGTAATGTAAAACTTATGAATATATCTAGTGTTTCCAAGGCTACTAAACCAATCGGTCTTTCGAGATTTGATCTTTCTTGTGATCATACCAATGTTATGTAATAATGCACCGACTCTGGGTAACTGGGGTCGGGGCATTACAGTTGGTATCAGAGGAAGTTTAGTACAAACCTTGGAAACTAGATTTAGATAAACTCTGATTAGAGCACGTAGACCTAAGATGAACTTTGAGGATTAGTATAGAAGAACTTCCTAGAATTTTGATATTGTAGAGATTTTGTGAGTTTTCCGAGCAATACATCTCTGTCTGGATACGAGCAGGTAGAGGCGGCTCTGGCACAGATGTACCTAGGGGTAAAACCCGAAAACACCGCTTTGAGCTAGACTCGAACGGGAACTGGTGCACGACAACGGGCCTTGCTGCACTCTTGGTTACGACACTCCCGGGGGATATGCTTAGGATAACTCTCATTTTCTTTACAAATAATTTTGAAGGGATTATGAGTATATACTTCCTCAAAGAAAATATTTTTATGATTATGGATTATATCCATAAATAGTTCAATTTATGTTAAGTGTTTTATAAGTATGGGATTATGTATTTTGATTCATAAACTGATCTAGTGTATGCCATTGTTTAAAAATGGCGCCCAGTAGAAGGAATGAGAACTCCAGAAATGCACATGATCCAAAGAGAAGGAAGGATCATATCTTTCATGGTCTTAAGCTAGAATTTATAAGAGAAATAGTCTCCCATGTATTATCATTATATGAAGAAATAATATCATGTGTTGATAAGATAAGTAAAGAGTTTACTGAGTCCTATGGCTTTGAAGGGAAGCAAGAGAAGAAAAGGATGGAAGAGAGAAAGATGGATAAAGGGAAGAGGGAAAAGAAGAATTTTCCCATATGTGGTAACTGTGGAAAGAAACACCCTGGAACTTTCCTGAAAGGAATGAGAGTTTGTTATAAGTGTGGAGGAAAAGGGCACAAAGTACGTGACTGCAAGGGTAAGAAAATGGTTTTAAATGTACAATGCTTCATTTGCAAGGAGTTTGGACACTATGCGAACCTATGTCCCAGTCATCAGACTATGCCGCAAATGATGTTATTGGATAATAATCAAGTTATGATACTACCACAGATGAAGAGGAATGATTAGAGTTTTTATGTTGATTATGTCAATTGAGTGTTGTATCAACAATGTACTTGTTATAATAATTAGGGAGTATATAAGGATTGTACTGCAGTACTATTTCATTAAGGACTTGAGATTGTGTGGAACAAAGAAAAGTGACTCAATAGAAGGATAAATTTTTTGGAAAATATATGGTTGAGAGAATGATAAATCATAATATAGTTCTGATACTTAGGTAGTGATTTTGAAATAATATGTGATTGTTTTGGATAAATTATATTGGATATTCTTGACTACCTTGGAACTGATTAATGATTTGTATATTCCATAATTGTTGGGGTTTAAAACATTTTTGGATTAATGAAGTATATCCAGCATTCTATATGGAATAAGGGAGCATGAATGTAATCAATAAGGAATATGGTAATACATGATGAAGGTATTAATATGCTATTACGGGGTAAAAAGGATCTATATTATGTTTAACTTCCTTATAAATGTTGGACTGTGAGTTTGGACAAAATTATTTTGGATAGTTCTAGTTTGGATTATTTTGGATTTCCATAGAAGGACAACCCGGAGGTCGGGCGGCAACTCGTTGCATCCGGCAAGGCTGCGAGACTTGAACCCGCAACTGAAGGGCGACAAGGGTGTATCACCTACCACTGGCCCACGAGATGTCCTAGATTAAATAATGTAGTTTTTTTTAAAAGATCTGGTAGATGAATTATAAATTTATTTATTTTGGAACTCTGTACGAATAGTATAGAAAAAAAAAATTACAATCTATTATCTTTTAGAGTGAAAGATGAGTTTGTGGTAGAAATTTATTAATGGATAAAACTCTAATTATAAATATCACCTTATGATCTTAGCCAATCTCATAAATAAATTCCTCAACATTAATAAAAGAAACTTAGAACAAAAATGTTGTCCTAGATGGTACCATAAATCATCACTAATTTATGGCTTTGGGATTGTTGGCCTTTTCATAGCCATGTTCTCTACCACTCTCCATCAGATAGTTGATGGTTATATTTCTCTTCCATATCCATATTTTCCAACATGGAACCCTAGTATGTGTTATTTTCAGTAATCTTCATACTTTCCACTCTTTATTTTAAATAGAGGCCTCATTAATTCATTTTTCGATGTGGGATTTCAACTAAGATATTTTGAAATGTCAAAAATGTGTTATCCCAATACCCTATATTTTGTTGAACCGATGGTACTTCAAATCATCATAGATTGATGAGTTTAAGGACCTCAATTTTATTCTTGTTTGTGATTGATGACCTCAATCACTACCTATAAATATTTACATTTTCCCTCCAATTATATGTCTCTAATTACCACCAATGTTCTCCTAATCGAGATCATAATTTGGTGGTGACCCTTTCATTTCTCTTTTCCTCATATTAAGACTAAATTTTAGTAACCCAATTTCCGATGTGGGTTTTCCCACAAATATATTTTCTATTTTCAACCTTTTATTTTCGGAGAACAATTTCAAATTGCGAGGATGCAATTTATTGAAGGAGGGGAGAATGTAACACCCCAAGATTTCATAGTGTGTTATTTCTTCAAAATAATTCAATAACTTGCACTACACGCAACACCGAGTTCAAGCGCACCATGACTTACCAAACAAGCCGTTCAAAAGAGGTTATGAATAGTATTAACTAAATTTTAAACTTTATATAATCCTTATAATTTTAGAATCCATATTATGAGTTTCTTAGACATAATGTAAGAACAAATTCATTTTCAGTATTGCTGTTTTACCAACTTTTAATAGTGAACCCTTTTTAAATAAAATATTTTAAACGTTTTGACTAAATGGGGAAATCAAAAAATTTAAAATAAAACATCCCAAGCTTCCACGGTATGCTTTCTTTTGAATAAAACAGTAGCATGTGTTGTATGCAACACCGAGTTCTAACACACCATAACCAATCAAACTAGCCGTTATGAATAGTAATACCTACTTTTTGAAATTATATATATTTTATATTTTAAAATGGACTTCATTTTTGGATTCGGAATATCTAATTTAGCCTAAGGTGAAATTTTGGTACTTTTCGGATAACTTTCATATTTTGATGAATAGTGAAAATTACTAAATTTTAATTTAAAACAACTTTTTTAATCAAAATAATTAATAGTGATAAATTATGAATTTTAGTAGTTTTAAAGTATATTTAGAATATATTTTTACCATTTAATATAATGTTGGTCATTGGACATAATTTTACAATTAAACCGAACATAAACAAGTGTCAATCTTTTGATAGTTATTATCTCTTAAAAACACGCTTTTTGTTTTGACAGCGAGAATTAATTTTAAATTAATTTCTGCCACTTCTGTGTTTTGAATTTAGGAAAATGGATTACATATTTGGAATCAGGATTTTCAAATTGTTTAAATAGGTAACTTTTATTTTTAGACATTTTGAATAATTACTGCGGTAAATATTTTATTTACCATGGTTAAGGGTAAATCCGGTAAATAAGGGTCAAAAAATAATATTATAATAATACTAAATTACCCTAAAACGTGTCTTAACCCTATTGGTTGATACATGGTCGACCATGGGCATCTTTGGGTCGATTTTGGGACCCCATGGATCCACTTGTAAGTGATAATGACACTTTATTTTAATTAAGTTAAAATGAATACAAAAATGACACAAGCATATATCTTTTAGAAAAACAATTGTTACATAGGGTTATATATGTTGGATTTTAGATTATAAATATTAATTAGAAAGATAAAATTATTTCCTACATAATTATATTTTATTTATAATTTTTAGACATTAAATAATTTATTTTATTTATGACACAATGATGATGCAGTAATTACTATAATAGTGAAAAAGTAAATTAATTGATATTATAAATACCCAAATAAATATAATATGAAACTTTTAATGAATTAAACTAATTTTATAGGATAATATGATATATTAGGATTGATTTAATTGACTTTTTTCGAAGTAATCAATCTGTTATGAGTTTCAAACAAATCAACTATTGAATAGTGTCAAAATTGACATAAAAGAGTTCTTAAAACAAATATTATATTATTAATTGATATTAAATTCCTAAAAATCTAAGGTTCGGACAAGAGACTTATATCATGATAGGTTCATCATTAATGGACCACTTGGGGGTCTCTTGTATTTATATGGTAAGTTTATTAACCATATAATATAAAAATACAAAGAGACATTGTAAAAGTGAAACTAATTAACTTAGAGTTAATACTTAAAGATAAGGTTAATATAAGTACCCAAACCTGTCTAAATTATATTGGTTGAGTTGTTTTCGACCCATCCCCATCTTAACCTTTGAATAGTCAACTTTTGAGCCATTTGAAACCGAATATGAATTTATTATAAACTAATATCTCTAGCTTTTCCAAAGGTGCCCCTCACCCCTCTTATAAAAGGGCACTCCTCCTTCTCATTTCTTCACACCTTCAAAGCCTTTTGGTTCGGCCAAACTCTGCCCTAATACTCTCCCAACTTCCTACACTACAACCTAGGGGCATTATTTTGATCATAAAGCCAACCTAAAGAGCCCTTTTGATCAAATCAAAAGGAAGAACCCGAAGAAGAGGTAATGATTACACCACCCTTCTCCAAGTTCATTTCTTCTTCCACTTATTCTTCCTTTGTTCTTACCATTATAAAATAATAACTCCAGTATATCACATATAATATAATTTTATTATAAATATGGTACAACCATATTCAGTATTCTATCCACCCTTTGAATAACATGTCACCATACGTGCGTACGTACGGCTTACCGTCTCCACGTCGTGGTGTAATTGTTATTCAATATATTATTATTTGGATGGGTATAATAATGATGTGTAACTCATGTAAATAATATATATAACATGTCAATGATTCTGTATATATGATATAACATCCATTTATATATTATTTTAATATCAAAAGAATGATATTTTCGCTCGTGCGTACGTACGGACTACCGTCTCCACGAACGTGATGAGATTCATTCTCCATCGTATCCATTCAAGTATAATTATCATTTGATGATTTAAAAATGATGTTTAAGGACTTGATATCATTCTGGATATGAATAAGATACAACAAACATGGCTTATGTAACAAAACATATAAAAGAAAATGAGTAAGTTAACACCCGAAATGATGATAATTCTAAGATATTGTTAACAAATCAATGTTAAAAGATCATATATGATATCATATTAATATATATGATTATTTTATAATTTAATAACAATTATTTCACCATTATACAGGAGGTTAACCTATCCCAACCAAGGAAAAGTACAAGGTAAGGGTTATTTCACAATCTCTTCATTATCTGAGGTTGTTTATATGTAATAATCTACTGGGATCTCTTTATCATCCACATCCATGTTTCTTCGAAATGTAATTCAAAACATATTTATTATTTAAAAGAATATGGGTTAAGGTCATTTATACCCTTGTTTGACTTTTTATAAGAGGTTTATAAAGGAATCTTTCCGTCATTTTCAAAACAAGGTCCTTTTTAACCTTTTCGACAGAATTAAGGTAAGAATGTTTTTTTTAACTTATACGGCGGGTGCAGCTATTTTCCGCCGTTATAAAATCTTCAAAGCTTCCCTTACAAGCTTATAAGATTATTTTCAAAGAAAATGTTTTATTTTATATGGATCTTAAATGATTTCAAAATAAAAGGAGATATTTCTTTAAAAAGAATTTTGATTTCATCTATGTCAACATCCTTTGATGGATTTTAAGATTATTTGAAGTTGATTTATTATGACACAAAACTTCTATATTGTATTGAAGGTTTTGTGATATGTTTGACTGTGGATGTGCTATTTTTATACCATTCATAGTTTATGGGGAAAGTATTGACATTTCGTATGCTAGTTCCAATAAGAATGTTTATGTTATATTTCAACCTTTACTTCATATGAATGTCTTGGACAAGTATGTTCCAGGTTGGGGACTGGTTAAAGTAAGCCTTCCAGGTTGTGGACTGGTTAAAGTAAGCCCTCCAGGTTGGGGACTGGTAAAAGTAAGCCCTCCAGGTTAGGGACTGGTAAAAGTAAGCCCTCCAGGTTAGGGACTGGTAAAAGTAAGCCCTTCGGTTTGGTCTCCGGTTATTAGAGGCACTCCGGGTTGGTGTCCGGTTATTAGAGGCACTCCGGGTTGGGTTCCGGTTACAGTTAGCCCCAAGGTCTTGGGACGAGGCCTTGAAAAGAAATTAAAGTTTAGAATTATGCATTCCAACATTATGAAAGTGGTTATTGATTTTTGCATGTGATTATTCGATTAGTAGAATATCAATGTGAATAAGTAAATGGGATTATTTCATTTTACTTTTTACATACTATGTTGAAGTTAAAGTTTAAAAGGCTTTTGTTTTAGTAATTCATTGCCTTAAATGTTTATTCTTATTGTTTAATGTTCCGCTATATTGTTATCCTTACTGGGCATTTGAGCTCACCCCTTTTCTATGTTTTATTTTTCCCAGGATGTGAAGATGTAAGTTATGAATGATCTTCAGGGATATTATGAGGGGATTATAGTGTGGACTGTGGAAACATTATGTTGTTGTAGTAGTTTTTCATTTTATGATGTAATGTAAAACTTATGAATATATCTAGTGTTTCCAAGGCTACTAAACCAATCGGTCTTTCGAGATTTGATCTTTCTTGTGATCATGCCAATGTTATGTAATAATGCACCGACTCTGGGTAACTGGGGTCGGGGCGTTACATATATTCAAACGCATATATACATCTGTACACGTAAAACATTTTTATATATATACGCATATGAAAAACACACATACACAAACAAAATTATCAACATTTATGCACATATACATAGATATAAATATTTAAGTTCTAATATACCATATTAAAAACAAATATTTTATAATTTTATAATTTTTTGAATTATTATAATATATATATATATATATATATATCAATATATCATATTTATTTTAATTATTGGATTGCATTTTGTGATTAATTTATATAAATAAACTATTAAACATTTTGACTTACTAAATTTGATACTTTTATTTATATATAATAATGAAACTAATATTCATTTTTTATTAAAAGTTATATAAATCATATTTATATACTATGTCTGCTTATATACACTTATAATAATGTAAATCTTATTTAAAAATATATAACTATATATTTAATTATTTATAATTATATTTATCAATAAACATATTCATAAGTATTTTTATATAATTATATATTTATATATATATTTATATAATTCTACATATATAAATACTCAAATAAGAATAAACATGACAAAGTATTTTAGAAAAGTATCGGTAAAATGAGAAATATAAACAGCCTAAGTCCCAGTGGATATAACTCTCAATGTCCATGGATCAATAGCTTGAACCACCACCAAGAGATGCCTTGCCCCTACATGAACCTGGAAGGAGATAATCTAAAAACACCTTAAGGCCCAAGTAGTGTGTGATCCAAATCCTAGTAGTATTTGACCCAAAGATTACATGACAATATTACATTGTCAAATTAAATAATAATGTTCTTTCAATTTAAATCAAATTTGTTTGGCATTTCAAAACACATATTCAATCAAATCATGCTTCACTTTTACAATGATGTAAATACATTATAAAGTAATTATTCAGAATTTAAATGATGGAAAAATACTTTTAAACAAAATCCTTACAATACAATTGATATAATATTTCTAAAACAATGGATCTTTTCACAAACGGCATAAATAAACACTTTTATATAAAATAGTTCATATAAATCAAAATTTATGTAAAAAAGTTTAAAAAAATGGAATATATTCTTTATATTAAAAATAAAAAAGTGAGAAAAATGTTCATATACCTAAGAAGGTATAATAGTTATGGGGTATAGGGACCCTACACTCAAGGTGAAACGACAATATATGTATACACACATCCCTTTGGACTTAGGCGAAAGAGGACACATCACCATCGCCTAAGAGATTCAACGTGTTGATATGATGTTTTAGAAACATTGTAAAGTGTAAAGTGTTATACAAATAACTCACTGACTACATAATCCATGAAGCTTCTCTAGTAAAAATCAAAAATACGAAATTTATTTAAAGACTGCTTAAAATACAATTCATGCCATTCTCCATTTCGAATATACTAATTTTTCAATAAAAATCTTAATGAGGTTTTAATAAAAAAATATTCCTTTTACAATATAAAACTGAAAGGTTTATATAAAAACAATTTTTAATCAATTTTCACAAATTGGGATTTGAAATGAATTCACTATTCAATTTTACAATCCATTTTCACAATTTAATTCAACAATTTAGTTTTAAAACAAATCCCATCAATTTCTTAATAAATCCCCAATACAATGGAATTTGGGTTTTTCAAAATATTCTATAAAATAAATTCCAAAATTAAATTAAAAAATTTAATTGAATCAATTTCATAATTTAAATTTCACCAATTTCTGTAAACACATCCCAATTCAATGGAATTGGGGGTATTCTAATTTCCTGTGAAAACCCACTTTTAAAACCCCAATTCAATGGAATTAGATTTTTTCAACAAACTAATTGAAAGACATTTAATCAAAATAAAATAATTTCATTTAATTAAAACAATTTAAATTAAACAAATCAATTTACAGTTAATAAAAATTTGGCATCATAATGAAACCACTTAACTCGAGATCAAAGGATCTCGAATCACCAAATCCAAACTGAGATTCATCATCAATGAAAAATGATCATGGAGTCCATGTAACAATGATGAAACCTAGGTTTAAAATCCATAGTAGAGAGTATTAGATCCACAATCTTATGTAAGGATCCATGGAACCCTATGGATTAGAAGAGAGATCATGGGAGATAGAGATTGGGGTGAGGAAACTAATTGAGAGAAGATCAAAGGGAATTCCTCAAGATTCAAATCACATTCGGGAGGTATCTGAGGGGATAATAACTCATATTTGGAGATCCAAGGATATTATAAATTATTTTGAGTCCATACTAATCTATCAAGGAATTAAAATAGGGGTTCATGAATTTTTAATTAAATTTCATATCAATTAAAAACTCATCTGCACAGTTTCCTGGGCATAGGCGCATGGTTTAGAAAAACTGTTTGAAATACATTTTCCTATTATAAATGGTTCACATAGTAATTCCTAATAGGGTTCATAGTTTGAAACTGTGCACAAATTGTGAAAAATCCACTGCCTTGTGTTGCACAGTTTTCTCTAGCAGAATGAACGTTTTGGGAAAACCATCCACCAACCGTGCACTGGCCTAGAAAATTCCAAAATTTCAAAACATTCTCCAAAAAACCCTAAGAGAAACCAAAATAAGCATGACTAAAAATAGGGGATACATGAAAATAGTAAAAGGATGTAACAACCTCCCCACCATAGAAACGTTTTGTCCCCAGATAGCCTATGATGAAGCTTCAATGCCAAAAATATGACACCACTGCTCTCTCATCAGTGTCTCCCTCTCCCACATCTCATGATTATTAGAATAATGATACCATAGTACGAAACAAAATTTATCTTCCTCCGATGATGTAACTTCATTTTAGAATCAATTATCTTGACTGGTCATTCAATAACAGATAAATCAGGTTCAACCTCAAGATCACTCCATCATAGAACATGAGATGGATCAGATTGATACTTTTTCAGCTGTATTTCATGGTACTTTTTGTCAATCGACATCAGCTATGGTGGAAGTACTGAATGATAAAAAAATTTCACACATTATCAACAACCTTGAAAGGACCCACAAAATGAGAAACATGTTTCCCTTTCAGCCCGAGCGATTGATGAACTAACTGAGGTGAAATTTTCAAGAACACATGGTCACCAACTGACAATTCCAAAGTTCTACGATGATGGTCATCACAAGACTTATATTGGATCTACGCCTTCAACATTATTTCATTAATCAACTAGTTCTTTTCTGTCATCTCTTGAACCAAAATTGGTCCAACCAAGGAACATTCACTAATCTACGGCCAACACAACATAGACCTTTAAGGATGAGCATACAAGGCCTTAAAAGGATCCATTATGATCACAGACTGGTGATTATTGTTATAACAAAACTCAACCAGTACTAAATGATCATCCCAAGCTCCACCAAAGTTGATAACACAGGCACAATTCTTATCCTCAATATTATTTATTTCTCTTTCTATCTACCCATATGACTGTGGATGGTATTCCATGCTCAAAATTACATTAGATCCTAGTGATTCATACAGTTCTCTCCAAAATGAGAAGAGAACTGATGATCCATATCAGAAACTACAGTATAAGAAACTCTATGAAAACAAAAAATCTCTTTCACATCAACAATTCCCAACTCCTAAACTTTAGTTCTATAAAAAATGGGTGTAGAGTGACCTAATTTCATCAGCCAATTGATCACAAACCATATCACATTTTTCTTTCTCTAGGTACATGGATACCCAACGACAATGTACATAGATATATCATCCCACTTCTATGTTGGGGTTGTAAGTGGATGATGAAAATATGAAGGTTTTTGGTGCTCAACCTTAACATATTGGCATGTATGACAACAAGATGCAAAATTATCAATGCCTTGTCTCATACTAGGCCACCAAAACTACCAACTCATTTCATTTAACATATTCATGGTTCTCGGGTGCACTTCCCACAAGAAACTATAGCAATCCCCCATCACAACTTTTATTATCAAACATGGTAAAACAGAATGTTTTTGAAAACATAGAATTAAATATTTGGAGAATGAATAATCAATCATGGCTTCCTCACCATTAAGATATTATCTAATTCCATGAAACTCATCATCATGTTGTTGTTCCTAAAGAACCAGTTTGAGAATAACATATGTCAACTCAATACTAGAAAAAAACATGGTAAACGTTTTACCATATAGGTAATTCCCCCAAATCGTAAGAATATGAATCACAGATGCAAGTTCAAGTTCATGGGTTATATAGTTATTCTCATGTGGCCTAAGATGACAAGAACTATATGTGATGACATGATCACCTTTCATAAGAACCATTTCTAAACTGGAACCCGATGTATCATAGAATTCTACATTTTCCTACCCAGCCTCTGGAAGATTCAATACCAATGCAGTAGTCAAAATATGTATTAGCTCAACAAAAAAAAATATGAAAATTTACATACCAAGAAAACTTTAATCCATTTCGAATGAGAGAATTCATTAAAGAAGTGAAATTTGAGAAGTCCTTTATGAACCGACGATAATAACCAGTTAAACCCAATAAGATCCAAATCATGAAAACAGTCTATGGTTTAACCCATGTTATAATTTCTTTCAAATTTTCAGGATAAACTTAATTAACATGTTCTGATACAATGTTTCCTATGATAATTACTTCCCAAATCCATAAATCATATTTCATAAGCTTGTCATAAATTTGGTGATTTATCTGCAAGCTCAGAACAATTCTCAGATGATGTACATAGACCTCCTTAGATTAAGAGTAAACATGTATCTCATCCACAAATACTACCATGAAAGTATCTAGATACTTTTGGAAATATTGGTCATTAAATACATGAAAAATTCAGAAGCATTGGTTAAACCAAACCCCATGAAAAGGTAATCATAATAGTCAAACCTACTCTGAATGGCGGTTTTCGAATGTCGGATACTTTTATCATCAACTAATGGTAACCAGATTGAAGGTATGTCTTTGATAACCACATTTCCAATTTAATCTAACTAATCAAATCATCAATCTTTGGTAATGGATATTTTTTCATTATTGTAAATCGATTGAGTTTTTTATAATCAACACTTATGCAAAGTGAACTATCATCATTATTAGAAAAGAGAACGGGTACCACCCAAGCTGACACAATTAGTCATATGAATCCTTTCTCTAAATGGTCATCCAACTAGTAATTCAAGAATTTTATTTTAGTGGGTTTCATATGGAAATAAGGGATATAAATTGGTTGATTACAACACACTAAGTTAATAGAAAACTCAAATTAACTTACTAGGTAAAAACCAGAAATGTTTGAAGGAAACACATCAGAAAACCCGATGATGAATGGAGTTAGATCACCACTCAAGGATTATCACACCTTAACAAAGGAAAACACAATTATCACTTTCCCCAACTTCAATTCAAATGGACCATCTCTATTCAACCTTTTGTCCCATTATACTTGGAAGACACGACACACACCATTAGGTGTACTAAAAGAGGCATGTCGAAGAAAACAATCAGTTTAGGATTTATTTGAAATTAGCCAATCCATACCAAATCTTATGTAATGAATTTTCATGTAACGAATAAGAAAACACCAAGAAAACTAAATATATTATAGAGAGAAAACACCGGTAGGACTATGGAGACCTTGCTCCCTCTTTTTAGCAAGGGGTATAGAATTATCTATTTCACATGATTAAATCTCCATAAGAAGATTAAGAATATTTACAATACTTGTGGAAATAATTGAATAAGATGCACCAGCATCAACTAGATCAGTCACTAATAATGAGGATATATTGATTATACCTTTCATTGTTGATGGACTCATACCCACTTCCTCTAGAGACTCTTCAACTGTGGAAAGACTCTTCGTTTCACATGCATGTGGATGAAACCCTTATACAGATGTAGCATATGATTTTTCTATAGTTTTAGAAGGTCCTGATGATCCTATGCCACTATGTTGAGTGGAATAAAAATGTGAGAATCTCTACAAGTGACATTTGTAACTATAGGATCCACAGTTCATGGGTTTTTAAATAAAAACCCTCTTTTAATTTCATGGCTTTAAACACCGGTAACAAACTAAAGGTCATATGTCATGCACTACAAGAGGTTTAGAAAATGCCTATGGTTGAGAACCACCATGATAACCATCACACTACCTCTTTTCCTAAGATGAATACACACTTACACTATGAGAGAAAAAAAAATTATGATAACTCGAACATTCCATCTAGGTCTATTTTGACCATAAGAACCATATCCCGAACATTAGCACAAGAAGAGGCTTAAGCAAGAAAACCTGATAATGAATATACTGTCAAATTCCTAACTCAAAACCTTGAGCCTTCATTTTCTTATTTGATACTATCTCAAGTGCGATGTGTACAAGCTCAGAAAAATGGTTTTAAAACTCTATCTTTGTCCTGCCAACCTAGTCATGTTTGTAACACATAGTATCCTTGTTCAAAAACATCAACTCTAGATAGAACTTGTTAGTGAAAATAACTTTTTAGTGCTTTCAGTCTAACCCTCATGTTTTTTATCCATCAACATCATGTCCCCTCATCTCCTAATCATTTATTCCATCAAGAAGGTGGAATAATTCTCTTTGATTTCATCACATGTGTCTAGGAACCCAAACACATGATCAAATCTTATCATCCACCATCAAACACTTTATGGTCATTTCAACCCTTCAGCGGTGCATGCTTATGATGAAGAAACTCTTGATAAAAAACTTTGAGAAAATCCCTAAGAGGTTCCACATGTAGATCCTAAATGGTAAATGTAGGTAGTCTCTATCCCTGAGTGTGGATAGTATGCACAATCACCTCTACTAGGGTCGAGTCCACAAGAGACTTTTCTCACTGAGGTTCAGAAATAGATTCCTCCTGGATCTGATTTTCACATATTTTCAATGCCATGATACTACACAATATTAGTAGACAACAAGAAATACCTCAGATTAACACTCAAACAGAGCAACATGAAAAATTAATCCCATCATATAGACAAAAAGATTTGGATTTCACTATATTCAAATTAACAGCATTGAAAAGACTAGAACTAATCCACATGGTTTCTTTCCCAAAAGAACATTTGAGAGTTAAGGTTCATTATAGGGATATCTGGCTAGTTACTCAATGGAAAATATCTCCAAATATTGACAAGATTTCACACATGCATATTGACTTCAAGGAAGAAGCTCAACTTTGAGCTCTGATACCAATTTTTCATGAACTAGACTGGGTAACCTGGTAACCTAATAATCGATCTGGTCCTGACATAGACTGAAGGGAGTTTCCTGTCATGACCCATCCTAGAGGGACCCGTGTAATGTATACCCCATGCCAACCTTTAATAGGATAGGGGTGGGTGACTAGCACGGAGAAGGCATATACCACAAATGAGAGGCATTAGCCTAAAGTACCAGTATGCACAAATATATATTCAAGCCACAAATGATGAAATGTAAAAATACTATGTAAACGATTCATACTAACCACTATATACCAAAAGTATAGTAAAATAGTGAAAGTACTAGTAAGTAAAGAGGTCCAGAATACAAGCCCACCAAAAATGGTTTGAAAACACAAGTCCAACCTGTAAATTAAGAGGTATTGGGACTGTCATCTGAAAATATGTTAGGATAGACCACAGTTTGTCTGGTCTCACAAGGCACTGCCTAGTCCTGGATTCTTGGAACTCCATCGAATGGTCGGTCATCTACACAGGATATGACAAATGTGGGAAAAATTATATGTTGGGGTGAGTATAACAACACTCATTAGGACACCCCAACACCAAAATGGAAATACCATAAAGGAAATACTATTTATTTCCACACAGTTATATATCAACAACATATATAACAAGAATAACTAGATATACTCAGCCAAAGACACAAGATCTAGAAGTAATCCACAACCAATTATTAGCCACAATATTCTACTCGAAGCATTCTCATTCTGGGAGAACTCACTCCTCGAGCCATGATATGATCGGAAACACTCACTAAGAGGTCTAGCTCACCCCCCCCCCAATAGATTGCATTGGTCATGGAAGACTATGATACAAAGAGAGGGGATACTGGCTAGAGAATACCACTAACCCAATCTGGATCGATCTGCGATGTAGGGGATCTTACCTAGAGAATACCAATAACCCTACTGATGTGGATCATAACATAGGGGATCCTTCCTAGATAATACCACTAACCCTACTGATGCATCATGCTAGATGGGGGACTAACACCCTACTCTCATAGGATACGTTGATTCCATAAAATTGTACTAGGTTTGATATAGGATCGCTTCAATACCAAGGAGGGATACCATAATTCTATCTAGGACTCATCCTCTAGAGGGGACTACAATCTTTTAATATGGATGTAATATCACACTAAACCATCAACGAAAAGACCAGGTGAACACTCTCAAACTGTATTGGTCCAAGACAAAAACTCTAAGACATTATCTCAAAAGGATCATCTCAACATCAGAGTCCCAATGCCATAGAAGTCTCATTGAACAAACATCCAGTTTGAAATTTATTCTATTTTGATGTTTTAGAAGGGGGTCACTGGGCCTATGGACTGACTCATGGTCGTTCCACTGACTGTGGTAGTTGATCACCTGGACATAACGCCCTTCGGATTCCATGGTTGACCCTCACGGTCAACCACACCCTAAGATGTCGTGGCTTAATGGTAGCTGGATCGACCATGGATCATGGTCGATTGTGGATCGTCTTTAGCATGGTCTCCTTGAGTCTTATTCATTTTTCCCAAACCAACAAGCCCCTCACATCAACCCTTAAGATAATCACTGGCGCACGACCCGCTCTGCCTGTGTTGCTTCGCACGAACTTCTCCTCCCAGGCTACTCCGCTCGGACCACCTGGCCCCATCACATCTCACTTCCCACATGTCCTCCACCACCATTTCATGTGGCCTCTCCACATACCGTAGCCGCTGCCACCTCACCTCGTTGGACGACCATGCAGAACCCACATTGGTGGCCCCTCTAGTGGACCACTGAGCCACCTCCAATTCTAGGATTTCGAAACTATCGCATATCCACACTCTTAAGGTCATGATCATCACAGAACCAACTTCCATTGTCGTTCTTCCTCTAATCCAGGGGTCTGATCACGTTCATATCTTCCCAGAAAATCGAACTATGGGTATGGGGGTCCCATGGTAATGAATGAAATGAATAGGGGATAAGGAAAGCATATAGAAATCCCATGAAATGAATATCATCCATTGTTCATATCGATCATAATTAATTCTTGTTAGAATGAATAAAGAATAAGAATAACAGAAACTCCCAAAATAATTCATATAATTATAAACCATCCCACAACGATCTAAAAATGGATCAATATGTTCTTGTATTGACCTTTATTCTTCATGAAAACCATGAATCAAAAATTATCACAAAGAAATAATTGCACGTCATTGATTCGGATCAGTTAGTGATGAAGAATGGTCATCATGTCATCATCGATCTTTGATTCATTGAATCCAAGGAATTTCATTCTTTTGATCGATAACCACTCACCAATGGTTTGTCCAGAGGTTCTTTCTCTACTTACCAAAATAATTATAGGTTTTTAGTGATAGCCATGAATTCCAGACAAATATGTATTAAAAAAGAAAATGTTTCTACATCAAATAAAATAGTTTTTGTTAAATTATTTTATCCACATTACGTCCCGCAAAAACATTTTTGTAGTTAACCTGTGTAGACTAATTTTTAGCCACACCTAGGGTAATACCATCATTATGAGCTCAACTATTCCCTCATATTTTTTATCTGGGTACTCATTTATGATTTATTCAACTTTTTCATGAAAACTATTCACATGATCTATTAAATGATTAATATTTTCCAAACAATTGTATTGAGAAAACCAATCCTCAAAATCAAAGATTATTTAAATGCCTAGTCTCGAAATCTATCCATATAATTCTAAAAATAATACATGCAAAATTCAAGATGTTACATTCCCAATCCGCATGGGTCAGCGACTGGCACATGGCATCATAAAAAATTAACGTGGGAATGATTTTATACTATTAATGAAAATTTAAAGAGACAATTCAATAGTAATACAAATGAAACGCCACTGTGATTTGTGTACTGGAAGTCGAATAGGAATAAAAAAGATAAAGTACTTCAAAAATGTATCAGTAAACCAAGAAAGATAGACAACCCAAGTCCCAAAGGATAAAACTTTCTAAGTACATGGATCAACAGCTAGAACCACATCTAAGATATGTCATTCCCTTACTCAAACCTGGAAGTAGATAATCTACAAACACCTAACATCTTAAGCAGGGTGTGAGCTAAAGCCCAGTAGGATTTAAACCGAATATTCCATAAAAATATGCCAATATCAAATTAACCAAGAAAGTTATTTTAATTTAAAACAAAAAAAATTTGGTATTTTAAAACGCTTATTTAAAAACCCATGATGCACATATTCAAATATGTAAATACTTTAGAAAATTATGCTTCCCAATTAAAATGATGGAAACATACTTTTAAAAAAATCTTCACAATACAATTTCTAGATTATTTCTAAAACAATGGAACTTTTCAAAAATTTCCTAAATAAGTAATCTTATATAAAATAGTTTATATAAATCAGAAGGCATGTCAAAAAGTTTAGAAAAATGGAATATATTTATTTGAAATTCAATCAAGTGAGCAACATGGTCATATTATTGAGAATGTATGATAGTTTCAAGCTATAGGGACCCAAAAATAAAGGTGATACAAAAATATGTTTATACACCAACCCCATTGGAAACATGATAAAGAGGACTCAACAATATTTTCTAAGGGATATGATGTGATGATATGGAGTTTTAAAACAAGATAAAGCAAAAAATTTCATTCAAATAACTCATTAACTACCTTGAAATTACATGTTCTCTAATAAAAAAATTATGTGCTATTTATTTCAAGACATATTAAAATACTATTCATCCCATTATCCATTTCACATATTCCAATTTCCCACTTAAAAATTAAATGCGGTTTTAATAAAAACACACCTTTTTATAAGATAAAATACCTAAGGTTTGGATCAATACAATTTTTAATCCTTTTTCCAAAATAGGGATTTGAAATCAATTCAACATTCAATTTCACAATCCATCTTCAAAATATGACTTCATTTTTTATTTTTATCCAAAAAAGAACTTTTAAGGATAAAATGAGAAACCCGAAGTGAAAAAATAGTTATTAAAGGACAACTTAAGCGTATTGAAATTTTTATCCTTGAGAATTTACTAGGAAAAAAAGTTGATGATGTTTCTCAATCCTCCTTTTTAAGGTATTTAAATCAATGCCCCAGTTTGTCCCACTCTTGCAAGTATTCCTCTTGGTTGATTTTCCCCATTTAAAACCTCTTTCTAGGATATGATTATGCTTGTAAATACAATCCATTTGTTCTCTATTAGTGTCTACCTAAATGGCCTTTTCATCCATTTTATCATCATATTCTATTTAAAAATTGGTTACAAGATATTCCCCCTCCATTTCTTCACCGGAATGTAGTAGTAGCTCCATAGATTTCTCAACATCAATACATGTATTATACAGGACATTCTTAATGAGATCATACCTCTTGACTGCAGCCTCTACTCGATATTAATTTCCATTTATGTTTAGAACAACTTCCCTCCCTTGGACCTTTACCTTCCTGGAAGAGAGTGTCTCCATTGGTGAAGGCAGATAAGAATAATTCGTGTGTTCTTTCTTACTGCCATGTCATCCCTTCCTCATCCTCAGTCTACATAGGTCACTCCATAAAATTCATGACCACTCACTCCAGACAACTGGTTAGAAGAGTCATCACTAGACTTCTTCCTCGGGATACCCTACTCCTCATTGTTATGTTCTTTTCTATCTACCTTCTGGTCATTCTCTTCATTCTCCAAGCTCCCAAAGTGGTTACCCAGATTAATAGCTATCACTAATCTTCTCAGGCATGACATGTTCACTAGAAATGGCTCATAATATGGACCCACGCATCCATTGTTGTCAAGTACTATAAGCATAAACTCCATATAAGAGGATGAATTTGGGGACTTTGTACCTTACTCAATGTCCATTATTATTGTCACTACTGGGTTAGTACCATATACAAGGGAAAGAAAAATTGTTGCAGCGTGCGTATCCAAACCAGAATCCACTTGTCCCAAAGGAATTTTCACAACAGGTGTGGTAATACCCAAGTCTCTCCTAAAATTGATTATAATAGAAAAAATAAATGGATTAATCTATGAAGCCTCATGAGGAACAACCTCCACAAGAACTATGTCATACCCTGCATTCCCCTTTCCTGTCGAACCTTCTTCAACAGTGAAGGGAAACTTCTTGATAACACTGGATCCTACGCCAGCCTCCTCAACGCAGTGACCTGATGATTTATAAAATAAGTTGGACTTTTCACTTTCCCCCAAGGACTATAAAAAGATACCCCCATCCAAGGCCATTTGAAAGAACCTTGTTGATCGGTTCCTTCACATTGAGACATCGTGGTCGAGGTGGTTATAATATGAACATAATAAGACACAATATTCATAAACAACATTTTGTTACCATCTAATCTCACCTTAAATCTTTATTCCAATGGTATCCAACTAATTCTTGGAGACATAAACTTCAATGTAGATTCTAGGGGAGATCGGGTGGTTTATGACGTTTGTTCTATGGTCTGAGAATAGAAAACGCCCCAAAATATTTCCAATAAAATGGAGAATCGTTGGATTCTGAAATGGTAGGGGATGTCCAAGGGAGAGATCCAAATCACCAAGATAGGAGGGTCTCTTTTCAAGTGGAAATCTAATTTCCACCGAAAATGAAAGAAATGAAAACCTAACATAACTCGAGGAGCATTTGACAAAGCAGAGATGATATCTTCTTCCGACGAGAAGCAAATCTGTAGGTGTCTCGAGTCCAAGAGCCCAAAAATCACCTGGTTATGAAGCTCCTATTGCTTGCAGATAATCCTGTCCAATGCATCAATAGTGGGTCGTCTCTTACCAAAATGCGTGAACAAAGAATTATTCTTCTATGCGGAGGCATTTGCAAACTCTAGGGAAGAGAGTAGAGCCAGGGGACGCCAACAACTAACGAGTAGACTTTGGGGTTGATGAGAATGGAAGGTAAATGGGGCATGAGGAAGGATTTATGAATGTACTTAAATCCATGAGGTGAGGAAGCGAGGGAGGAGGAGGAATACACTCCCCCCCGGCAGGGAGTGGCCAAGGAGGGGAGGTTCTAGAGTAGCCATCGCCTAGGGAATCAGGAGACAATGAAGCGAGAGCCTAGTCATCCCTTGATTCTTAATTTAATCACCTTCACTATAGAAAATGATTATCGAGATTCTAATATGGATTACACTTTGATGATATGTATAATGGAATCCATTTTCACAATTAAATTAAATAATTTAAAAGTCAAACAAATTCCATCAATTTAATAACAAACCCCCAATTCAATGGAATTAGGGTTTTTATATTTTTTAATCAAATCCATTCCACAATTAAATTAATCAATTTAATTGAAAAAAAACCTTCATATAAATTTTTCAATTTAAATTTTAACAATTTCCATGAACACACCCCAGTTCAATGGAATTGGGGGTTTTCCAATTTCATCCAAAAAACCCATTTTCAATACATCAATTCAATGGAATTGGGGTTTCCAACCAATCATGTGAAATCCATTAAATCGAAATTAATCAATTGAAATGAAACAATGAAATTTAGGGTTAACAAAAATAGGGCATCATGATGGAAACACATACTAAGGGATCAATGGATCTCGAATTACAAAAACCTAATCAAGATTCATCAATGAAGAATGATGATCACAAAATCCAGGTAATAAGGATCAAACCTAGTTTTAAAATCCAAAAATAGAGTGTATTAGATCCAAAATCCAATAGGTGAATCCATGGAACCCTAAAAAAGAGATGATAGATAATGGGAGATAGTGATCAGGGTGAGGAAAGTAATCTAGTGAAGATCAAAGGGAGTTTCTCAATCTTTGAATAACTTCATGGATTGATCCAAGGTTCTAAAAACTCTTCTTGGGATATCCAAGTATGGGAGATATCAGTTTGAGTTCATACCAGTCTTTTAGGGTCCTAAAAGAAGGGTTTAGGAATTTTTAATTAAAATTTAGACCAATTAAATACATGTTTGTATGCTTTCCTGGGTAGAGGCACATGGTTTAGACAAACCGTTCACAAGTCATGCAACTTTTTTAAATGGTATGCATGGTTCTTATTAATAGGGCTCATGGTTTATAAACCATGCACGATTTGTGCAAAATCCACTTCCTTGGGTAGCACTGTTTTCTCTAGCATGATGCAAGGTTTAGGAAAAATGTGTGCCAACCATGAACTTGCCTAGATTCTTCCAATAATTCCACAATTTATCCCAAAAAACCCCAAATGAATCCCAACCAATCCTGACTAAAAATTAGGGGTTTGAAAATACCTAAAAATAGTAAAATGATGTTTCTGACTGAACATTTTAGATGTTTTGAAAAACTAGATTACATACATGATACTCGTAATACATCGGGAGAAGAAAACAAAAACATGATATATAATAAAATGAAATAAACACAATCCTTGAAACTCATTCAAAGGAATTTTATTAAAAACCTAGGAAAATAAATCATAATAAGGATGAGCTCAAATGCTAAATATGGATAAGTAAAATGAAAGAAATAATGAAAAAATGAGCACAATCAACATGGAAAGGTATATCACTAAGAAAACATGCCACTAAAATAACTAGATGAGTCAACATTAATATGGAACGGTACGTTTTTGAAACACATGCCATTTAATCAATAGACTGAGAATTAACTATAACCACATATAATTTTAAATCAATAAGCTCATGGATAAATAAAAAATGGATTTGAATGTAGGAAATTATTAATTATTGGATTCCATGTTTCCTAGGTACATGGTACCATTAAAATCCATATTTATTCTCAAAATAGTTTAACCACTTCCAAATTGGAAAACTAATTCATCTCAGGAGACTATTGATGTATCGAAGGGATATTTATAACCAGGTTCCACCCATGTCATACATCTCCAATGGATTCCTCATATAACAGTTAATTGAATTAATTCATGAACAATATGTCTTATAAAATATTCATATTAAATAAGAGATAAAAATTTATTAATTATTTTTTAGTGGAGGATAAATATTAACTAGCGTTTTTATGTTTATGAATTGAAATACCATTAAATTATTCATGAGTAAAATAATCATTGAACATTCCAAAGTGTCCCACACCAATTTAAAACATTTGGAATCATAATAATATTAAATTAATAACATAAAATGACACTCATAATATCATTAAAATAAGCATATTCATGATATCACATGTCAAATTGTAGTATATACACCATACAAAAGAAACTAGGTTCATAACATTACAATTTTCCTCAATGAAATGAAATTGAAACGAAATATCTTACATTGTGTCTGACTTGTAATGAGTGTATTTATATTCATGAATAATGAACTCATTTTAATTATTTAAATGATTCATAACCTTTTCCATGTTTATAGTCACTTTTATTTCACTTATTCCAATGTTGTAAACCACTACATAAACAATTATGTTTACATTGGGTGTTTTGATCATATTTGGTGTATGTGACCAAAAAGTCATTGGTAGGTCAACTATTGTAAAAGGGGTAATTATATAAAAATATAAATAATAATAATCAGGAAATAATTGTCATATTTATTAATCAATTATACTTTTAAAACCAATCATGAATGATGGTTATGAAACATGAACCAATGTTACTATCATGAGATGGTAAGTCGAATGTACGTACGAGTAATGTTTCCAATTTTCAATGATCTTTATGGAAAGAAGGTATGTAAAATGATATATTTATATAATTATAATTATATCATTAATACAATTTTATTTATTCATTTATACTGATATATATTATATTTGTGATGTAAAATGAGTCACATCTTCTCTAGGAGGCGATAGTCAACACGTTCACGAGTGACGTTATCACTTTTTAGTGTATCAAAAGGGTAATAAATAAAACAATATATTATATTTAAATAATGGTAATTAGGTCATTAATATAATATATATTCCATTTATGTCATAAATTTATAATTTAATCCACCCATTATACATTCCATGTACCGCGTGAACGAATCTCATTTCTTTTAGGAGGCAGAAGTGCACACTTGTGCAAACGATGTTACCGTATTCCCCCAAAATTGAAAGAAAAAATAAATTATGTATATAAAAATTATATAATAATAAATACCTAATAAATATCATATATATAATATATAAATATTTTTTACATAATAATTCCCTATAATGAAAGGAGTTAAATGAAAAACGAACGACATCGTTTTGCGAGGCGGTAGTTCGATGTACACATAAATGGTAAGTTTGTTACAAATTATTTGGATGTGTGTGTATGTGTAGTTCAACCCCATATCTAAAAAAATAGATCAGTATATTTAGGATACTAAGGTTATTATATTTTCCTGGAATAACAAGAATTTAGTGGGTGGAGAATGAAAATAAAACTGAAGAACTTGAGGAAGGATGGTACCTCTTATTCAGGTTACTCTATTTGGTTTGTACAAAATGGATTACATCGATAGATTAATTCCAAAGGGGAGGCTTCTAGGTTTAGGGTAAGTATTTTGAGGATCTATTTTTGTAGATATTGTTCATTCCAATGTGTCTTGAAAGGTGTGAGTAAGTGGAATAGTGATTTATTTTTTATAGTGGAGGAAGAGTGAAATTCTTGAAAATACCAAAAGTTAAGCACTAATGGAAGGTCTCCATTTCCTAATGTGCTTACAAAATGAAAGAAATAATGTATTAAATTCTATTTACTCTCTATTTAAATATACACCACAAAAATATAATTTCATTTATAATTTTTTTCCTTAGCCTTTATGTTTCCATGTATTTTGCATTTTGGTTTTTCTTTTAGGTAACTAGTTTTACAACCTATATAATTTAACCATTAAAAATAAATTAATATGGTTTATTTTATAAAATAAAGTACCATATAATTATAAATTTTATAAATAATTTAAAAAATAAAAATCTCATGTGTGTTCGAAATTAATTTTAAAACAAGCGCATGTAACGCGCAAAAACACGACTTTAACCCAGACCGTGCTAACAATGTTTTTACTCTTTAGGGGCCTATATTTTCATTATAAAGATTATTTCGTACAATAACAGACTATATATTAAATATTTTAATACATAAAAATAAAATTTCCTATGGTAGTATTTTTATTAATTTAAAATCATTAAATAAAATATAATTTCTTTTAAAATAATATTAAATTCAATTTTGACATTATTTATTTAATTTTAATTCTAAAAATATCAAAATATTATTATAATTAAAATATATTAATTTAAAATCTATGTACCATTATATATTCTTCTAAAAAATATTTTAACATAATAATTCATTAAATTTACTTTTCTTTTAATGTTTTTAGCATCTTTTATTTTATTTAATTATTAACTAAATAATCCATGCGTTAGTATTTGTTACACTTTTAGTGCAACAAATTCATATCTAAAAAATTAATTATAAATAATTATGATAAAAATAACTCATTTATATTTCAAACGGATATGTATAAATAAAAATATTTTTTTCCATATCACAATGTTTTGTAAATGTTAAAGGTAAGGAAATGTTTTTTTTGTATTTTTCCTTAAATTACATATGAAATAAAAAAAATTATTGAATAGTATCCCACTAACTCATACAGTTAGAACCATTAATGCATATAGTGGATATACTAATAGATGATGGGGTTTTAATGAGTTTCAATTTCATTTTGTCCCTCAAGTTTAAGGTTTACTCCAATGTTAAGCTAATTTTTCTTTTAATCATTATAATTAAATTTAAATAAATTCACAAATCATTTTAGTTAAAAAAAATTAAAACTTATTAGACATCATAAATTAGAATGATTCCAAATATGGAATCAGTTTTTCCAAATTTCAATCATAGAAGGGTTAGAAATTAATTTAAAATTAATCTCATAGATAAGATGATAATGCACATTTTTAATGTAAAAATGCTCCATAGTTTGATTTGTTTTTATGTCTAATTTCAAAGTGAAATTGATCCCAATAACCTAATTTTAATTAATTGATGTAAAATTGATCTAATTAAACTTTAATACCAATTAAAAATATAATTCATCTTAATAAATAAATTAGAAAAAAATTAGTTTTGAAATAAATTTCATTATTTTTCACTATTAGTCAAAAAATTAAACATCACAAAAAAATAACAAAAATTCACCTTAAGATAATATTGTTGTTTCTATTTAAAATATTAAGATTATTTTGATATATAAAATAAATAAATTTTCAGAAAATAAAATTTAAAATAGGTTCACAATTAAAAGACTGTAGAACTACTGATAAAAAATATAGGGTTTTATACATAAAATAGGGTTTGTTCTTATCTTATGCCTATAAAATATATTTTATGAAAAGAATTTTTTTTAATATGTATATATAATATATAAATTCCATTAATATCATTCACTAATAGTAATTAAATTAGTTTTTTAGGATTAACCTCATTCTGAGCATACATATATTTTCCTTATATTCAATTGGTTTATATTTTAATTTTTAATTAATTAGAAACCAATGAATTCATCTTATATTTTGGTAAAACATATATTTTCATAAGTTATTCAATTCAACTCATAAGTGCTAATTTAATAGCTTGGTTACATTAAATAACAATATTTCTAATAATTTATTACTATTTAGTAAAAGTCAATCTTGTATGTTACACAAGCCATCGAGGAAAGTCAGTCTTATGTGTAACACAATATAACCTCGATGTTCTATGTAGAGAAACATAAACTTTATGTCTTCTGTAACATAAAATTAACTTTCTATTTTCTATAATGAAATCTTGGAACAAAAATTAAATTTATTCTTGAAGGAAAATATTTTAAACTCTTAGGGTGTTATATTTATATAATTATATAGAATTATATATTTTTATATATTTTTATGTATTTATATATTTATATATATTTATATAATTATTTATATAAATTTGATAATATATAATTATATTTAATTATAAATATAATAAATATATTTATTATTTAAATATATATATTTATTTATAATTTTAATTTTAAATATATATATACTTGTAAATAATTGTATATATTTATAAATATATTAACATATTTATATATTTATATATATTTATAATATTATATATATATATATATATATTAATATATGAATTTATATAATAATAAAGGTGATAAATATATTGATCTTTTAAATATATTTATTATAATTTAATAATTATTTAAATATATGGTTATTTATTTATAATTATATAAATACTTTTGTATAGAATGGGGGTTGGGAGATGTCATCTCAACATCCATGGATCTCCTCGAGGTGATTAAGGCTTCTCAATGGAGTTTCATATTGATCCTTCTTCAGTGGAGGATCTCCTTAATAGTGGTGATATCACTGGTTACCATGGTGATGTTTCTTAATTAAAATAATCAGGTTCAAATTCAAATAGATTTTTCAGGAAATACAAATCCCTATATGATGGAGATCATCGATGCTTCATTCAATTCAAGGATGATAAGGCCAGAAAAATTCCAAAAATCCATCGTTGAATGCATCAACTTGGGTAATAATTCCATTGTTGCCCATATGATTCTCCTGAAAGACTCAAAACCTAAGAAAATAGATGTCTTGATCTTTCACCTCTTGAGTAATTCGGGTCTAATGGATTGTAAATATGTTTCTTTTGGGATAGCATAGTTTCATTTTATATTTCCTTTAGAATAACTAAAATTTCAAGTGTGGGGATTTGGCTCTGTCTCGTTCAAGTCAGGATTCCAATATATACAATAAATGGGCCAAAATTTCAAGACTCTACAAGTAAGAAACACTTCTTTTCATTTATAGGTGTAGGTATACTAACTAAATTAGATTTTTAGCATCCCATATTTCTTTATGATGTACCATTAGCTATAGGAGTCCCCAAAAGATGGGTCTGGAATCCAAAATTGCAATACATTTTCCCTAGGCCCTCCTCCTTAATGATGTAGATCTATGATTTACCTTGATTTACAAAGTTTTATTGAATACTAATTTTTATTAGTACGAAATAATTTTTTTATGAAAAAATCCTCATGTTTTTTTTGAATACAAAATTTTGGGCATTATAATCATATTATAAAGAGAAATGTTGTTTCCTTCTTCTACTCCCTGTAAGGTGGTGATGAAAATGATTGTTGCAAGAAGAACTGAGATCATTATGGATATAGAGATTGTGGAAATTGTTCTAGGGAGATGGGTGTGGTTTCCCCTTATACTTTTGTGTGGAAGGAGCTCACCACCTTTACTGGTGGTAAAGTAGGAACTTCTAAATTCCCATGTAACGTGGTACAAAATTCCATCTATGATGTTAATGGGAAGGATGAGAGTATTACTTCATGCGATAAAAAATCATGGGATGAGATAGATGATAAAGGGGATGCAAGGAAGCTACTAAAACTAAATCCTATGGATCGTGGAAGTGGATTTGTTTTTGTAGTGAAAAATATAGAATTCTTTTTTATCTATTCTAATTGAGATCTTGCTATGCATGATGTAATGGACTATGAAATGAAACAAAAATGAAATTTGGCTAAGGGGATAATAATTGTTAAGATGTATCCACCTTTTGTTGATTAGATAGGGAAATCAAGTTCATTTTCCTAAAAAGAAAAATATTCTAGTGGATAATTAAGGAATTAAGATAGTCATTCATAGGAAAGGTATTTTGAAACCATCATTAAATCATAGGCTTTTCGAGGGTCACTCTCAATATGTATTGATCAATATTTGTCGATATACAACTCGAATTACACCCCCTATCAAGGGTAAACCCCATATAACTTTCCATTATAGGTAGGAATGGTAGAAGAAGAAGATTTCATTGAAGATACAGTGGAAGATTGAGCTATTAAACACTAGAAGTGGGAACGGTAGTAGAGAGGGGTGAAAATGTATCACTATACACTTGGTAAAAATTCCAAAGATCCATGGATATTTAAAACAGATCTAATAGTATGGTAATATTCTATATATATTTCGTAAATGCGTATGGGCCATATCAAATTGGACAAACTTCAGGTCATGGAACTGAGCCTCATGAGGAAGAAGAATAATCATCAGTCATGGTTGACCGAGCTAACACATGACAGGATCTAGAGTAGTGGAAGCGATGCAACCACTTGATATGCTAGGGAGGCTCTTGGATAAGTTTTGTAGAACCTAAAAAAATGTGATTATTGATTTTTCTTGCATCTAGAAGTGTTGGTTGTTCCACTTTTCATCATTGTAATTAGTTTCGTCCTCTCTTCTTTACTGTTGTAATTTCTTTTTAATAATATTTTTCCAGGACCATGGATTTTATCCATGGATCACATCGTTTATAGTATATAAATATCTTTTAAAAAACATTATATACATATGAATTATCAGAAAATATATATTAATATATCATATTTATATTCATTATATACATTCATTTTTTAGTTAATGTATTTAAATAAACATTATTTTTTGATTATAAATATGAAAATTCTAAATATGCACATATATTAATAATATTTTTTATGAAATTTTTTTATCATTTCTAAGAATATTACTTATAAACATTCATCTTTTTTAGTGCTATAAAACAACTGATACAAATTACCCCATTATCAATTATTTTTTTAGTGGTGATAATAGTTACCCTTATGAGCAATTTAGGTTTTGCACTGATAAAAGTTAGTACTGGGTAATGCATAATATGTGGTAGTGCATATAAATAATGAATAGTGCATAAAAAATTTAAATACTCTATGCAAACCAATTAAATGATACTTTTATTGATTTATCAAACACCTCTTGATTTAAAATTGAAGCACATATGGAAGAGTCCTGTAAAAAATCAATAAAAACATATTTATCCCATTCTATTTTGAGTCCAACTAGGTTAGTAATAAAATATTACAATACCCATGAAAGAATACGATTTTTATTATATGGTAAATGAAAAGATAGATTCTTAGTTATGTAAACCCTAGTAACTCTTAGTGATTAAGGAAACTTAAAATAACTTTTATTAGTATAACTTCTGTAAAGATGACATTAGAAACAAGTAAATTTAGAAACCTTCATAGTAAATTTTTTAACAAAAGTGTTTTTTTATATCTTATGAATTTTATGATTATAAAAAAATTGGGTTTAAATTTATTTATTTTCATCATTTATACCTTATTATCCTAATATTATTTTCTTTGAAAAAAGTTAGATATCACTTCATTGAATTATTAAATTTTTTATTTGAGAGTAAAATTTTCTTTCTCAATATACATAAGATCATTTTAGATTTTATCTCTTATAATAGAAGATGAATTTCTTAAATTTTTATTTGCATTTTCAGGTTTAGAAAGTTTATTTTCAATTATATTTTTTTCCTCTTCTTTATTAAACTCTGAAATTAAATTTTTCATTTTTTGTCTTTTAAAATAAGATTTTTCTTTTATTCAGAAACCATTTTAGGATCATTAATCAAAATTTTATATTTGTTAGAAATATTCTCAATCTACACTTGAAATTCACTCCTAAATAACTTAATTATTTAACTTTATAATTTTTGTTATAAAAACTATAAGTGGATTCATAATCAGAATCATAATTTGATGAATTACTGACCTTATTTTTTTTGTCCCTTAAAAAAACCTGATAGGATTTATCATATCATCAAAAGGATTTTTTAACTCGAAGTTTTTTCTCATCATAATAAGTTTAATAGTTTATTTTTCACTTAAATATTCTCTACTAGAGTCTTATTCGTCAGTACATATCCAACTATCAAGGTAAAAACATATGATTTTTATTTTTATACTTATTAGCATTCCCTTATTCATTCAACTTTTGACACTCATATTTGGTATGGAAAAGTTTCCTATATTCCTAACATATAATTTTTGATTAAAATTTATTAAATTTTCTTTTTAAATAATTATTTTATCTCTTTATTTTACCTTAATCGTTTTTTCACGTATTATTTTTCTTTATGATCCCTCAAATTCATATAGAAACTTGACTAAGATCATCTTTTTTTCTCATTTCTAGAAGAATATAAGGAATCACGGAAACTCATAGCAGAAATATATTTAGATTTAAAAGTAAACCCCCATCTCTTTTCCAATAAATCAAGATTATTGTTATTCATCTCTATCTAGTATTGTAATAGAGATCCAATCACCTCATCTATAGACTATTCATCAAAATAATTATTATCTTAAATGAATACAATATTTGAATGCCAATTATTTTGTAACGATCAAAGTATTATTTCGATCAATACATCATTATTCAAGGATTCACTAAATGTGACCATACTTTTGACAATTATAAAACATATCATTCATTATTTCATGATCATAGATTCAAATTTCTTAAAATTCCACCATATACATGACAAGTTTAGTTCTATGTAATTTATTAGTTACTTGACGAGTGAATTGAAACATCCTCCAAATATTAAAATTAGTTTTACAAGAAGATATGTGACTGTATTCACATTTACATAGAGAGAAAAAAATAATTCATGAATTTATAATTCAAGATATATTTTCCATCATTATTTCTAGTTAAAGTTTCATGTTCAACTTATGGTATTTTATAAGGTCAATACATGGAATTACAATACTCAAAACCTATATTTGGTCAAAAAAACATCCATTCTGTATTACTAATATCTGTAATCACTTTTATTGAAATGAGGTGGTCTTGACAGATTTATGAATTAAATCTCCAAAGTTTCCATAAATCTAAAATAGATAATTCCATCATCATTTCAATGACTAGAAGAAAAGGTAGTTTAAATAGTAAAATAGATATAAAAAAATTTAGAAATCATTTTAATGGAAATTGAGTAGAACTTAAGATTCCTAAAAGGGTTGACCTTAGATACCAAGTGATTATATCAGGAAAAATAAAAAATGAGGAAACATATCCTTAATAGGGGTCATACTTTGAAACAATTTATTTGGTTGGATATAATGATTTTAAGGACTATAGGGTTGAATAAGTACTTATTAAAATTATCAAAGTTATAAATATAATGTGAGATAAAATAATTATTAAATTTAACTAACAGAGGTAATTAGAGGCGGACAATTAAAAGAAATATTACCAAAATAATTTTATAATTGTTATGTCTAAATGATTTAGAACAGTCTTCACACCCCAAATAATGTTGTATAGAACCAACTAAGAAATATTGAGATAATTTTACAAGGGAGAAATATAATCCATGGTTTTTATATGGGGGTAATCCCAACCCCTGACTTTTTTAGGAGCATCCCCAAACCTACACACACAGCCTTTTGTAGGGGAAGAAAAAACCCAAGATTTATACCAGAGCATCCCCGACCTAAGTGTTATGATTTTTATTCATGTTTACCAAGGAATAGTTTTTAGAGGTAGTATAACATGTGCGAGAAGGGATTTAAGTTCATAACTATAGCCATATAAAAAATATAAAAAATAATACAACTTGGTTGAAGTAGAAAGAGTTAGTGAGGATGAGATGGTTGATTGAGGACCTTGGAGAGGATGTAGAAAATGTATGATGGTCATACCATTAGTGGTATAGATCAACTCATCAAGGTGATATAGAAGTTGAAGAATAATTGTTCCTTACTTTTGAGTTATTCACAAAAGGTCCAAACAGTTGTTCTTTGGATCACTTTAAGGTCATAATAGTATGAATGTATGATATCATCATGTTTTTGATGAATCAATTTCAATAATCCTCTACTCCATTAAATATAATATGTAAAAGTAAAAAACCAATCTCTAACTGGATGAAATAAATTCAAATAGAAATTACAAAATTATTTAAGAGAGAAAAAGATTATCATCCAGAATAATCATAAAAATAATAGTTAGAATTGAATACATAAACACCGATTCAAACCAATTTTAATTACTTATTAACAAACTCATGTAGAATCCATAATAATTTTTCAATGTAATTCCATAAATATCATAAGATAATTTGATGGTTTAAATTTGAAAAATATTTTTCAATTCCATGTAATGTGTATTAATTAAAAACATAATTGTACTGCATTAATTTCAATGTAAAAATATTGAATAATTTTTTTGGTTATTAAATTTAAAATTATAAAAAAAATAATTCAAATAAATATCTCAATATTATAAAAATTTAAATAATACAAATACATGTTGTAAGTGCACGCATAAATAATGAAAAAAATAAATACATTATTAAAACTAATTAGAATATATTAATAAATGTCTCATGGTTTTTATATATTATATATTAATTTTAGAAGTTAAGAAAGTAGTTAAAATAATTATAATAGGAATGTAGATAATCAATTAATCAAAAGTGAAGAGAAAAAAGAGTATGCGTGGAATTCCATATTTTATGAAATAAAAATTAAGTGTTGAACTAACCGTGTGTGTCAAGTGAGCATGTAGTCAGTAGGCTTATCATTTCCATTATGTTCAGTTAGTTTTATTTTGATCACCATACTGACCATGAGAAAATATATCATGTGGTCACTATACTGACATGTTGTATCTATACTTACTATGTGAACAAATTATATCATGCAGTAACTGTAGGAAACAAGCAACAAGAAATAAATTAATGGAAAGGATTTTTTATTATTGTATAACTTCCAAAATGTTCCAAAATTCATGGTAGGACTCATTTTTCATGTTCATGCTAGATGAAATTGAAAGATAGATGGAAGAAGAGTTTGCCACTGTTTTACTTACCGTAACATGAAATTATACCCATGCAGTTACTTGAAAAATACAGCATGTTGTATGTTTTGAAACCATGGGGTAATTTGAAAATATTCATGTGGTAAGGTGAATCGGTAAATAATTAAGGTGTGACAATATTATGGTTGTCCAAATAAATAAGAGAGTGAAACCTAAAAACCTGTGTGGAAAGATGACAACATAATATTCTTCAAATTATGTGAGCCACTAAACAAAAGAATTAGTACTCAATGAATAATACTTAAATGTAAATTGATTCAAAAATTTCCAACTGAGTAAAAATATACTTAATCTAATATCTATATCATTAGATATCTTATAAAAACAATGGAAACTTAAACATAAAACTCTAGAAAAAATGTTTAATTTTTTTTAGAAATTTGGATAATTTTAGAGGTATGTAAAATAAATTTTTTATACTTTCATATAGTCTAACTAGATATATAAAAAATTATTATCTTTATAATTAAACAAAAGTAATGTGATTCAGATGTGAATTGAAAGATATATCAATGAAATAATTTTTTCTCAAATTCTAGAAATTCTAAAATTCCAGAATTATTGAATACACATTGATTTTTTATACCATTAAAACACCAATTTAAAAAATATATATATTCTAATAAAATATAGTTAAATCTAAAATGTATAAAAAAAATAATTTTCATAATATTAAGATCCATATAACACATTTTATAATATATTAACTTAGGATAACAATAAAACATAATAAGCTAAAAAATTATAAATAAAGAAAACACATGGAGAAATTTCTTACCAAATGAGAAAATCATGGAGATTGAATTAGACTTCATCATTGATTAAATATAGTTGGATGAACTTTTTATAATCCATATAAATTTGAAATTATAAAAATAAGATCAATATAACTCATGATATAATTTAAATCCAGTGAGATTGAAAATTTTGATTTTCACATTAAATAATTATAGGTTTTTTCAATATTCATAAAATATTAATATTTTTTGTAATAAAAAAAATAAAATACATGATGCACATAAAAAAACAATATTGAATGTATATTTTTTAGAAGTGGATCAGTGGTGGAATCTCACCAAGAATATGAGGAAACATTAAGAAATTGACCTCATTGAGTGGGATGAGTTTAAGAGCTTATTTTTCAATATGAACTTTACTCATATTCTTTGTATGAAAATAGAGAGGGAATTCCTTGAGATAAAATAAAAGGATTCGGAATTTCTTCATACTTATGAGGGAAATCATACAAGACTCGTGATGTATGTTTCTGATATTATCATCCAACTTGAATGTAAGGTTGATCTATTATTTAGTGGAATAAAAGTAAGTCTCTAAAGGGCATTATCCATAAGGGACATCATTACCTACAAAAAAACATTCGATGTTCTACCAAGGTAGATATTTAGATTGATTTTACCCATCAATATCATGGTTTTGATAAGAAAAAAAATTAATTCAAAGGAAACTTTAAAAACTATGGAGTGAAGAAGACAATATTTCCTTCATGATCTAAAGAAACATGTAGTAAATTGTATTAAAAGGGACTGTTAAATTTTTTATGTGTGGGGAGGAAGGTCATCAAGTGGTTGAATTCAAAAGTTCTGGGAGGAAGGTAGATAATTATGAAAACATAGAGAAATATAAATAGAATACACCACCAACACTTCATTGATTTAAATATAAGGAGTGTGGAAATTATGTTAATCAGTGTTGAAATTTGAATGTTAATGATGATTCTCAACATCCTCATACTATCAAGTTGATAGATAAAAGTAAATATCATACGATTTCTATTTTAGATGAGGGGTATGATAAATTCGTGGTGAAAGGTACACTAATCATCCACTATAGAATTGTTAATTCTTTATTTGATTATTAACATATCCACTCTATTTTATCTGAATAATTTTATAAGCTTGTCAAAATACCAACTTATAAATTATATATTTAATTTGCAGTGAAACTCCCTAATGGCATGATGATTGAATCTCTAGACTATTATTCTTCTCTAGTTGATGTTTTGGGGAATGTTCTTCCTAAAATTATTTTTATTATCCCTCTATTTGAATTTGATGTTATCATAGGAATGGGTTGGATTTCTCCACATAAATTCCACATAAATTGTCAAGGAAGGGAATTCATATTTGACATCCATAACCAACCTATGACCATCTATAAGTGTGATAATAAATATATACTTTTTAGGGAAATTAAATCCATTGTATGGGTATTGATCCCCTTTCAAAAATGGTTTTATATCAGATGGTTGGGGAGAACACAACATCAATGATATTTGTATAATACAAGAGTTTGTTGACGTCTTTATGAAATTTATTTCTAGTATTACACCAAAATGTGATGATGAGTTCTCAATAGAACTCATAAATTGTTCTACCCATATTTTTAAGACTCCTTATAATATAACCTCAATTGAGTTATAATAATTAAAGAATCAACTATAGGAGATTATTATCAAATATTCATTCATAAATTTGTATCGCCATGAGGTACACATTTTTTTTCAAGAATAGTGAGGGATCAATGAAAATTTTCATTAATTATCTGGAACTGAACAAGATCACAATCATGAAAAAGTATCATTTACCCTATACTAAATATTTTTTGATCTAGTACGTAGAGATCAATACTTTTCCATGATTTAACAACATTATGTATATCATGAAATGAGGGTTAAATGGGCAGATATATCCAAGAAAACATTCTATAAAAGTTTTAGAATCTATGAATATATAGTTATGTCATTTGGTCTACCAATTCCCCGACCATCTTAATAGATTTAATGAATAGAGTCTTTAGATATTACATTGATCGGTATGTGGTAGTTTTCATAGATGATATTATTATATATTTAAAAAGTAAGTAGGTGTATAAATATATTTTTAGTATTTTGATGAAGACCCTATTGAAGGATAAGTTGTATGTAAAATTTAATAAATTTAAATTTTTTCTATAAACACTTTAATTTTTGGGTCATATAATCAGAGGAGAAGGTATATCGATTGATCCATCAAAGATAGAAGGCTATTGAACATTTTACTAGACCAAACATGGTGACTTAGATCCGTATTTTTCTTGTGTTTTTTTGTATATTGTCTATTCATTATGGGAAATTTCCTATTTTTATCCAATCCACTCACTAAGTTAACTTGAAAGGGAGATAGGTTCCACTTTAGAGAAGTATGTGAGTAAACATTCAAGGAACTGAAAATAAGATTACTCAGAACACCAGTTCATGCATTACCCTATAGTAGTGAATGGATTCTAATATATAGTTATTCATCAAATAATGGTTTGGGATGATTCCTAATGTATAATGATATGGTGATAGTGTATACCTCACAAAAATTGAAGTTTCATGATAAAAACTACCCAAATTAGGATTTGGATTTAACTATGGTAATTTTTTCAATAATGATATGGAGGCATTATCTTTAAGAAGAAAGGTGTGATATATATACTAACAAAAAATGTTTAAAGTATATATTAACATGTAATATTTGAATATGCAATAGTGAAGATGGTTGGAATTGATTAATGATTACAAGTCCTCAATACATTACCACCCATGGAAAGACAATAAAGTGGTTGATGCATTGAGTTGAAAGGATCATGATAGCTTATATATGATAAGGATCATAAAAGATCCAATATTTATATATTTAAAAAGGATAGATTTGGAAATCTTGAAGGAAGAAGAGAAATATTATCTTTATCAAATGAGTATTAAATATCCATCATAGTGAAGAATTAAGAGTTACAAATGAACGATATAGATCTCTAGAAGAAGGTTAGAAATTCTATTCAGTTTAAGATTTAATATGATAGAATGATATGATTTAGGAACTGTGTATGTGTTCTTACGTACCTGATTTTAAGAAATAGGTGTTAGAGAAATCTCATATTTATTTATTCTCTATTTTTCATGGAAGTAAAAATATGTATAAAGATCTGAAATAGTATTTATGGGGGGGATATAATGTGGATATATATTGAAAATTTTGTATTTTTGTGCTTAGTATGTTAGAAATTTATGGTTTTGAGATAAAATTTTATGTAGATATTACAACCATTACCCATAATATAATATAAATGGGAAAACATCACCATGGATTTTTCCATTAGGCTCCAAAAAACATCTAAAGGGAACAATGTAACATGGGTTGTATTCAATCACCTTCTAAACTCAACATGATTTATCACTATCACAAAATATTTCACTATAGATCATCTTTCGTGGATATACATTAAATAGGTGGTAAGGTTGCATGGAGTACCATATTTTATTGTATCTGATTGGGATCAGAGGTTTACCTCGAAGTTCTAGTGAAGTATTAAATGAGGATTTTATGTGGAGATAAGTTTCAGAACTATCAATCATCCTCTTATAGGTTTTTAGTCTGAGAAAAAAATTCAAACCCAAGATTATATAATGAGAATGTTTTCTATGGATTTCAAATGCAGGTGGGATCAAAACCATCCCATAGTTATGTTTTCATACAATAATATCTTTAACTAAATTATTAAAATAGCCCCGTATGAATACCTCTATTTAAAGAACTGTATAACTACAATGTTTTGGGATGAAGATGGGGAATGAAATCTATTAGGACTAGTTCTCGCTAAAGAACTAACAGAGAAGGTTGAATACATTCCATAACACATAATGGAGGCACAAAGTCAATGAAAAATTAATGATGATAATTATCAATGTGATCTAGAATTTGAGGTTGGTGATTGAATAAGACATTGAGATTTGTAAATAATGTATTTTGAATCCCTATATATTTTGTATTTTTCAAAAATATTGATCAATTAGGGGTGCCAGCTTATCACTTGATGCATCCACCAAATATTTCTCAAGGTCATGAAGTGTCCCATGTCTCTCCTCTGATAAAGTAAATATTTGATCCTTAAAATGAACTAAACTCTGAGGTCATACAACTAGAATTAGATCATTCTTATCATGAAATATATATGATGATTCTGGATCATGGAGAAAAGGTTCGACAAAACCAGACCACTCACCTGGTCAATGATATGGGGTGAAACTACTAATTTGAAGAAGCTATGTGGGGACCAGATGATATGATGAAGTGGAAGTATCCTCATTTTTTTATATCAAAGTGATGATTTTTAGGGTAAATTTTATTTTAATGGTATTATAGTGTAACACCATGAGATTTTATGAAATATTTTCTTCCAACAAATTTAATTTCGTTGATAGATTCTATTACACACAAAACCACGTTTTAAGAAACTAAAATATACTATTAATTTAATTATTTAAAAATAACCATTATAACCTAATTGTAAAACATGGTGGTATGAATATGAATATCCAAATTTTTATATATTAAGTATAGATTTTTTATATAAATAAAATATATTTATAAATAAGTTCTTAATTTTCTAAAATGTCTTTAAATGCTCTGAAAACATATTTTTCTCAAAAAGGGGTTTCATTTATTATTGTGAATAAATAATAAAGCAAATTTATTTTAATTTTATAAAATTTAATTTTAAAATTTAAATTATTTTTAAAAATTATCATGCCAAATTTATCAGAGCGTGATTGTTTTGAGAGATTACGGAAAAGAATAATTTCTTAATGAATAGTGAAAAATACTAAAATTTATTAAAAACTATTTTTCTTATAAAGAATGTAAAACTAAAAAAAAATATTTTAAGGGTAAGATTATTTTAATTATATTATTATTAATACAATTTAGTTTATTTTAATTAATTTTATGTTCAACTTAACATCATACAATTATGATAAGATTTATTTGGAAGAAATTTTTTTTTAGCGTTTATAGGTTTAATACAAAATTATATTATACCACTTCTGTAAATTGAATTTGAAAAAAAAATATTAAATATTTAGAGTAAGAATATTTAATTCTATATTATAATTCCAACTTAATTTTTGGTCATAATGAATAGTAAACCCAGAAAAAAAAATTATTTGTCATGTATAAGGATAAAATGGGTTTATCGAGGGTTAAAAAATTGACGAGGGTTAAAATGACATAAAAACTTGTAAAATTCATATTTTCATACCATATTTAAACATTATAAAATTTAATATTCATTAATGTGCAATTTTGGAGTCTTGTGAAATTTATATAATATGGGAATGCCTTTTATTTCAAAAATTCCCAGTGTGTCCTTTCTCACACATATAAAGGGAAACCCACTATCCTCTCCTATTAACACATTAAAAGCCTTTTGGATCTTCAAATAACTATCCCAATACATTAATTAAATATTTCCCCAGTTACTAGAGGCCTTATTTTGGTTAGTAAACCCTCATAGGAAGGATTTTGGTTCTGACCTAAGGTGGTTGTCCAAAGAATAGGTATTGTTCTTAACTGAGCATTTTTTTGTAATTTATTTTTCCAACTTCATAAAATTCTATTAAAATGTGATGATATAAGTACATAATTTTCTCCCATGTAATGATATGGTATTATGTGATTTTTAATTACCTGCATTCATCTCATCTTCTATCAAATGGGAAATTAAACCATCGGTCATGTGTACGGTATGTTACCACCACGCGAACTGATGTGATTCATTTTCCATAACAACCTCTCATGGATAGATATAATTATGGATTTAAAATATTAATATGAGTTTAATGACATAATTATAATATCAAATATTCATACATACCTTCCAATCCATTGAAAAATTATTATGTCTCTTGTGTGTACATATAGACTACCGCCTCTATGAAGTGATATGACACATTTTTCAATATATTTTTACATGGATGGAAATAAGGATATATTTAATTAATATATTTGATTTATATGATATGAAAGTATTTTTTTTTATTTTGAATTAATATTTCTCATTCTTTCATTCAATCCATTGATAAAATGGAAACAGTGTTCGTGCGTACGTATGACCTAACATCGCCATAAACGGTGTAATTCATTTTCTATTTCAAACTATTATGGATTATTATAAATATATAAAAAAAATGATTATATATTATATTTATATCATGGTAAAAATTATTCAGATGATGTAACCATGATCATATTCAAATTATCAAAAATACCAAACCAAAATATACACGAAAAACAAAGCAGTTATTACCCAAAATGTAATCTTGACCAGAAAATGTTATTAAATTGGTAATAAAAGTTCATAATTAAATCATATATAGTATGATATATGTGATTATGGTTCAATAATAGATTTATAATAAATTTATATTTATTATATAAGACATTTTAATGTGTATGGGGAATAATTATACTTGAGGCAATGAATTTTCATCTCACTTTTATTTCTATAGGACACACGCTATATGAATGACTTATTTATTTTGTGTGGGGAATATAATTCCCATGAAGGATTATTATTATTATTATTATTATTTTTAAAGGTAACATTGTTTACATTCCCATATATGTTTATTTCTTTCATATGTATGATAATTCTAAAACAACCAAATTAGTATGGTTTTTATGTCAAAATGTCATTGTTTTTCGAGATTTTTATGATTATGATTCCAATGATGAGATCTTATAATATACCTCTCAATAAACACATGTAATTTACTAAACTATGAGTATTTATATAAATAATATGTTTTCCTTTCATTTCCCTCTTCTTGTATACTCAAGATTCCAATGTAATGTTCTTAATTAAAACTAACTTTATTTCTCTCTTCGATCAATAACCCTTTTTCTTCCATATCCATGTTTTATTAAAATATTTTAAAGATTGTTTTTAATATTCTAATATTATGGTTTAAATTCATTTTTTCCCATGTCTTAATTTTTATAAACTTTTTGGAAAAGAATAATTTTTCTCTTTCTTAACGAAGTTCTTTTTACTTTTATCGAAAACATGAATGAAATATTTTTTTAACATGTACGGAATGAATGGTACTTGACACAATAATTACCCCTCAATGATTTAAAGATTAATTTACATGTTTCCATGGTTATTTTCAAAAAAAAATTCCATTATTATATGAATTTTTTTTGAAATTTGGAAAAAAAATATTAAAATGGAATGTATATTTTCTTTAATAAATTTTTAATGATATTTTCATGGAATATGTATTTGGTATATGAAAATAACCTTTGGTTTTGTTTATGTTTTATTAATGATATGATCCAATTGTGCCATACTAATTATTTATATTAATGGTTTATGATTATGATTAAGATATCTCTATGAAACCCATTTATTTTCTATGAGTTATGCTATGATGAATTAATGATATGATTATGAAACATGTTTCATTTATTTGGGTTATTCAATGATGAAATATAAATGAAACCCATATCCTTTCTATGTGGTATGATATGTTGAATGTTTATGATATTTTTAAAAAACAATTATGGATTATTTGAAATGTGGTTCTTATATATCTATCCAATTCATTGGGTAATTATTAATGATCTATGAGCTCAAAATTTGTATTAGAGGTTATCCCAATCCTGAATGAGTGTACCCAAGAGGTAATCCCAATCCCAAAAGTTCATACATGAGAGGTTATCCCAAGAATAAAAGAGAGTACATTGTTTTTTATCCCAAGCTTGAAGCAAGTATATGGTTTTTTATCCTAATTATAACATGTTATAAATGTCTTGGTGGATAGACCTGATATGATATTTTATATGCTTAAATCTACTCAACAAATATAAGTTTTATTATAATGTTATGCTCTCACAGATCATGCTATTTTATTCCATTATGAATCATGTCTTATGAACTACGAATATTTATTACATGAATCACGATTATGATCATTAATATGTGGGTATGGTTTTCAAAATGTAATATCAAGTTCTCATACACTTATTATCATGTTATAGTTATGAGATCATTGATATCTCCCTTGTTGACCATTACTATGCATCAGATCACCCCTATCTTATGTTTCATTTCCCCAGGTAATGAGAAATGGTATTAAGTTGTGTTTTTATAATAAGAGTATTATGTGGGAAGATATTTATGGGATATATTGAAGATCTTTCTAGAAATAATATGATTGAGCATCTAGTTTCCAAATACACTAAACCATTATGGTCCTTGGGCATGTATTTGAGAAATGTATTGAATATTATTCTAAAAATATGTAATATTTATGTATAAAAATCCTAGGTTTCAATATATACATAGGAAATATTCTGTACAGCATACATATTAATATCTTGGGTTTAGATAGGATTCAACCTCAGCATGTGTGTGATTTCTTACTAGCAGAAATGTTATTTTACTATTCAGAGGTTCGATTCACCTGAGAGTAGGTTTCATCCAACACATAGATTTTTTTACATAATACATAAATATCATCAAACATAAAAATACTTATGGAAACTTATGTACACACAACTAATCATATTTTAATATATTTAAAAATAACTTATCATTATAAAAATATGTATTTTGTTAGAATTAACAATAATGGTAGAATTTGATATCATAGATCAATACTAGTATGGACAACATTATATCCATTTTTTATGATAAAAACCCATAAAATTTATATATAAAATTTTATAGTACTAATAGGATATTTCATAATTGATAATTTCAAAATGTTCAAGATTATAATATTTTAGAATATTAATGTTAAAATATTTTTTCTATTTTATTATCTCTCTTTTTTTCATATCAAAAATAAAGTTAAAATAATGGAAATAATACATTCAATATTGAAAATTAAAATATTAAACTATAGAAACATATGACTGAAATGAATTAGAATTTTGGCGTTTTATTTTATAAGTTAATTAAAAGAAAAAAATTGAATGATAACTTGTGCATCAATATAAAACATCAAAATAAATTATTAAAAAAGTAATAAAGTGTTGAATTTTATTAAAATAAATCAATATTTAAGGGATAATTAAAATTTTGTTTTTACAAAAATAGATAAATAATCAAAAATTAAAGACCACTCTTTAGTTAATGAATATGAATTCACTAAGGGTTCATGTGAGGATATTATAGAGTGTGTAGATGTTTGACTAGGTAGACAAGATGAAAATGCATCCTATCTTCTAAAAGTAGTACACATGGATTTTTATTAAATAATCTTGGAGGAAATTGAGCCTGCATCCATTCTATGTTAATAGAGTATCACTCTAGAATATTTGGAATAAGGTATCATCTATTTCTAAGCTAAAAAACTATATCACTAGAATCCAGCCTATGCAGTATCTCATTATCATATAAGTTGATAAAAATAATAAAACCACATTTAATATCTTATAAATTCACTTTTATAGGTATCATAGAAAAGTCATTTTCATTTAAACAATATTCCATGAATTTTATTTTAGATTAACGTTGTGGATCTGATATCACTAAAATAGGAAATGAAGGTTTCTCTTGATAAAGTACCAGCTATTTTTCACTAGTCGATTCTCTTCAAACTTTAGGATCCGTAGGAATAGGATCATCATATAACAGTTACAAAATTAAACCCACTATATTTTCAATGAACTTCTTAATCTCCATTTTATTATTACCTAAAAATATGAAATGTTTCTTCAATGATACTTCCCATTCTCTTAAAAATTGAAAATGTTCTTAATCTTAGATTTTTCATCCTTAACATAAGGGATGAAATCCTTTATAAATTTGGGAATACTGTCTAATGATAAAACATCCCATTGTGGTGATTGAATCCTCTCATTAAGAATATTTAAATCCAATGAAACTATTCCCAAATATTCATTATCATATTTATATTTGTTTAAGATAGAAATTGAAAGGTTTAATTGATTAGATGGAATCCTTTTTGATGAATTTAAGAGAGGATTGAATATCTTCCTCATCATATAAATTTTCTTTGAAATACTATATGATAGATTCAGTTTCTACCAATACTAGAGATGAAATGTCAAACTATAAAAGATGAATGTTCCATAGAATTTATTATTATGATTTTATAATATCTTTTATCTACCTCAGATATAAAAAATATTTATTCTTTAATTTCATTCAACTAAACCTTTAAAAATTCAGTGTCCTCAAAATCCCTAGACAAAATACCTATTGAAATAGGTTTGAGAGTTTCAAGAAGCTCAATACATAAATAAATAATATCTATCATTATATTTATATATTTCATGGAGAGTGAAGTTTATGAAAAAGCTCTTGAACTCATTCATATAGGCATTAATCTCAGCCTTTAGCTCATATATATCTCATTTTATAATATCAAACTCATTTAAAACTCTATAAGAAAATGTATGAACCTAATATCTAAAATTAGATTGGGTTTCATCTTGGTTGACATAATGTTTAACCTCTTTAAATTCTACATCAAAAGTGGAATGATTTTTTGTCTTACCAATTGAAGAAAAATGCTCAATTTTATCTCTACTAATATTTGTAGGGATATTATCTAATAATAATTGATTATGTCTCCTTAGTATAAAGTCTTTAGTATTATTAGCTGGTTAGTCCTCAAGATCCCTATGATTTTTAATAAGTATTGTCTTGGTCTCTTGATGAGACTCTTTAGCTCTTACATATTAATAAACAATCCTCTACTCATTAAAAACCTCTTCTCTAATTTTAACTTCATTACCTTTAGTAACTTCAAGCTCTACAGGAGTTTCAATTTCAGTTTTAATAGCCTCATTTACTAAATCACCTATATCCTCAACATGAATTATCTTAACATGTGTAAAAATATTAGATCCATTAGTCTCAATTTCACTGGAATTATTTATATTAGTCTCACCCTTAGTAAGAGCTTCATCATGAGGGTCAAGTTGTATTCATTTCTCCATCTGATCAATACCGATCACTTCTACTTTATTAATTTTTCCTACCTAATTTTCTCTTTAAATCCTAACTGATTTTTTTATATAGTGGAATTCCAATAAAACTCTATATTCTCTAACAATACAGCTATGAAATTATAATTATGGTGACACTTCATAACTTCCAACAGGTTCACTTCAATCAACTTGTTCTCAAATAAAGAATATAAAAAATGAACCAAAGAATAAATGGTAACCCCTGATGACATACGGATTGAGTGATAACTGTTCATTAACTCTTATTAAGTTAGACTCATCATTCTATCATTTAATTAAAAATACCATAGACACATATCTTGGTATAATACTTTTCAAAACTCAAATACCCTCATGGAATTTCCTACCTGAATTAAATTGTTATTGACTCTTTATTTAGGTTCTAGGTTATTTACAAAAATTTTGTTGACAGTGTAAGTCCAACAAAATAAAACTTCAAAACCTCTATGATAGAAGTGTTTCCAATGGATAAAATATGGAAGAATGTTACCCATTCCTTGTTAGGGAATTTAAAGAGATCATATGATTCCTCAATTGAAATAGAAAACTCCTGACCATTCACTTTCAAACTCAAAACATCCAAATTCTTAGTGAAATTAAAATGGGTCTTCCCATAAAATCTAATATAAAATTAATTTACCCTAACAATTTTTCCACGTTTTTATATATAATAGATGTGGTAAATTGAATGTTAATATTTTTCATGTTGTTTATTAAAAACCGACATGATAACTTGACTTATCACAAATTTTCTTAGATAACCAATGCGGAAAATAAACCCCACACATTTTTCACATTGTTTCTTTAATAATCGATATGCAAAATATGTGTTCTTGTCCGTTATTATTGAAACGACATGGAAAACCATATATTTCATGTCAGTTATTAAATGAACACCATGTAAAATATTGTAATTATAGTCGATTATTAAATAACCTACCTGAAAAATGTTTTTTTTAATTTTAATGTGTATTCAAGAGAAGTCATTTTGGTATCATTCATTCACATGGAAACCTTCTATTTTCTCTCACAAGGTGAACCCTAAACCTTATATCTTTGATTTATGGCCTCAAATATTTTCATTCATAGATATTTGGCATTAGATATGTTCATTATTTGATTTTCGTCCTTGGATATATTTTATTTGGAATCCACCAATTCCATCCACTATTACTCATCATCGGACGCCACTTGTGTCTTCTTATAGTCAATGTCTTCTCAGTCATCCCGGTTCTAATTTCAATATATATATATTGTGTTTATTTTTTCCATTTTATATGAATCCAAGGTATTTACATTTTTATTTGAGGTTCCATTTTTTCATTGATGTTTCTTTAAATTTGAGTTGGAATCCACCACCATCGTCCACCGTCACCCATCATTGTTTTCTGCTTGTTCCTTCTTTCCATTGTCTTATTCTTCTTAATAATATCTATTCTCATATCAATATATATTTTTTATTAACTGTTTAAATTTTACATACATATAATGTTATTTTATTTTTATTTTATTTTTCCAATTTTACATTGATGGAGCTTTATATTTCAGTTGGCATCCACCATCACCATCCACCATCTCCTGTTGTCATCGAATGCTTGCGCCTTCTTCTCATTAGTGTCTCACTCTCAATCATCCTGATTCTAATATCAAATTACAATTTTCTTTATTTTCTTGATTTCTTATCCATCCAAGGAATTTTCAATTTTATTTATGGTATCAATTTTACATTGTTGCTTCTTTATCTTTGCTATTTTTATTTTAAGTTCCAATTATTCACACATATTATGTATTTTTTAATTGATGAATGGTTTCTTTTTAATTAAGGTCTATGATTTTATTTATTAATGATAACTAAAAATGTTCAAAGTTATTTTTTTGTTTATAAAATATATTGTATTACATTTTTTTTAAATATTTTATGGTGTTTATTATAATTATTTATAAAATTAAATTTTAAATTAAATTTGAAAATATAATAGCTTATTTTCAATTTTGGAAATATTTTATAGATAAAATTGATTTAAAGTTGGAATACTTCATTGTGAACAAGTGATGAATATGAGGAACATGTCAATGATTCTTTAGATTTTTCAATATTAATTGTTCCAAACAATGATTTGTTTTTATATTCAAGACAAATATGTTTAAATATGAATAAGTTGAACAACATAGGGATTAAGGATCTCTTAATTTATCATGGTCTTAATCTGAGTTATAGCCCTCGGATTTTAGAAGATGAAACTAGGTAGAATTTCAGATTTATTAATGATGATTATTTCCAATATAATAATTCAAATAAAATTGAAGAAATGATTTGTGATATTGAAAAGGTAGAAATTGAGAAACAACTGAAAATTGAGAATTTATGGTGATGCTGAAAATTCATTTTATCTAGGTTATAAATAAATTTCATTTTTATAAATTTTTTTAATATTTATTAACTTGAAGGTGAAAAATGGATGAAGTGACAAAATTCTTACATAGTTTCTACCGTTATTGAAAGATATACTTTCATAAAGATAAAAATATTCCATATTCACATTATAATTTAATGAAAATATTATGACCAATGTGTTTGGGTTATAATAAAATATATTCCTTCTTGAATTACTGTGTGCTTTATATTATGTAATATTAATATCTATCAAAGTTTCCAAAATGTGGGATGTCATGGTATAAATTGATCGAAAATAACATGATGATTTATCAGTTATAGAGACTCCTTCCAAGGAAATTTGGTATCTTCTTATAATTCCCCTTTTAAGGCAGTTATTTTTAAATTCAAATAATTTTTAATGGTTAATATAGAATTAATATGAGTGGATATGTGATAGAAATTTTATTCATCCATCTAATTTTCCACAGTGGAAGAAAATTGATCCAAATTCTCTTAAATTTATAAATGTTATTTGAAATCTAAAGGATAACTATACATAGATGGAATGAATCTATATCAAATCCTTAGTAACACAAATAAATTATGTATAATTTTATTAGTAATTGAAAAATTATCTCTTAAGTTTTGTACAAAGAAAAAATATGTGATGTAGAGTTTAATGATCTCTAGACCAAAATTACCAAGAAATAATATTGATGTTTTCTTATCACCATTAATTTATTATTTGAAAATTTTATAGGAGGAATGTATTATGGTGAATGATTCTTATAAAATTGAACTTTTTCAACTACATGTAATTATTATTTTATCCATAAATGACGTCCCAAAATATGGAAATTTATCTTGATACGGTGTTATGGGGTATAATTTTTTATTAATTTGTGAAAAAAAACTTCATATACACAACTAAAATATGGAAAAAAATAGTATATATGGGTAATTAGAGGTTTTTTCTATAGACCACACTTATTAAGGATTAAAAAATTATATCAACAACTAATAAGAATTTAATATTTCCCCAATACCATTGTTCACTAATCAAAATTTTGAGGGGGTGATAAACATTGATGTCACATTTAAAAAGAAAAAAATTAGGTAATGATGGAAATATTTGGAAGAATAATCCAATATTTTTTGAGCTTTTATATTAGGGATATCGTGAGGTCAAACCAAGAATTTAATTCATGTATATGGAGAAGACAATCAGGTACATCTTGATTGGAACATTGTTAGATATTAAAGGAAACTATAAATATGGGATGAATGTAGGATTTAAATTACTATCAATGGGAATAAATTTGGAGTTAGCTCCCACTCTTGATGGAATATGAACATATGTGACTCTATCTTTCCCACCATTATACAAGAAGAAGAAAATTATCTTTTTTCAGTGTATCCATGGAATAAATGTTCCATAGAGTTATTATCCAAATGTAAAAAAATTCATTCAAATATTTAAAGTTAAAAAGGTATGAAATCTCATTATTTTTACGTCATTATTGAACAACCCCTATGAGTTCCATTATGTAATATAGTTCTCATCCATGTTAAAAATACTTTCTAAATGATGTGTTATTTTTCAATTAAATTTGAAAAAAGGTTATTGATATGATTTATTAGATCAATTTGATGAACAAATCGGCTTTTATACATTTTATATTAGGTAATGTGTTTTACTACACATTCTTTTTGATATCATCACACATTTAATGGATCATTTGGTGTGAAAAATAATGATTTGAAAAAATATATATCTAAATTGGACGCATCCATTGTAAATGTGTATTAAGATATTGATGGGGTATGTTAAGAATCCATATTGACACGAACCCTCCATTTTTGAGATGTATGTTTCTGAGGAGGATGTAGAGTTCAATAAAAGATATTTATCTATAGTTCAACACATTGGTTTGATCACAACCCTCTGTGAATGATTGTATTATGGGGGAAATGGGATTCATGGCTTGAATGTAAAATTATTGATAGGTGAAAATATGATTAAGGTACATTTATAAATCTTGAATAAAATAGATGATGCACTATCATATATAAAATTTCATATTAATGTATTAAATAAAAGTTATCCAAAGATAAAATATATGTTTATTTTAAATTATCATAGAAAAAACATTTTTCCACAGTATAAAGAGGCCATGCTTGATAGATCAGATGAATCTGAAACATTAATATGGATAGAAGGTGGCCCAAGTATAAATTTGATAATATGTTCTAGGTATGACATTAATGTCTATACATTTCATATGAAAGATCAAGAAAACATATGTTCATTTCATAATGGTAGTGACCTTGTGTTCGAAGAAGCAATGAATTTTTTGAGTACCAAAGAAAAAAAAAATCTATGCCTCATGTTCATATTATATAGTCATTGAATAAAAATCAGGGGTTGATTACATTAATTTTTGAGTTCTAGTGCATAACAAAAATGGATTATCGGTAACAACAGTGTCATGCATGATGACTTCTGAATGAAACAAGTTAATCTAAATAAATTTTATTACATAATAGGTCCTTTTATCATGGAAACACATGAAAAAAACTTTTATGTTCTTGTTCAATATGATATCCAATTTTCTATCATTTTACATAAAAAAGTTAGTATATTGGGAATGAAAAACATGATGAAGATGGTGATTTATCTGAGATCCCTACTTCCATGGAATGATTAACTAATAATATTGATGAGGATGTTATAGACATAGTTTCTCCATATGTAATGATTATGTGGAATGAATTTGGGAAAATAAGACTTTAGTAATTTCCTAATGTTATAAGTATTATTTATTTATTTCTTATTTACTTTTAAAAATTTCATAAATTTTTTGATATATTAGTTTTATTTTCTTTATTAAACAACATTTAATGACTAATAAGTAAAAATAATTCTTTATATTAGTTTCTTTTATTAGTTTACCATGTTTACCCGTGCATAACATATGTATGTTTTTTGTAAAATAATACTAATTTTAATCTATTATGTTAAATAAAAATATAAAAATGTATAAAATTGTATATTCAAAGAATATTTTTTAGTGTAAAATGGTGTAATACGTTAGAGAAATTTTACTTTTCACACAACATTTTTGGATTTGTTTTAATTTGATTATGTCATTTAATCTCTCAATAATGTTGTATGTATTTTAGTTAACTACTTTAACATATATGAATAAAAACTATTTTAGTTTAGTTCACTTTTTATTGGATCAATTTTCATATTTTTTTTACTTTTATACGTAATAGTTGGATTTTTATATTTGTGTACTTATTGTTTTTTATTCACACATAATTTTTGGATATGTTTAATTAATTTATGTAATTTTATCTCTAATTATTATTGTTATGATTTCATGTAACAATTTTTTAAAATATTAATAAAATATTGTTTGGTGTATTTTACTTTTTGGAGGATTTTTTATTTTTTATTCATTTTTATATGTAGTAGTTGGATTTGTATATTTTGTAACAATTTTTTATTTCTTTGATTTATTGGATAATGGAAAAAATATTTGATCCACTGTATACTTATAGGGAGGCTCATATACGTACTTCTGGGGAGGACTATACTAATATTACTATTGGGGAACCTCCTCATACTTTTATATAGTGGCCATCAACTTGTACAGGGGAAAAATGATGATGGGGGTTCGTAAACAAGGTTGTACATGTTTATCAAAACTTGTAGTTACATGTAGCTGGGACTAGTGGGTTCCAATTGATTTTGATGATAATGATATTCATAGGGGTCCAAATGTAAGAAAATTTAGTTCTGTTATTGTAGATCAATCTTGAAGAAAATTTAGTATTTTGATTTATGATGGGAGAAGTGTTGAAAAAGTGACTATAACTCAATCATGGGAGAAAATCTTGGTAATTTTTTTTATTTAAATTATTGAGAAATATTTTTACTAATATAGGTTTTCCTTTCATAATATTACATATGAAATACTTGATATTGGACGAGTCAAGAAGAAATATTTAGGTGTATATGATAGGAGTGTGATGAATTTTAAATCAAATCTCATATTAGAATTCATTTATGTGGGAAGGAAACATAAAAATCCATGTGATATATATCCGTTTATTTATGAAGATACATAGAAGCATTTTTTTAAAAATAGACAACACGAATCATTTTTGAAAATTGAAATGTTATCTTTTACATGTTTTTTATATTAAGGATTATATTAATGATTTGTTATTATTTTTTATAAATCTAGGAGATCTCATTAAGAGATCCAATCAAAACATATATTCCCCCATACATTATCTTCTGGAGGGTATACGTCATTGTAAGAACCAATTATAGTGGAAAATTTTCAAAAACTAGGAGATGAGTCTTCAAGATCCACAAAGGTTGACGCCCCCCCCCCCCCCAGCTAGACATGAAAAATTGAAGAGGGCCTGGATCAGCAAGAAGGGATAATATCTTATGAAAGATTAAAGTTTATAGATGAAAGTATTGTAAGAAATTATTTATTTTATTCATGTTCTTTACGATAAATCAAAATTTTATATATTCTGATTCACTACAGAATTTTTTGAATATTTTATACAAGATTTTCTTGAGGAGTAGAGCACATATATAACCTTCATGGAAAAGGGTAATAAGGATATTTTATCTACAGAATTTGGAATTCCCAAATAACTAAGTCATGTAAAAGTATTCCAAGAAGGTTTACTAGTTGTAAAAGTGTTTGGTAGTTATAAAACATCTTCATGGATGTTTATTAAATAAAAATATAATATTTGGAATCTAAATTCTGGGATATGGGGGAGACAATGGAGGATTGAATCAGATCATCGATCTAGTCGGTGTTTGTAGAAATGAAATGAATGTTTTAGAATGCATATCCTACTCCTCTATATCTCCCTACTAATCTCACTTCTTCACCTCTACCTATAGATCTCACTCTTCCCCCTCATCCTATGAATCATACTCCTAAACCTTCTCCTCTACAACTTCCCATTTATAGTGAGTTATATGTTAAGGATCCCCAAAATCATGTTTTTTAAAATGGGATTATATATTATATTGGTGATACCATTAATCATCAAAATATAGAGATAGATAATTATACGGTCACTATACATGATATTATAGATATATTAGAAAGAATACAAATTCATACAGTTGAGGTCAGCACAGTTGGACAAAGTATCGACCATTTTTTAGTTTTTCCAGTAGAATTGATCAAAAAAATACCATTGAGGTATGTGTAGATTATATCATTTATTTAATATTTGTGTTAATTTTTTTAACATTTTAATGTTTTTATATTTCTATTTTTTAATGGAATGATTTAAAGGTAAAGACATACTCTACAGACTACAACAATTACAGGCTTTTATGAAATCATATATAACTTCTTCTAGTCATGATATATTATCAAAATATTCAAATTTTATATTGTATGTTTATGATATTCCATTATAAGATAACATTTTCTGGGTGTTCTATGACTATGACACTTTTTAGAAAAAGATATCATTGAACTTGTAACTGGATATGAGTTGGGCATCACGACAATTCCTCTCTTTTCAATGTAGGTCGACCATCATATATCTTTCAATTATATTAATTTTTTGAAACATTATAATTATGTTTATTTTTTATTATATATCTTTATAAAATTTTTATTCAGCATGATATGACACCAGTATATGGATTTATAGACCTATAATATATTTCTCCTACAGTATGGATAATGAATAAAGTATAAAGAACAGTTTGTATTGAAAAAAAACATTAAAAGAATGTAATTATTACATGTTGGGTGATTCCAAATATTAATGACTATGAAACATATATTTCATAAATTATTAAATATCTCAATATAATAACAACCCACATTATTTTTTTTGTATTAATTTCCATTGGATTTTGTGTTCTTTTTTCAAGAGAGAAGACACTTTACTGGCTATTCTCTATCTATGGTGAAGTGAGAGATAGTTTTATTAAAATATTTAACATGTAATTTTGAATATTTAAATACTTTTATATATTATAAAAATATTTAAATTTATTTCCTATAAATTATTTTCAATCAGTGCATGGGATTAGTTTAGAGAGTCAACAAGAAATGAGAGTGAAAATATCAAATAAATATAAAAGAAAATTTTACATTTCATTTAAAGTTACTACATTGTGGATGCAAGTACTTAATTATTTTTTTCAATTTAAAAATACTTTTAAATAGATGTCTCACCAATAAGGATTAAAGGAATGTGGATACAATGTTCTATGATTTATGTATTAAATAATTTAAACTGGGGAACTTTGAAAATTTCACCTGGTATTTTTTTTAAATAAATATTTACTTTAATATATCATTCATTTTTTTATAATACATGTTAAATTATTTCTTTTTAATTTATATATTCTTTATGAACCTTAAACATACACTAAATAAGATCTAAGACACAAACAAAAGTGAATGGGTGAATTAATTCCCATGTTTTATTGGGTTTAAGTTTATCTATAACATACATTGTAAAGATTAAAGTTAAAATAATAATTGTTTATGTTGATATTTTTTTCTATTTATAGAATGTTGCTATGAATATTTGTGCTAATATAATTTTAAATTATTATGATGTAGATTATGTAATATTTAAAGGTTCAATTTTATTTATTTTTATTAAAAAGAACTTATGTTTCAAAATAGTTATAAAATAACTGACGTGAAACATTAAGAAGGTTGATTTATCATGTCATATTTTTAAAAACAACAAGATGAATGGTTTTCTGCGTTATTATATGAAAACTACCATGGAAAACCACCTATAAAATATGATTTTATGGATTTGTTTCATACAAAATATGAAAGAATAATTGTGATAAACATTATATCATGTTGGGATTTTAAAATATATTAAGTGATAAGTTATTTTGGACATTGGTTTTAATAAAAGTAGTTTGGAAAACCTCGTCTATGATATGTGTTTTTTGTTTTGTTTCAAATTTATATTTTTCCAAAAACTGATGTTAAAAATAATTAGCAGCAGCCTTTATCATATAGGTTATGAAATTTATTATCCTAGCCTTTTTAATGGTATATCACTGTTTAAATTTTGGTTTGAATTACTTAATTTTGGTAAAAGTAATGTTACTAGGTGTATGAGTAGTTTTGTGGGTGTTCGGGCGGGGGGGGGGGGGGGGGGGGGTGGGGTTATACATGAAATAAAATGGAAAATGGTCATTTAGAGCATGTTTCATGGTTGGCCCACGGTCAGGGTAAAATGTGCACCCAAACTATGCTAGTCATAAGTAGGGGTGCCTAGTTTAGTAAAACTGTACAAGGGGGAGACCAAAATGTGGGGACCTAAACATATGCATTCTATAAGTTTGGCACACATATTTTCAAACCATGTTCACCTCCCCATGTAACCATTAGGACCCAACCACTCTTGGATAGAGCGTGGGACAAATTTTTCACATAGTTTCAAAAACATTTTGGGTAAACCATAGAACCAATTAAAAAGTGGAAATTTCTAGTCCCCCCCCAACCAATATTTTTAAGATCATTACTGATTTTACTATTATTTCCTCCCCTATCTACCCTAGATATGAACCTAAAAATTCCAATATTTCTAGGGATATATATCCTCTTTTTCATACATGTTAGGAGCATTGTTGGTTGTGAATAAATTCTTTCTGTGAGTCTAATCTTCTAGTTGCTTCTCTTTTTCATATTATGGATTGTAGTTTCATCCATATTCCTATGAAATTATAAAAACCACTTTTTTTAGAGGATTATAGGTTGGTTCTTTAAAGGTTGATTGAATCCAGATCTATGAATAATATTAAAAATGTGGTTGTCTTCAGATTTAAGGTGGGTGGTCTACAAGTTATATCCCATAATCTTTTGGTGGGTTTGTTCTTGCTTGGAAGTGTGTTTTTATCCTACTTGTTATGTGTTTATTATATTTAGTAATATTTGTTTAAAATTGTTTTCTAGATGGTTATTTAACCCCTAATGATCCCCATGGGATTTGGTGAGTTTTACTAGACCAATTTAGGGCTACCCATTGGGTGCACCAATGATTCCGTACATTAGAAAAAAAATAATGATAAGTAAAAAATTCATTTATGATGTGATAAATACCATGATGAACATGTTGGTATGTTAAATTGAATTAAATAGATAATATAGATAGTGGGTTTTAGGCTTTGATAATGGTATAATGTTTTATTTGGCTAATGTGAAATGGGTTAGAGGTAATAAAGTGATTATGCTAAATGACTTGTGAATTTTACAAGAAATGCTTAAGTGAGCTAATAAAATGAGTTGGAAAATATGTTATAAGGGTAAATTATTATGAATTGATGAATTATGTGAAATGGGTTAATGTATATAAATTAATGAATATTATTAATGAGTTAATGCATAGTAAAAAGTAATTGGGTTAAATGGGTTATGATAAGAATAAGAAAAATGTGTCAATGGGATATAGAATAAGGAAGATTTATATGTTAAATGAAATGTGAATTGAGGATTTTATGTATAAGACCCCAGCCTTAAACCTTACTTAATATTGAATTAAATGAATAATTCACATTGAGGATCTTTTCAGGTTTAGGGTTTTAGAGAATTAGGACATAACTATTACATCACAAAAGATTACAAAGTAGAAACTTCTACTAAGTTTCCATAAAATAAAAACTATTAAAAAGAAACATGTCTAGTTCCATTTTTTAGGTAGCATGACTTTCCCTTGATCCCATCCTTGAACCTATTCCACGTTAAGTCCTATGAAAAACATTTCAAAAACCTGGGATGAGCATAAAAAAGCTCAGTAAGGGATACACAAAGAATGAAAACTGTTAGTTTTTCAAAACAACAAGTAAACCATGTAGACTTTATCACAGTAATACTTTTCACTTTTTCGAAGTAGAAAAAATCTTCACTGAATAAAAGTTCATTACTTACCCTTATGAAGCCAAAATATTACCATAAATCCCATATAAATATCACATAACATATAAAGGTAACTTGGGAAATAAACATACTTCAGTGGAATAACCATATAGTCGACTTCCACACATACTTAATGGAATAGCCATATGGCCTACTTCCACACATACTTAATGGAATAGCCATACGACCGACTTCCATAACCAATGCATTGGAGGTTATAATGTAACCACCCATCCTGGTATTCACGGCACCACCCGTCATAATGTCCAAATATGATTATAAAATAATAAGACATTAAACAAATACAATGGAAAGAAAACATTTCCACATTTCGATCACAATATATCACTTAAATATATCGACATAACAAATCCTTTATAAAAACCATTTTCAATACCAACATACATAAAAGAGTATATGGTATTTATTTTATTGTAAAAAACATTACTGCTTGTTGAGGAAGCCAAAGACCAAATAATACTCGCGGCGAAGGAAAAGGTCGTTGTCACCGCGTACGTTAAAAGAAACATTCATTTTTTGTCGTTTAGTAAAACGCTTCATATAAAAAGATTCCTTTTGAATAAAATTAAAAGTCAAAGGGGTTTATACACCTTATAAAAGAAAGTTGTGTGTAAAACTAAATATGCCTCAATGAAAGGAGATTGAGACGAAGTCCCTTACAAAGTCGGTATCCTTAGATTAAGGATAAATCAATTATATGATTATGTGTGACAAATACGAATACACAAAATATAAGTGGATATTAAGTGTAAAACAATCAGAGGACATTCACACATAATCATGGAAAAACAAAACCAATGACATATATATTTAACTCAATGAAATGAGATTGAGTTATGATTTCCGATACAAGTCCGTCTAAATGACATAAGAATTTATCAATGAGATGATTATCTGTAGAAATAGTATATCCACACAAAGGTTTGTGGAAACTACAACATAGAGATTCCACACATAATCTTGGAATAATAAAATCAAGAATTAGAGGTTTAACCCAAACAATTGAAAGTGGGTTAAGAAGTTCCCTTATAGAAATTCGACAACCTAACGGCGTCACTTCATAACTTATAAAATGAGTTGATGAGAGATAAAAAGGGTATCTCATCACTTGGACTTAAAATTTAAATTAATAAGGATATATAATAACATATCCCAACATAATAGTATGTGAATTAAAGGACATAACAAAATAAATCTTTTAAAACGTAGAGGGTGAAAGGTTCCCTTACCGACTTGGGTAACTTTCGAAATGTACACCCCATTGAAGAAGGGTCATACAATGAAGATGTAAGTTCCCATAAATGAAATTATATTACAAAAAGAGTATAATAATGGGAATTACATACACCACTCAAAGGAAATGGTTGAAAATGTAGCATAAATCTCACGGTAATAAAAGTGAGATGAAAAATTTCTTACGAAAACTCGGCAGCCTAACGACGCCACTTAAAACGTCCAAAAATGGATTGATGAGATAAAATAGATTATCTCATCATATTACAATAAAATTTACATCAAGAGTAATATAAAAGAACATCCCCCATAATAACAAAGAGGATCTTAAAAGAAGTGACATAAAGGAGAGTACTTAAAAAGAAAGAGAGGGGTTAGATCTCTTACGAAAATTCGGTAGCCTAACGGCGCCACTCAAAACTTCCAAAATGGATTGATGAGAGAGAATAGGGTCTCTCATCATATGAACATAAAAATTACAGTAAGAATAATATAAAATAACATCCCAATAACAAGAAATATGATCTTTAAAAGGAATGACATAAAAGAGTGTACTTAAAAAGAAAGAGAGGAGTAGGATCCCTTACCTCGTGTCCGACATGACTCAATAGTTCTTGAATCTCCTGAATAATAAAATTTGGTAAATTTATAATTGCTTAAGGAACTCATTTAAATATTATTATTCAGTTAATACCACATATTATGATGTTATAATAATTGGTTAATAAAGTGAGTTTGTATCAGACGTTTTTGTCGATGTTCAGTACATGAGTAAAAATTGAACTTGTTGGAAAAGAATTTTCCATGTAGTTATAGGCACATCATCTCCAGAATAGTATTTATTTTTTAAATATCATATATATCCATAATATATTCATTGTATACTATTACATAGAATTTGGAGATAAAAAAATTAAAAGCACCGTTCATGGAGACGGTAGGCCGTACATACGCATGAACGCTACTTTCATTTTTTTGCGATATTAATGAAATTAAAACAAAATGAGAGATATATATATTATAATTAAAGAATGATACCCATCATTTAGATGTAATATATTACATATATATCCATTATATATATGTACTTATAATAGTACATAACATTTGGAGATAATAAATGAAATGTACCGTTCATTGAGACGGTAAGCCGTACGTACGCATGAACGCTACTTTAATTTCTTTTTTTTTTTGTATTAAATTGAATGAAATAATAAATATATAAAGGTATATTATAATTCCTGTAGGATAACATAGGTAATACCATTAATTCCATCCTTTATATGTCCCATATATGGCATTAACGAATCAAATCACTTTGAAGGGGAGGTAGTCCGCACTTCCTAAAATGAAGATATCACGTTTACCCATAATGGAAACCATAAAGGTATGACATAAATGAAAAATACAGAAGCTTAAGGAAAACATAAAAATATTATATATCATATATAAATATAGTGACATCTTAATTTCCACCTTTGAAGGTGTTAATAGAATGTTGAACAATCATCGTTTCGGGAGACAGAAATTCGCCATCCACGGAAACAGTATGTTCTTTAACCATTAGATGTAGGTGTGTGTAAGTGTAGCTCGAATACTTCTTGTAAAAGAATCCTAGTATATTTTAGATACTATATTTGTTACAAAATAAATGAATAAAAAGATTTTAGGGGGTTGGAAAAGCAAAATAAAACAAAAGGACACAAGTGAAGACATTACCTTTAAATCAGGTAACTTCCTTTGATTTGAGCTCAAAGGCTTCCTTGGAAAGGATTATGCCAAAATTGAGGCCTCAATGAGTTATAGAAGGATTTTTAGAGATGAAATGGGCAGGGGTTGGCTGATCTAAAGGCTCGAGAGGTGTGGGTAAGGAGGTAGAGGTGGGGGCCTTTTATAAGAGGAGAGGAGGGGCACTCTTGGAAAGTAAAGAAATGTTACTTTATTTTAGAATGCGTTTAGGATTTTAATGGTCCCACAATGATGTGTTTAGAGGATAAGGTTATAAGGGTTAGAAATCCACACATCCAATAGGTTTTTTACATGTTTATGTCTTGGATATTACATTATCTTTCCATTTTATTTAAATCGTTAAATAATGAGGTCATCGCTGCATCAACATGATGTCATAAATAATTTAATTTATTTAATGTCTAAAAATTATAAAACAAATACTATGATGTAGGAAATATTTTTATCTTTCCAATGAATATTTATAGTCAAAACTCTGACTTGTATAACCCCATGTAAAAATTATTTTAGTAAAACATCTCATGTTTGTGTTATTTTTACTTTAACATTAAATAAAAAGGTATTTATGTCATTTTCCAACCAAAGTGGCTCCATGGGGTCCCCAAGTCTACCCATGGATTTTCTTGGTCATCCATGACACATCCAATGAGGGTAGGACATGTGTCTAGGTCATTTCAGTTTATTTGAACATTATTCTTACCTTAAACAACACTAATTACCTCTAATCGCGATTAAAAACTTAATAAGTTACTATTCACAAAAAAATTATTTTAATCCCATGGAACCACATTTTAATTCTTAACGACAACCATGTATGTTTGATTTTTGAAATTCAAAACACAAAGGTGTCAAATTTTCATTTAAACGGAAAATCAGTTTTTATAAGTACCACTTAGTGGTTTCACTATTCATCAAAAATTGAATTTTTTCAGAAAATTACAAAAAATTCACCCTAAGATATATTTTATATTCCAAATTCAAAAATGATTTCTATTTTACAAAATTCAAAACATATAAGTTGCATTAATTAATTTAATAATTAATTCCCGCTATCAAAACAAATAGCGTGTTTTTATGAAACAAAATGTATCAAAAGATTGACACTAGTTTAAGTCTGATTTCAAAGTGTAATTAATTACAATGACCACTATTGGATTAAATGGTAAAAATATATTCTAATTTCACTTTAAAACCAAGTCAAAAGATAATCTAATCATATAAATATATTAGATTAAAAAGAGGTTTTGAATTAAAATACAACATCTTTCACTATTCATTAAAAATTGACCTTTTTCGGAAAAATACCAAAAATTTACACAAAGTAAATTTTGATGTCCCGATTCTAAAGAAGAATTTTATTTTGTCAAATATAACACATAAAATTTTCAAAAAGTGGATTTAAAAGAGGTTCGCCATCAAAAGGCGGTTAATCGAACTTTTAAAGAATATTAGAATGTTTACGCTTAAAATTGGATTCATTCACATTTTTAATCCTCTAACATTTATTGTAAAAAGTAAAAATATTTGACAAAAATATATAATCATTTTGTAGTTAGTTCTGTTCATTCCCTCCGTTACAACGGCTAGGCGTTAACTACTATTTAAATTAATATTATTTTATTATTAGAGTGCAACGTAAGATTCCCAAGAAACTCGTTGTTGCGTGTTGGGTACGCCATCGAGCATAGCGTCCCCTTTAAAGTCATATTAATATTTTATTCAAAAATATGGATAAATGTGAAAATGTCATACTCTTTATTTACCTGGGGTGTTACATCCTTCCCCCCTTTTGGGAATTGCGTCCTCGCAATTATAAAATTGGGCTTGGAAACTTCATTGAAAATCCCACATCGGAACAAGAGTCAGTAAAACAATCACTTTAAAATAAAGAAATATAAGTACAAAGGTCACCCGAGTTAACCCATACTAGGATTCCAAGTATTAAAATATGGACATGGAGGAAAAAAGGGTCATGTTATGATGGAGAGTGATAGTAAACATGTCTAGGAGAAAGTTAGCCATAAAATAATCACAAACTTGTGATGGGTTAAATGGTATTCGATTCCCCAGTAGGAAAAGTTAACAGAAAACACTTTTGTTTTAAGTTACTCTTCATTGAGGAATTTATTTTTGATCTTAAGGAAACATACATACTTGTCATGTTGACTTTCAACTTTTACTATATTTCTTAAACAAACTCATACTTTCCCCAAAAGATGAGTATTTAGGAAGACTTATTCACATTAAGAGTACTATAGTCAACTTCTTGAGAATCACCTAATCCACAAAAGAGAACTATATACTTCCCATATCTTTAGACCTTAACCAAAACCAAAACCAAAAAGTTTAGTACAATATCAGATAATACCCAAAAAGGATAATCCCTTAAAAAAACAAATATATTCTTAATCTCCAAAATTTATCAAACAATACCCAATGTTCAACAAAGACCATTCAATATGAAAATTGTCCATAAAATACTTCAAAGTAAACCAAACTAATATTGAAACCCAAATATTTGAAGGATTTAGTCGCATACTCTTCCAAGGTACAAATTACCACTTATCTCCAAATAACATCAAGTACTCTTAAAGTCTTGTATTGGAAAGTAATAAACCTAATCACATATCCTCCATGATAGGTTAATCATTTCCATAGATAACCCAAAATAAACTTGCTCTTGATTCCTAAAATCATCTAACTAAAAAGAATTAGTCAAACTAACCAGGGACTTCACGTAGTCCAGTGGTAGGCGATAAATACCAGTCGCACTTTGGTTGTGGGTTCGATTCCTGCAGCTTTGTCTGACGCGACGGGTTGTCACACGGTCTGCGTGTTGTTATTTTTCCAAAACTATATATTTTTAAAACATTCCCCAAAACGAGATAAAATCTTCAAAAATGATCATAACATATTTTAACCTCAATTTTATCTCATGCCTTTCATTTTCCAGCATATCATATAATAACCCATAATTACCTCAAAAGTAAGGATCATATAAATTCTAATGGTTACCTTTATAATTATTACCTGAACTTCCACATCGATTGGTCATCTCATACATGATGCATTACAGAACATGCCAATGTTCAAGTGGTTGATCATGACTCCTTGATAGTTGGTTTAGAACAACCATGAGTTTCCTCATTGAATCCCCCATTTTATCTAGTATCTTAATCAGAGAACCACCACAGTTTCCTTCAAACCTGTTGTCTCTTTGGTGCCTGCTAGATCCATCCATTCACTAAAAACAGAAATGTCAGTGTGAGTATATCAACAAAACCATCATGTACTAATGAAGAATATAAACACTAATATATATTTACTCATTCAATTTATCTAAAACTAGGACTCTTTCGGAAATTCTAACCATTATGGTAATGTCACTTATGCTTAGAGGATACCCTAACCTCTAAAGTTATCTAAACCGACCTTTGATACCAACTATAAGATCCCAGCCTTAAACCTTACTTAATATTGAATTAAATGAATAATTCACATTGAGGATCTTTTCAGGTTTAGAGTTTTAGAGAATTAGGACATAACTATTACATCACAAAAGATTACAAAGTAGAAACTTCTACTAAGTTTCCATAAAATAAAAACTCTTAAAAAGAAACATGTCTAGTTCTATGTTTTAGGTAGCATGACTTTCCCTTGATCCCATCCTTGACCCTATTCCACGTTAAGTCCTATGAAAAACATTTCAAAATCCTGGGATGAGAATAAAAAAGCTCAGTAAGGGATACACAAAGAATGAAAACTGTTATTTTTTCAAAACAACAATTAAACCATGTATACTTTATCACAGTAATACTTTTCACCTTTTCGAAGTAGTAAAAACTCTTCACTGAATAAAAGTTCATTACTTACCCTTCTATAACCAAAGGATTACCATAAAGCCCATATAAAGATCACATAACATATAAAGGTAACTTGGGACATAAACATACTTAAGTAGAATAACCATACAGTCGACTTCCACACATACGTAATGGAATAGCCATATGGCCGACATCCACACATACTTAATGGAATAGCCATACGGCCGACTTTCATACCCAATGCATTAGAGGTTATAACGTAACCACCTTTCCTAGTATTCACGGCACCACCCATCATAATGTCCAAGTACCATTATAAAATCATAAGTCATTAAACAAATATAATGGAAAGAAAACATTTCCACATTTCGATCACAATATATCACTTAAATATATCGACAAAAAAATCCTTTATAAAAACAATTTTCAATACCAACATATATAAAAGATTATATGGTATTTATTTTATTTTAAAAAACATTATGACTTGTGGAGGAAGACAAAGACCAAATAATACACGCGGCGGCAGAAAAGGTCGTTGTCACCGCGTACGTTAAAAGAAACATTCCTTTTTGTCATTTAGTAAAACGCTTCATATAAAAAGATTAATTTTGAATAAAATTAAAATTCAAAGGGGTTTATACACCATATAAAAGAAAGTTGTGTGTAAAACTAAATATGCTTCAATGAAAGGATATTGAGACGAAGTCCCTTACAAAGTCGGTATCCTTAGATTAAGGATAAATCAATTATATGATTATGTGTGACAAATAAAAATACACAAAATATAAGTGGATATTAAGTGTAAAAAATCATAGATTATTCACACATAATAATGGAAAAACAAAACTAATGACATAGATATTTAACTCAATGAAATGAGATTGAGTTATGATTTCCGATACAAGTCCGTCTAAATGACATAAGAATTTATCAATGAGATGATTATCTGTAGAAATAGTATATCCACACAAATGTTTGTGGAAACTACAACATAGAGATTCCACACATAATCTTGGAATAATAAAATCAATAATTAGAGGTTTAACCCAAAGAATTGAAAGTGGGTTAAGAAGTTCCCTTATAGAAATTCGACAACCTAACGACGTCACTTCAAAACTTATAAAATGAGTTGATGAGAGATAAAAATGGTATCTCATCACTTGGACTTAAAATTTACATTAATAAGGATATATAAGAAAATATCCCAACATAATAGTATGTGAATTAAAGTACATAACAAAATAAGTCTTTTAAAAAGAAGAGGGTGAAAGGTTCCCTTACCGACTTGGGTAACTTTTGAAATGTACACCCCATTGAAGAAGGGTCATAAAATGAATATGTAAGTTCCCATAAATGAAATTATATTACACAAAGAGTATAATAATGGGAATTACATACACCACTTAAAGGAAATGGTTGAAAATGTAGCATAAATCTCACGGGAATAAAAGTGAGATGAAAAATTCCTTACGAAAACTCGGCAGCCTAACGACGCCACTTAAAACATCCAAAAATGGATTGATGAGATCAAATAGATTATCTCATCATATTACAATAAAATTTACATCAAGAGGAATATAAAATAACATCCCCCATAATAAAAAATAGGAGATTAAAATAAGTGACATAAATGAGAGTACTTAAAAAAAGAGAGAGGTTAGATCTCTTACGAAAATTCAGCAGCCTAACGGCCCCACTCAAAACTTCCAAAATGGATTGATGAGAGAAAATAGGGTCTCTCACCATATGAACATAAAAAGTACAGTAGGGGTAATATAAAAGAACATCCCAATCATAATAAATATGATCTTAAAAGTAATTACATTAAAGAGTGTACTTAAAAAGAAAGAGAGGAGTAAGATCCCTTACCTCGTGTCCGACATGACTCGATCGTTCTTTAGTCTCCTGAATAATAAAATTTGGTCAATTTATAATTTATTAAGGACCTCATTTAAATATTATTATTCAGTTCATATCACATATTATAATGTTATAATAATATGTTAATAATGTGAGTTCGTATCAAACGTTTTTGTCGATGAACAGTACATTAGTAAAAATTGAACTTGTTGGAAAAGAATTTTCCATGTAGTTATAAGTACATCATCTCCAGAATAGTATTTATGTTTTAAATATCATATATATCCAGTATATATTCGTTTTATACTATTCCATATCATTTGGAGATAAAAAATTAAAAGCACCGTTCATGGAGTCGGTAGGCCGTACGTACGTATGAACGCTACTTTCATTTTTTTTCCATTTTAATGGAATTAAAACAAAATGAGATATATATATATATATATATATATATTATAATTCCAGAATGATACCCATCATTTAGATGTAATATATTACATATATATCCATTATATATATGTTCTTATAATAGTACATAACATTTGGACATAAGAAATGAAATGTACCGTTCATGGAGACGGTAAGCCGTACGTACGCATGAACGCTACTTTCATTTCTTTTTTTTTGTATTAAATTGAATGAAATAATAAATATATAAAGGTATATTATAATTACAGTATGATAACATATTTAATACCATTAATTCCATCCTTTATACGTCCCACATATGGCATTAACGAATCAAATCACTTTGAGGGGGCGGTAGTCCGCACTTCCTAAAATGAAGATATCGCGTTTACCCATAATGGAAACCATAAAGGTATAAAATAAAAGAAAAATAAAGAATCTTAAGGAAAACATAAACATATTATATATCATATATAAATATAGTGACATCTTAATGGCCACCTTTGAAGGTGTTAAAAGAATGTTGAACAATCATTGTTTCGGGAGGCAGAAATTCGCCATCCACAGAAACGGTATGTTCTTTAACCATTAGATGTAGGTGTGTGTAAGTGTAGCTCGAATACTTATTATAACAGAATCCTAGTATATTTCAGATACTGTATTTGTTACAAAATAAATGAATAAAAAGATTTTAGGGGGTTGGAGAAGCAAAATAAAACAAAAGGACACAAGTGAAGACATTACCTTTAAATCGGGTAACTTCCTTTGATCTGAGCTCAAAGGCTTCCTTGGAAAGGATTCTGCCAAAAGTGAGGCTTCAAGGAGTTAGAGAGGGATGTGTAAGTATGAAATGGGCAGGGTTTGGACAAGATAAAGTCTTGAGGGGTGTGGGTAAGGAGGTAGAGGTGGGGGCCTTTTATAAGAGGAGAGGAGGGGCACTCTTGGAAAGTAAAGAAATGTTACTTTATTTTAGAATTCGTTTCGGATTTTAATGGTCCCACATTGATTTTTTTAGAGGATAAGGTGATAAGGGTTCTAAATCCACCCATCCAATAAGTTTTTGACATGTGTAGGTCTTATATATTACATTATCTTTCAATTTTATTTAAATCGTTAAATAATGAGGTCATCGCTGCATCAACATGATGTCATAAATAATTTAATTTATTTAATGTCTAAAAATTATAAAACAACTACTATGATGTATGAAATATTTTTATCTTTCCAATTACTATTTATAGTAAAAAATATGACTTGTATAACCCCATGTAAAAATTGTATTAGTAAAACATCTCATGTTTGTGTTATTTTTACTTTAACATTAAATAAAAAGGTATTTATGTCATTTTCCAACCAAAGTGGCTCCATGGGGTCCCCAAGTTGACCCATGGATTTTATTGGTCGGCCATGACACATACAATGAAAGTAGGACATGTGTATAGGTCATTTCATTTTATTAAAACATTATTTTTACCATAAACAACACTAATTACTTCTAATCGCGATTAAAAACTTAATAAGTTACTATTCATCAAAAAATTATTTTAATCTCATTGAACCACATTTTAATTATTAATTACAACCATTTATGTCGGATTTTTTAAATTCAAAACACAAAGGTGGCAAAATTTCATTTAAACGGAAAATCAGTTTTTATAAGTACCACTTAGTGGTTTCACTATTCATCAAAAATTGAAGTTTTTCAGAAAATTACCAAAAATTCACCCTAATCTATATTTGATATTCCAAATTCAAAAATGATGTCAATTTTAAAAAATTCAAAACATATAATTTGCACTAATTAATTTAATAATTAATTCACGCTGTCAAAACAAATAGCGTGTTTTTATGAAACAAAATGTATCAAAAGATTGACACTAGTTTAAGTCCGATTTCAAAGTGAAATTAATTCCAATGACCACTATTTGATTAAATGGTAAAAGTATATTCTAATTTCACTTTAAAAACAATTCAAAATATAATCTAATCATATAAATAAATTATATTAAAAAGAGGTTTTGAATTAAAATACAACATTTTTCACTATTCATTAAAAATTGAACTTTTTCGGAAAAATACCAAAAATTTACACAAAGTAAATTTTGATGTCCCGATTCTAAAGAAGAATTTTATTTTGTCAAATATAAAACATAAAATTTTCAAAAAGTGGATTCAAAAGAGGTTCTCCATCAAAAGGCGGTTAATCGACCTTTTAAAGAATATTAGAATGTTTATGCTTAAAATTGGATTCATTCGCATTTTTAATCCTCTAACATTTGTTTTAAAGAGTAAAAATATTTTACAAACATATATAATCATTTTGTAGTTAGTTCTGTTCATTCCCGCCAATACAACGGCTAGGTGTTAACTACTATTTAAAATAATATTATTTTATTATTAGAGTGCAACGTAAGATTCCCAAGAAACTCATTGTTGCGTGTTGGGTACGCCATCGAACATAGCGTCCCCTTTAAAGTCATATTAATATTTTATTCACAAATATGGATAAATGTTAAAATGTCATACTCTTTTTTTACTTGGGGTGTTACATTATGTGTATTTATTTTTTTACGGATTTTGATATGGTTTATGTGGTGAAGGGATAAATAATAATGATAACGTGGTTTGGTTTTTATGGGGTATTAGAATTGAGGATCTAAACCCACGGGTCGAGATTGACTAAGGCTTTAAACCCGACCCCATAATGCATGGTTTATAGAAGGGGGCCGAGGCTCTATACCTATAATAGATGAATATGGTGAAACTACCTAAAACAAGGCTTCTTGGTAAGTATATTGTATTTTTTCAAAATGTTACCCCTAGAGAGTTAGGGAACTAAACATACTCTCTCATGCTTATTAATTGACCTGCTTATGTCATAGTGTAAATAATTTAATTCCTAACCAATATGAAATGTGATGATATCGAGTTCAGTAATGATGATAATATAAGTAATGGAATGAAAATAATGATGAAAATGGTTTACGTGAATAATTTTAACTAATATCACTCGAGTTATCTTTTTCTTTCCTTGTTATTTATTTGTTACTTGCATGCACTACTTATTTAGACTGGATATTTTGTATACTTATTTGGTGGTTTCCTAATAATTTATACTCAAACCCTGCTCATGCTTCCATTGGGTACCCAAGAATATTTTATTATTACAGGTCAGGATAAGGGAAAAGTCCATATTCTAGGGAGTTGAGTCGGGCATGGGTTGTGTCTGGATGAGGATATGAACTTGGAGTTTGGACACATTTGGTAATTCAAAAGTGTGTCTTTATTTTCATTTTACCTCCACTTTTTTCACTATTATAATGTAATTAAATATTTATCATTTTATTTAGTTTGTACCTTGTTTAGGAAATGGTTTGCAATGCATGTATTTGGTAATTTATTTATTTTTTCCTTATTTCATCTTTTATCTATTGTGTATTACTCTGGTAAACATGGTAAAGTCTCCCCATGTGATCCTTTATACCCTCACTATAAGTTGGAATCCTCTGGTGTATAGGGAGGATCACTTGAGGTCATGCAGTGAGGTGGCTCAGGGCACTGTTTAGTGGCTCCTAGGTTGAGGATCTCACAAAGTGGTATCGGAGTAGGTATTTCTTATGGTGTTACTATTTGTGATTATAGAGGGTATATTAGAATGTTTCAAGACTTAGAAATCAGCTTGTACTTTGGGGTAGCTAACCCAAGTATGAGGGAAACCCCAAGTGCCCAAGTTGGGAATTATTGTTCTTGATAGGTGTTGTTATAGTTGAATTATTATTCATTATGGGGTGATACAATTATTGTGTGATGTGATTGTTTTATGATATTTTTATCATGTACATACTTGAATTAGGTTGGGAATTCATGCATTATTATAGTAACCTATGGATATAGGTAGCATGCATCATGATAGGCATACACAGGATGGGTTTGTGGGACACAATGGGAAGAATTCATTTCAATTCCTTGAAAATTTGAAGGAAAGAGTGTCTAATTAAAATGATGATAAAAGATAAATGGAATTAATGTTAAATATTTTTTAAATATTTGTGATAAAAAAGGTTGTAAATGAGTTAAAATTTGTGTTGTAACAAGGTGTGAAATGAGAAATGTGTCTAAGAGGAGAGATTTACATTGTAAGTACAGAAATGGATTTAAAAGGGTGTCTAATGAAATATTTGTGACTATGTAAGATATTTTACCCCAGTTTGACCATGAATGAGTTAGGGATTATTGAGGGTAGTGTCTAAGTGTGATGATATCCATTGGAATATTGTGTGAAAAAGTGTATTTTTTATGTCTAGTAGAGAGCCTCTTCTATGTAACATGTGGAATATTTATGTTATGTGTTATTAAAAAAATGTTTGACATTATAGTGAAATACCTCCATGAAGATGTGTTTTGGTTGGGAGATAGGAGGAAATCACTGAGAACTATTCAATAGTGGAAGAGTAAGAGAATCCATTTCTCCCAGATAATCTAGGAGAGGAGCAATTCTGTGAGGATGTTTCTCATTTTGTATAGATGATGGAAAGGAAGCCAGGGTGGGTCATGCCAAGTATGTTTGACCTGACCATAGAGTTTCAGTTGCATCACCCTCCAATGTTTACTGAAGAGGGTGGACCTGAGGATTAGGAGTTCTTGATAGGGTCCATTAAGATGATCTTGGATCATTTGGAGTCTCCGGCTAAGAAAATAGTTATGTTGGTAGGATATATGTTGTAGGGACCAGCAAAGCGCTTGTGGGAAATTTTGGTTCACACTCAACAAGTATAAGGTCTGTTATGGACCGAATACCTAGAATATTTTTTGAGGTATTTCTATCTATAGTCTTTAATACAGGATAGGGGTGTATATTTTATGATCTTAACCTAGTGATCAATGATTGTGATGGATTATGAAAACCATTTCACACACTTGAAACTCTTTGTTCTAGGGTTGGCAGCAGATGAGGCCACTATGGTGAGGCACTTTCAAGATGGAATTAGGAATGAGATTTTGTCCCATGTGAAAATATTTAATCTAAAGAGCTTTGAAATGGTTTTATAATAGTCTCTTATCACAGAAGTTATTTTAAAGGAGGATTCAAGAATTGGGTTCATGGTTTTAGTTTGATAGAATAGTGGTGAAACTTATGATGGAAGGAAGAATCGCTTTGGGAGTCCTCACCTGGGTCGAAGTGTGGAGAATAGTAAGAATGGAGAACTAGCCTCTCAGGGAATAAATCAAGTGTTCTGTTATAATTTTGGAAGGTTGGGACACATGTGTGGACAATGTCCCTAACCTCCAGTTGAGTGTCAGGCATGAAAAACAATGGTCCATGTGCAGTGGTTTTTTAAGAACTCTTGATATTTCGGTATTTATTGAGAGCAGAGGCATATGTTGAGTGGAGGAAGGGGTTGTTTACCCCATATTAGTTAGGAAGTTAGAGCTCGATTGGACATATCGGTAGATGTGGTGAATGTGGAACTCCGAGGAGAGAGAATCCACATCAGCAGGGCAGTACAGCACAAGGAACATAGACTGTGACCTAGTGTTGAGGGGAAGGTCAGCTTCATGCAGTTTAGATTGTACCTAGAGCTGTTGTGGCTTGACCATCGACCATTTGAGGTACGATTCCTATTGATTTCGTTCTTTCTAGTGCTTTATTCAATATAGGTTTATCATATTATTTTATTTCTACATAGTTTTTGGACGTTTTGGGTCTAGCAGTGGAACGTTGGAATGGTTTGATGTCAATTGATACATTGCTAGGGGTGAAAATGGAGGATATCATTATGTGTAAGTGGTGTAATATTGAGGTTGTTGGGTAGCATTTCTTGTGCAATTTTTTCATGCTAGAAATTCCATGTTTTGATTAGATTGTGGGAGTGGATTGTTTTATGTTGTAACAGGCCCACATTGATTGTTACCAACAAAGGTTAACGTTCATGTCTCTCGAGGTGGATGCTTATGTCCATCATGTTGAATGGGATGATAGATTGGGTCGTGTGGGGAAAGTTTGTCAGCAGTTGGGTGAACTCATAACTCAAGTGTCTTGTCTTATACATTATGATGAGGGAGTTGGGAAGAATATCATTATTCTTATGGTGTATTAGTTTTAAGATGTGTTTCATGAGGGCTTCTTGGGAACTCCACCCAACAAGAATGTTTAATTCATGATATATTTGCTATTGGGAGTGCACCCAATTTCTGTTACACTATATAGAATGAAACTGGAAAAACTCTAGGATATTATGAATTAGTTAGAGGAATTGGATAATAAAGGATTTATTCATACAAGAACATCACCTTGGGGATCTCTAGTACTGTTTTCCAAGAAGTTTGGTGGATCTTTACAGTTCTGTGTTGATTTTAGGAAGTTGAATCAGATGACTGTCAAGAATTTTTACCCTCTTCCTCAAATCGATGATCTTTTTTACAAGATAATAGGTTCTTTAATGTTTTACAATATTGAAATGAGGTCTGAGTATCACAAGGTGGTGGTGAGACCTTCTAATGTGACACAAGCTTCATTTGGGAGCAGGTACGGGTTGTATGAATTTTTTATAATGTCATTATTGTTGACCAATGAGCCAGTAATGTTTATCTCCCTAATGAACTGAATATTTCACCAATATCTAGATCATTTTTTATTTTTTTATGAAATATTTTAGAACTCTAAAACCGATGACTATCATTCCAAACATCTTGACATTATCCTAAGTATACAAAGAGATAATAAGCTATACACCAAGATATTTAATGTAATTTATGGATTGATAGGGGGAATTTCATGGGTCACATAATCTATGTGTAATGTGTGCTAGTAGACTCATAGAAAGTGTAATAAATGGTTACTTGGGAGAATCCCGAGAATTTTTCTGATGTCTGATGTTTTCTGGGTTTGGTCGGTTATTACTGAAGGTCCATCAAAGACTTTTCTTTTTTAGAAGTACCACTTTTAGGTTTGAATAAGAATTGCATTAAGGTTGGGTGGTCTGAGGTATTTCAAAATTCATTCCAAGAGTTAAAGAAGAGGTTGACTACCACACTTCTTTTGATCTTACCCAGGTTATGAAAAGGGAATGTTGTGTTTTGTGATGTGTTTGGTGTGGGGATTAGAGTAGTGTTCATGCATAATTATTGTGTTATGATGTATCAGTCTTGAAATTTGAATCCTCGTGAAAGAAACTATCCAAATCATGATCTTTAATTGGTCATAATATTATATGCCTTTAAGTGTTGCTAACACTACGTGTTGGTAGAGAAGCTTATAGTGTATACCAACCATAAAATCCTGAAGTATATCTTTTCTCAGTGGGATTTAAATATTCAGCCAAGAAGGATGGTTGAGTATATAAAATATTTTGAATTTGAGTTTGTCTAAATGTTAGGAAAGGGAAATAGTGTTGAAGATGATTTGTGCCAAAAAACTCAAAATCAAAAAGTTTAAAAATATAGTTCAAATTGGAGGATGATTGCATTGTTTGCTGAGATTCATATAGAAGTGAGGGATGGGAAATAGAATATTACTATTGCATCCCTAGAAGTTGATTCCACACTTTTGAGCTAGATCAAGGAATGTTAGCACTAGGATCTAGAATGTTTGGCATTAAAGGAAATCATTAGAGGTGGGGATTCACCTTTTGGTGGAACCATTGGAGGTGATGGGATTTTTTATGTTCTTGGTGTTGTTGTTGTGACAATATGTATGTTGGAATATTTGAGGCATGGGTTTCACACATTGAGGTGGTCAGTGCATCCAAGTTTGACTAAATTGTAATGTAACCTTCAGAGGAAACATTGGCGGTCAAGAATGAAGAAATAGGTTTCAAGTTTTATAGTGTGATTCCCTACCTGTCAGTTGATAAAAGATTTACATCATTGGTTAGATTTTTTGTTGCATCCATTTCACATTCTATAATGGAAATGAGATGATGTGATGATGGGTTTCATTATGGTTCTTCCTAAGACACCTTAGAATAATGACACAGTCTAGGTAGTTGCAGACTAGTTGACTAAAATGGCTAATTTCTTGCTGATTCAAGATACTTTTATCATGGTTCAGTTGGATGAATTTTATGTTCAGTAAAATAGTATTGTTTCTCAGGGTACTACAAAATATTATTTCAGATCGTGATTCATATTTTAAATCATACTTCTGGTAGGGATTACAATAGGGGCTTGGTACATAGGTGTTTTTAATCATGGATTTCCACCAACATATGGACAAGAATTTGGAGTGTTCCATTTAGGTACTAGAGGGAATGTTGAAGGATTTTTTCCTATATTATGTTGGATCATGGGATAATAATTTAGTTCTTGTTGAGTTTTTCTACAAAAATAGGTTTCAGGATATGATTCAAATGGCACCGTTTGAAAAATTATATGATAGACCGTGTTGATCTACATTTTTCTATTTGGAGGATTTGGAATCAGATTTGTTGGGACTAAGTCTCAAGTAGGATATTTCAGAAAAGACTCAGTTGATTAAGAGATGTATTACTACAGTTTAGAGTAGGAAGAAGTAATATACAGATATGCGTTGTTGACACCTTGAGTTTGTGGTGGGTGATCATGTGTTTCATCGGGTATCACCAATGTTGGGTCACTGTAGGATTCAAAAACACGGTAAGCAGGAACCTACGTATGTGGGAATATTTGAGATTATAGAGAGGATCGAACCAGTGGCATATCGATTGGCTCTTCCACTGTGGTATAGAGGTATGCATGAAATTTTTCACATGTCACGTCTTATATAGTATCACCGTGAACCATATCATGTGTTTTTCATTTAGGATGTTGATCTTGAAGTTGATATGTCCTGTGAGGTGCATTTGGGTCATATTTTGGATCATAGTGAGAAAGTATTGCAAGGAAATATTGTTCCTTTAGATCAAGTTCTATGATAGTATGGTAATGTTTAGAAAGAAACCTGGTAAATGGAGTCAAATATGTGGGCTCAATGACCCAACATATTTTCTTCAGAAGCTAAATGAATCCTAGGAGCATGGATCTAGGACGAGTTGTTATAAGGTGGGGAGGTTTTAGATCCTATAATTTGTGAAGGTGTTTCCCTATTTACATTTTTTTAATCTCTTAATTTTGATTAACAGAATGTTACATGGTGTATGAAGAGGTTTAGCGGTGTCATGAGTGTTTTGGAAATGAATGAAAATGGGAAATTGACATTCTGTGCATGTTTCATGGTTGGCACACAATTAGTGTAAATTGTAAACCTAAATCACGCTATCCTGGAGGATGGGTGCGCGGTTAAGTAAAACCATACAAGGGGGATGTCCAAACCATGTGGAACTAGATAAAATAATTTTCGTGGTTGCCACATGGTTTTTCAAACCATGTGGGCCTCCCCAGGTAACCTTGCGACCAAACCTCTATTGAATTGAGGGTGGCAAACAGTTTGGAAAATTGTGCAGGTTAATTGTGTGCCTCATTATAAGTGGGATTTTCTAGTTTCCCCCTTAGGATTTTTATATTTTAGGTCTATTTTCATACCATTTTTTCTTAACTCAGTCCTAGTGACAAACCTAAACCTCCCAATCTTCCAAGGTATTGATCTCCTTCATTTCTAAGCTAATTGGAGTGCTATTGGTTGCGAATCAAATATATGGGTGAGTCTAATCTTCCCCTTGCTTCTATTTTTCGGATTAGGTCTTCTAGCCTTGTCTAGCTTCTTCTAAAACCCTTGAAACCATATTTTATCAATGTATTTTGGTTGGGGATTCAAAGGGTTAATGAATATGGATCAAAGGCTAAGATTAAACATGTGGTTGTCTTGGGATTTGAGGTATGTGGTCTAAAAGATATATTGAATAGATTTTTTTTGGATTTGTGCATGCTTGTTTGTGTGTTTTCTTCCCGATTATTGTAAATTTAATTTCATTAGTAATATTTTATAGAAATGGTTTTCTATCTGGGGATTGAACCCCTCATGATCCACATGGTATATATTGAGGTTGACTAAAAAATAATTTGTCCACCCATGGGGTGAACCAATTATTCTGGACATCAAAAATAGTAATGATAAGCCTGAAATAGATTTGTGATGTGATAAATCCCATGATGAAAACGATAGTATGTTCAATTGAATTAATATGGGAATATGTATAGTGTATTCTAGTCTTTGATAATGGCATATGGATTCATTTTGATAATGAAAAATTGTTTAGAGTTGATAAAATGATTATTCTAATTAACTTATGATTTTTACTAGAAATGCTTAAGCGAGATAAGCACATGAGTTGGTTAATATGTTAGATGGGTAAATTAATATGAATTAATTAATTATTTTAAATGGTTTAAGGTAAAAAAATATTATTGAATATGGTTAATGAGTTAAGGAATGGGAAAGGGATTTGGGTTAAATGGGTTATGCTCAGAAAACAAAAAATGCATTAATGGGTTATGGAATAATGAAGTATCATGGGATAAATTAAATATGAATTGGGAATGTTATGTGTATTGATTAATTATGGTTTGTGATATGTATTATATTTTAAATGGATAAATACTAATGTTAACATGGCTTGGTTGTTTTGTGGTATTAGACATGAGGTTCTACGTCCATGGGTCGGTTAGACTGAGTCTCTAATCCCCACATGAAAATTCATGGCTTAGAGAAGGTGATCGAGGCTCTAAACATCTAACAGATTAATTTTATGAAACTATATAGATTGAGGGTTCTTTGTAATTTTATTTTATTTATTGAAAACATTTATCCCTAGAGATTTAGGGAACTTGACTTACATCCTCATGCATAGTAATTGATTGGATTAGGCCGTAGTGTAAATGATGTAAGGCCTAACCCATGGAACATGTGATGAGAATGAGTTTAGTAATAAATATAGCATAATTAATGGAATGAAAATAATGATAAAAGTTTTTTATGTGTATAATGTTAACTAATGGAACCCAAGTTATCTTTTTCTTACCATATTATCGATTTATAACTTCCATGCACTATCTGTTTAGACTTGATATTTTTTAGGCACCATTGTTGGTGACCTATTGAATTGTAATAAAACCCTACATAGGCCCCCATTGGGTACCTAAGAAGTTTTCATTATTGTAAGTAAACATAATGGAAATGTTCATAAGCTAGGGGGTTGATATGGACATGGGATGTGCTTGGATTTTTATTGAAACTTGGAGTGAGAACCTGATTGTTAATTTAGTAGTTCATCATTATTTAGGGTTTATGTAGCACCCCAAACATTTTATGGTATTTTTCTCTTTAATACATTCCATTAATAATAATGTTTCTTTGAAAAAACACTAGAATATTTATGAGATATTCAAAACTTAGCCATTAAATATAAATTTTCCACTTCTATGTTTTGAATTTCAAAAAATGGTCATCTAGAGTTGTGATCAGTAAGTCATTCGGAGTCTGAGAGAACAAATATGGTTTTGGGTTAATAGTTACATACACTTATGAATAGTAATAAACATTGTAATATGAACCTTATGAATTGTAAATAATAATATTATTTCATTTTCTTAAGGCAACAAGATAATAAGATCTTAAATAATTTTTCAATGTCACATACAACTAACCGCACTTCAAGATTGTTATTTTTCGAATTAACTGTGGCCTTATTTGGAAATTAAATTAATCATATTTAGAAAATTATTTTTGAAAAATGTATTAAACTTTTAAATTCAACATGTTGAAAAATTGTAGTGGTGAATTTTTGGGATTTTTCTGAAACTATTGAATTTTTTATGAATAGTGAAATATGGTAAAATACCGTATATTCAATTTATCAGTAAAATACACTATTTATGCCATCATAAGTGATGCAAGGCCACTTGGTTAGAACTCAAATGCCATTATTTATATTAGGGGTCACAAGAAAAAATACTATTGGTTGTCTTGATGGAAATAATAAAATAATGAAATTAAATATTCAAAATTTACCCCTCTCCTCCACTATAAAACCCCCCACCACCACTTATCCTCTTCACTTTTGTAAGCCTTGAAGATCCTCAAAGTTCTGCCCAATAATACTCACAAGTATCTTACCCATGTCCTAGAGTTGTTGTTCGCACCAAAATACCAAATCTGAAGCCCTTAAAAAGGATCTCAAGGAGAAGAGGTCAAGAGGTAGACAACCTCTTTTATTTTCATTCCTTTCTTTCATTTTATGTTATTATCTTCCTTTACCATAGGATTTTGTTGGGATATTTCATTAAATATTCACCCTTACTATCCTTAATATGTATTAAATGATGAGATATTTTATTCCTCTCATCAAACTATTTTTATGAAATTTTAAGAGACATCGTTAAGCTGCTGAATTTTCGTGATAAATTTATCAGGTTTTCATTCATTTTAAGATTCCTTTATTTTATTCTTCTTTCCTCACCTGATCTTAACCAATAAGCATGTATGCTACATAATATTGTATAATCTATATGTTCTAATGATTATGGAAAATTCTTCACCATTATTCTTCTCCTATCCCACTTATTTAGGGAATAAAAACATTGTCCGCAATGTGTCGAATTAACGACATCATACACGATGTAATTTCTATTTCCATTAATTCTTTCAAGTCTGTTCAGGAAACCAAATGTATGGTTGAACCAGGTCATAATATATGTATTTTATTTTTATTAATGATCTGGAATCTTTAAACGTTCATAATATGGAATAAAAATACAAAACAAGTTTATTTTGCACTAAACTACCAAGCCAAATTCAAGTGTTTATCTTTAACTCATCGAATGAGTCATCGTCATAGAATATAACCAGAATAATTATAAGATAATTTATGTCTCTTTAATTTCACTAATAATGTATATTAACAATTCTGGATGTTTAAAAATATTTCAAACCAAATTCCATTCATGAATACAAGTAAATAAAGCATGAAAGCAAGTAAGAAAATGCATCCAAAACAACAAAATTGAATCTCTTAAAACCATCAAAAAGACCATTAATGAAATAAATAGGGTTATAAAATATCCATTAAATATAAAATGTGTTCTATAATTATGAATTAATTATCCTAATTTGTTTATTCATGTCTTTAAAAACAAGACAAGAACACCTTCAAGCATATAGTAAGGTATCATCTCTCTCACTTTTGTTCAAGAATATCCCCTTTGTTGTGCCAAACTTTTTATTGTGCACCAAATAATCCTTATTTGGTGTTTATACTACCCATTTTAGATCACTTTCCATTTGAAATTATATTTCTATTAAATATACATAATCTCATGTCATGGATATGTTTATTTCCTAAACCGTATACCATTTCACATATGGTGTATATTTGGGATGTTATTGATGAATCCATATTATATACTCTATGAAGATATTGAAAAGGAATATTTCTCTTATATTGAATAATTGTATAAATAATGATTTGGATTTAGAGGTGGGTGGGTCCCACTACAGCCCCTCGATGCATCGGTAGGTCTCATGAGACAAAACAGTTTGGCAACAGACCCTTCGAGTTTGTTTCCAAAAAATCAGACGGGTTTCTACCCACAGTATTAAACCGTTTTTACGATATTGTGGTTTCATGTTCCAGATACATGATGTCCAATTAATAAGCATTCTATTTATTAATTATCAATTATTTTTATTATCCATGAGGTTTTCACTATGACAAAATCTATAGATGTAGTTTAATTCTCAGTTTATTAATGGCATTAGTTGTTCATTTATTCACTATGACATTTTGATTATGTAAGATTGATTATGATTCACTTATTATTGTACTCATGATTCCACTATTGGTAACCCTTACTGATCACTTGAGCTCACCCCTTTCAGTGTTTACCTTCAACAGGTTATGAAGAGGAGGTCATTTATTGAGTGCTAGTGGATGCAATTTTTGTTTTTCATTATGGGTTGTATCTTGTAACCTTATACAATGTAATTTATGTTAAATCAATGTATCTATTTTATTCAAGACTATTAAACTGACCATTCTTTCGGGATTTTCATTCCTTCTAACCATGCCAATATCACAACTAATGCATCGGCTCCAGCCTAGAGGGGTCGGGGTGTTACAGTTTAACTCAACTTTTGGAAATGTTATCATGGAATTACATATTTATCATTTTATTTGGTATTGTACCATGTTTGGGAAATGTTTTTAAATGCATATTTCGGGTTATTGACCTATTTTTTCCTTATTTCATCTGTTATGTATTGTGTCTTACTCTGGTAATGAGGTTATAGTCTTCGCACATGACTCTTTAGACCCTCACAGCTAGTTCACATCCTGTAGTATATAGGGATGTTCTCTTGAGGTTATTTTTTTACCCGTCTTAGGGCACAGTTTAGTGGCTCCTGGGTTGGGTACGTTACATGAAAAAACCAATGAGATAATTTTTTTATAACGTCAACGTTTTTAAAAAAACTCATGTTATAAAATAATTTCAATGTTGTTTTTGTGTAACTGGTGTGAAAAACATCCTCTATATATGTATTTATAATTTTAGTTATTATTAACTAATTTGATGAACTTATTTACAATTTCACCAACAATAACACCAAGAGGTAACCAATGTTAAAATCAAAACAATCTAACATGAAAACCATTATTTTGAACTACTGATAGGTCTGAACTTCTGTCTCAAAAATGATATTTTTTTCCTTTTCATCAAAAAAACTCCCAAAACCATTAAAATTCTTCAATAGAAAGTATATATGATTTCAAAAACTGAAATTGATATATTTTACTAGTATAATTCATCTTATAAAACTACTAGTAAATGCTTTCTTTGAAATTTTTTAAGATCTGGAAATTTATCACTTATACTTCCACATGTCTATATATGACTAATGGTTGACGAATTTGGGATTAGGTTTTGAGAGGATCAAAATTGATTAGAAGATAAATTGAATGTTGGAGATTTTTTAATTAGTTAGTTTTGAGGTTTAATCAATGAGGAAACTTATGAAGTGCTACCAATTATGATGTAATAAGTAAATAAATAAAAGAAAATAACACAATGATAAAAATAGATAATCATGTAGAAAAAAATAAATAAATTATTATGATAAAAAAATAAGTTCACTTAGACTCAAATATACCTAATTCACTTTTAATAATATATCATCAATCTGTCGATAAAATAATATTTAATATATTGGTTAGGTAATTTTTAATAATAATGAATTTGAGAGAGATATAACCTTTAATGTGTGATCTCCCAATAAATCATGTCTTAAATCAATGTGTTTCATTCTATACTGGCTTGGTAGATTATTAGAAATGTTGATAGTATTGGTGTTATCATATTAAATTATAACATGATAAAAATTGAATCCATGTTCCCACAAGGTGTATTTCATCCACAATACTTGTACATAATAACAAAAAAATCAAAGTATTCATGTTCTCTAGTTTACAATTAAAATTAGTTTTTATTATTAATAGACCATGAAAATAAAGAATCATATAGAATGTGGTAGGTTCCATGTTTATTTTTTTTAACTAATTCAAACACACTGCTATCGGTATTAAAAAATGAAATTAAATCAAATCTCTGGGATTTTAAAAAAATATATAATTAGAATTAGTTATATTCAAATACCTTAAAATTATTTTGGAAGCTATTAAATGTGACTCTTTATAATTTTTTTTAAATCTTGCACAAATATATAAAACAAACACTATATCTAGTCTACAATTAGTTTAATATAACAAGATTCAATTAATTCCTCTATATAACATGTTCTTTATTGGCTTACTAGCTTCATCCAAATCAACTTCAATATTGTAACTCATGTGAGTATTATATATAATTTACTATTTTAAATTAAAAACTTCTTAATTAAGTCATGTATTTATTTTCTTTGATTAATAACATTCAAAAAATATTTTTGAAAATAAAACAATGAAAAAAATTAAAATCACCCATCATACACATTTAAACTTTTTTATGAATGATTTTTGAAAATATATTACACAATTTTTTATTTTTGGATCCAAAAAAATACATGATCATTTTAAATTTAATCTAAAAAATATGTTTTAGTTATTTTTTATTTAACATTATAGGGTCTTACAATCCTACAATAAAACCATTTCATAAATGAAATGATCTCATCCTTTCATACCCAGATCTAAGTGGTGGTTTAAGAGTATAAAAATATTTGGTAAGTTTTAAAATCAAATTTGGCTGAAGATTGATTTCAAATCATAGAGTATTTTCAGCATACAAATCCTCTAGTATAAATGAAATTTAAATTTTAAATATTTCATTCATATGAAATAATTTAAAATTAATATAAGATGCATAAGATAAAAGGATCCTGATTGATTTTCTTCAATCTACACGGGAAATGGTTTCTTCATAATCTATTCATTTCTCTTAGTTATAACCATTTGTCACTAACCAATATTTATTTCTTGTGATCCTATAATGATCATCATGATTATTTATAAATACCTTTATAGTTCCTATAATATGATTATAATAGGTTCTATAAAATAATTCACATATGGTGTACCTCTTGAAATGGTTTAATTATTTTTCTATTATTGATAGAAAAATATCATCACTCATTTCTTATTACTTGTTTTAGGTTTGATCTAAGACAAATAAGAAGAAAACTATGTTTTATCTTCATAAATTATTCTAACTCTAACTCCATCATCTAGGATTCCAATGATAGTCCCTAAAGGGTGGGTTTAAAGGGTCATATGTTATATAGGAAATACATATTTTGATTCATCATGCTCTATCCATTCAGGATTGGCTTATTCATGATCATGTTTTATATTATAATCCTTTGTATCATCAAAAATATGATTGAGTCTCAAATTTTCAAAAGAATCACTAATGTCATCAACATTTATTTTATTATGATAAATGGGATCACTTCCATCAAATTCTACATTAGTAGATTATTTTATTATCCTTTACTTATTGTTCAAAGATCTATTGTATTTATAAGTGGTAGAATATCCAAGGAAGATTCCTTCATCAACCTTTGGACTGAACATACAATGATTATCCTTGGTGTTCATGATTTAAACATTACATCCAGAAACATTGTAGTATCCAACCTTTAGATTTCTATTTTTTCATAGATTATAAAGTTATTTCTTCAAAATATTCCTTATTAAAAAATTGTAATGATGTATCATGTTGTGTTAATATATTCAGGTCAAAAATGAGTAGGCATTTCATATTAACATAACATAGTACTAAAATTTTTTTACAATGAATTATTCCTTATTTTCATTACACCATTTTGTTTGAGGGTTCCTAGTAGATAATAATGTATGTTTAATTCCATTTTTTGATAAAATTTAATTGAATTTAGTATTCTCAAACGCTCCCACATTATCACATATCATGAAAAAAATTAGAAACTTTTTTATTCTATACTATCTTACAAATAAGTTATAACATAACCACATAATTCACTCCCATGTATTAGGAAATAAATCAATGTATATCATAAAAAAATATTGATAAACATAGAAAAAAATATTTTACACCAATGCATATAGACATATATGGTTCAAAAAAATCCTTTTAAATAGGTTCTAATGGTATAGAAGTAGAATCCTATTTAATTGGTTTGAAGGATGATTTTTATTTCATTACCATTTTAGTATGAATAATATAGTTTCTTTTTTTTCAATTTATGTTGATGTGAATTAAAAATAAATTTTTTTTATTACACATATTTCTCAATGAATAGACATTAAAAGGTTCAAAACTTCCATATTGAATAAAATATCCATTAATGTCTTCATTCAAAAAGTTTTCATCTTTTTAAAAAGCGTGTAAATCAAGAGTGAAAATATTTTTAGTACTAGGTTCTATAAATTTAAGAAATTTATCTCTAAAAATAGAACAAGAATGGCTAGAAAAATCCACATATAATCTATTAGAGAAAAGTTGATAAATACGTATTAGATTTTTCTTTAAGCATTTTTCATAATTTACATTGTTAATGAGAACTGTATGTAGATCTCCAAAATATCCAACTACAATAATAATTCCTTTTCTTTTATCACCAAATGTGTCATAGCCTACAAAAATCAAAGATAGTGAGTGGAAGTTTGAAACATATCCACTCATATTTCTCAAATATCCATTCTCCATAAAACATATTTCATTTTGGATCCATTTTCTTTTTCCCTACCAAAAAATTTAAAAAGGATTATTTTATGGTACACCAATGCACCTTGGTCCAAAAATGTTTGCAATTACATATCTGGGAAACCAAATCCAACTATGGTTTCTAGAATTTCCAGCAATAGCATGAAATAAGATTCTAGAAATAATATCCCTCTTTGCACTAAAAAATTAATTATATTTTAGATAAGAATCATTAACATAATTTCGATTTATACCTCAATGATAATAAGTGATATTATAAATTATTCTATTTTTAGAACTAAGAAAAAATAATTCCAATATAGGTTAGGTTTTTCTCTTTTATCACTTATGCATGGTTTACCTTTAGTGGATTTGTCTTTACTAAGGATTTGATTGAGGTGATACTCCCAATTAGAAATGAAACATGAAGCATATTATATCTATTTTTATATCAGCCATTAATTCCATTATTCATATTTCATAGATAAAACAGCATCAAATAGATTCATCTAAATATTATTTTAGTTCTAAAATAAGTTAGAAATATCACCATTCCTAGTTAACTTAATTTCATGGGATTATTATATAATTTTCTATTGCTTTTAATAGATTCGTACTTGTATTCTAACATAGAACAATATTCATTCAATTCATCAAAAGAAAAAATTAGAATCAGATTCAAAATCAGGGGTATAAGAATAGAAAGGATGCACGCTTAATTTTAGTTCATAAAAAACATATTTTATTTCTAATTTCACTATTCTTCCTCAACACAAGATTTATAGTTATCAATAGAGTCTTTAAAATAACTCTAAGATTCTTTTAAAGACTTATTATCTTTCTTATTACAATCTATTTTTCATATAATATTTAGTACCTATTTATAAGGACTCGGCCTTAAACATTTCATAATATTGAATTAAATGAAAAATTCACGCTGAGGATCTTTTCAGGTTTAGAGTTTTAGAGAATTAGGCCATATCTATTACATTTCATTTAAAAAAAATACAAAGTAGACACTTCTACACAGTTTCCATTTTTTCATAAAATAAACACTCTTGAAAAAAAGAGTCTTGTCTAGTTCCATGTTTTAGGCAGCATGACTTTTCCTTGATCCCATCCTTGACCCTATTCACCTTTATGTCATGTGAAAACATTTCAAATCTTGGGATGAGCATAAATAGAATAGTAAGGGTTATGAAATAATGAAAGAAAACTTTTGATCATAAATACATACAAAACATGAACACTTTTACTTTCCTCATGAAATCATAATATTTTATGAATAACACAAAGAAATCATAAATCATAAAGGTAACTTGTGGAATCCATATCATACATTCATTGTAGCTATCACAGCTACACAGGGAGTTACTTTGGAATACCCATCACGGTATATTCCCTAAATCTCTTAGGAGAAACATTCACTTTTACCTCTATCATGTTACCCAATTCATTGGAGAGCTATCTCGGGCTCACCCGCCCTACGTTTATCACAGAACCAAGCATATACATAAATAATTCCCAAGAACCATATCATGATCATAACACATAACATAAGGATAAAGGAAAGATAACATTTGTATATTGCAATAACATAATATCATTTCAAGATATTGAATAATAAATCAATTCTAAAAATCATTTTAAATACCAAAATACATAAAAAGAGTATTTGGTATATATTTTTCCCTTTAAAAAACATTACATCTTGTTAAGGATTCCAAAGATCAAATAATACTTGCGGCGGTGGAAAGGTCGTTGTCACCGCTTACTTAACAAAACATTCATTTTTGTCATTTAGTAAACTGTTTCGTATAAAAATATTCACTTTGAATGAAATGAAAATTCAAAGGGTTTTATACACCATATAAAATAAAGTCGTGTATAAAACAAAATATGCCTCAATTAAAGGACATTGAGACGAAGTCCCTTACCTCATGTCTGACTTGGGTAGATCGTTCTTTAATCTCTTGAATAATAAACTAAAGTTAATTCATAATTGTTTAAGAACCTTTTTCAATTTTATATTCCTTTTATATCACTTATTACCAAGTTTTAAACATTATGTAACCATTTGTGTTAATAATTCTCATTTTGTCGATATTTGGTACTTGAGTCAAAAATAAACACCTTATATTTACAAGTTGTTCATGAGATGAATAGTCCATTATATCCAGAATGAAATTAATTATTTAGATATCATATATATCATATATATATCCCATATATATATATATATTTATAATAGTACATATAATTTGAAGGTAAGAAATGAAATGCACCATTCCTGGAGACGGTAAGCCGTACGTATGCATGAACACTACTTTCATTTATATTTCTTATTTTTATGGAATTAAAACATAATGATACATATGTATATTATAATTCCTATATAATTTCATATATAATATCATATATAATTTCATTAACTCCATCCTTTATACGTCCCACATATGGCATTAACGAGTCATATCACTTTGAGGTGGCGGTAGTCCGCACTTCCTCAAATGAAATTATTGTGTTTACACATAATGGAAACCATAAACATATGATATAAAAAAAATAAAAAATCATAAAATAAATTAACATAATATATATCATATATAAGTACAGTTCCATATTAATGGCCACCATGATAGGTGGCAGGAGATAATCGAACAATCATCATTTCGTGAGGTGTTAGTTTTTCATCCATAGAAACAATATGTTCTTCACCCATTAGATGGAGGTGTGTGAAAATGTAGTTAGAATACTTATCATAAGAACATAATATTATATTTAAGATACTTGTGTTGTTAGAAAATAAAGGAATAAAAATATTTTAGGGGTTAGAGAAGTAAAATAAAAGAAAACAAGTTAAGGGAAACTGTTACCTTTAATTTCGGTAACTCCCTTTGTTTTGAACCAAAATGACTTCTTGAAGTGCCTTCTACCTAAGGTAAGGCTTCTAGGTGAAAGATATGGATGTAAGGAGATTAATTAGGTAGATTTTGGATGAGATTAAAGGTCTGAGAGGTGTGAGAAATTGGTTAGAAGTGAGGGATTTTTATAAGGGGGAGGAGGGGCTCTTTAGGAAGGTGTGAAATTATTATTTTATTATAAATTTATATTCGATTTCAAAAGGTCCAAAAATCCTGAGAGCCAAATATAAGATGACTCATTGTCAAAATAAAATCATCCAATAATAATTGGACTGGTTTTGGATGTTATTTTAATATTTATAATCTTATTTATTTAAATCTTTTATTAATGAGGTAAATAATACATCATTATTGTGTCATAAATAAGTTAATTTATGTGATGTCTAAAAATTATTAAAAAAATAAAATAATGTAGGAAATATTTTAATCTTCAAAATTAATATTTATAGTCGAAAATATAATTTATATAACACCATATAAAAATTAATTTACTAAAAGATATTTGTTTTTGTCATTTTTGCCTTTACATTAAGTTAATTAATCTAAATTGTCATTATCTTTCATAAGTGTCTCCATGGGTTCCCAAAATAGACTAAAATATGCCCATGGTCTTCAATTAATCATCCAATAAGTTTATTACATGTGTTATGGTAATTTTGAATTATTACAATATTCGTTTTATCTTGAATTAACCTATTTACCTTTAACCGCGGTAAATAAAAGTCAGAAGTTACTATTCACCAAAAATTATTTTCTTCTTATTGAACCACATTTTACTTACTAATAACAACCACGTATGTCGGATTTTTGAAATTCAATTCAAAGAAGTTGTAAATTTTTATTTAAATGAAAAATTTAGTTTTTTTAACTACTACTAAGTGGTTTCACTATTTATCAAAAATTGAAGTTTTTCAGAAAAATACCAAAAATTCAGCCTAAGCTATATTTGATATCCCGAATTCAAAAATGATATATATTTTACCAAATTATAAACATAAAAGTTGCATTAATTAATTTAAAATTAATTCACGTTATCAAAAAAAATAGCGTATTTTTAAGAAACAATAACTATCAAAAGATTTGTACTTGTTTATGTCCAATTTCAAAGTGAAATTAATTCCAATGACCAACATTGGATTAAATGGTAAAAATATATTTTAATTAAACTTTAAATCCAATTAAAAAGATAAAATAACCATATAAACAATTTTGATTAGAACACGGTTTTGAATTAAAATACAATATTTTCACTATTCATTAAAAAAATGAACTTTATCCGAAACATTCCAAAAATTTACACAAAGTAAATTTTGATATCCCCATTCTAAAGAAGGATTTTATTTTGTCAATTAGAATGTATTAAAGTGACCAAAACTCTATTTAATTAGGGTTCTCCATTAAAAGGCGGTAAATCAACCTTTTAATGTAGATTATGCTTAAAATTAGATTCAATCATATTTTAAGCCTCTGACATTTTTATTTGGTAAATGTAAATAAATTTAACAAACATGTATAATAATATTGTAGTTAGTTTTTTTCATTCCCTCCAATATTATAGTTAGGAGTTAACTACCATTTAAAATAATATTATATTATTAGTGTGCAACGTAAGATTTCAATGAAACTCGTTGTTGCGTATCGAGTACGCTATCGAACATAGAAACCCCTTTAAAGTAAAATTAATATTTAATTAACAAATATTAATAAATATGAAATATTCCTTATTCTTTAATTACCTGGGATGTTACATCCTTCTCCCCTTTTGGTAATTGCATCCTCTCAATTTTACTTATGAAAATAAGTTGGGTATTTATCCTTCATAGAATTTTCAAATTCCCATGTTGCCTCTTCAACCATATGGGTTTTCCACAAAACCTTTACCTGGTGAATTACCTTATTCCGCTACACTTTCTCTCTACGGTCAAGAATCTAAACTGGTTGTTCTTCATAAGAGAGAATCTCTTCCAACTGAACTACCTCTCGGCTCAAAACATGAGATGGATTGGATATATACTTTCTCAACATCGATACATGAAAAATATTGTGCACCTGGGATAAAATTGGAGGTAAATACACTCTGTACACAACTGATCCAACATTCTCCATAATTTCATAAGGTCCAATGAATCTTGGACTCAACTTTCCCTTCATACGAAAATGCATCACACCATTTGATGGAGAAACTTTGAGAAAGACATGATCTCCTACCTCAAAAGAAAGATCCTTCCTCCGGTTATCTGCATAACTTTTCTGTCTGCTTTGAGATGTTCTCATGTGCTTCTAAATCAACTGAACTTTCTCTACCATCTCTTCTCCCAATTCTGGTCCCATCAGCTTCCTTTCACCTACTTCATCCTAAAAATCTGAAGTTTGACAATTCTTTACATACAATTACTAAAATGGAGCCATCTGTATACTAGAATGAAAACTATTATTACATGAAAATTCAACCAAAGAAAGATGTTTGTCCCAACTTCCCTGATAATCCATCGAGAAAGCATGTAACATATCCTCCAATGTCTGAATTGTTCATTCTAATTTCCCATCTGATTGAGGATGGAATGTTGTACTAAAATTTAATTCAGTACCCAACGACTTCTTAAGGTCTTTCCAAAAGTTAGAAGTAAACCTGGTATCATGATCAGATACAATGGAGAGGGTAACTCCATGCAACCTGACTATCTCTTTAACATACAATCGATAAAGTTGATCTAGTGAAAATGTATCCCTAATAGGAAGGAAATGAGCATATTTAGTCAATCGATCAACAATAGCCCAGTTTTCATTATTACCTAGAGATGTATTTGGTAATCCCACAAAAATGTCCATTGATATATTTTCCAATTTCCACTCTGGAATCGGTAAAGACTAAAGAATCCCTTTTGGTAACTTCCACTCTGATTTCACCTAATAAAAAGTCAAACACTTCACAGAAAAATATGCAATATCTCTTTTCATTCCATCCCACAAGTAGTACTCCCTATGATATCTGTACAACTTAGTACTACCAGGATGAACTGAAAATGGAGAACTATTAGCTTCACATAACAAATCATTATTCAACAATGATTCAAAACTCACATATAATCTCTTTCCAAACCTCAAAAAACAATCACTATCAACGTTAAAATCAGGTAACTTATTCTTCTGAACCAACTCTACATTTTTCAATAACTCACTGTCTTCTTTATGTGCTTTCTTTATTCGGTCTGATAGAGATGATTTCAATGACTCTTGAAACAAAACAGAATAATTATCTACACCAATAATTTCTATGCCAAAGTTTATTAAATCAAAAACCAAAAGATCTTATTCCAAACGTAACAAGGTTAATGAAGCATTACTTTTTCAACTCAAAGCATCAGACACTTTATTTTCTTTTCCTGGATGGTAACAGATCATTCAATCATAATCCTTTATTAATTTCAGCCACCTCCTCTATCTCATGTTCAATTCCTTATGAGTGAATATATACTTTAATATTTTTTGATCAGTATATATGTCACATTATACTCCATACAAATGATGCCTCCAAATTTTTAATGGAAATACAACAGCAGCTAATTTGAAATCATGAGTATGGAATTTTCACTCATGAGGTTTTAACTAACGTGAAGCATAAACAATTATATGATCATTCTGCATATAGACAACATCCAAGTCTTTTCAACGAATCATTGTTGTAAATAACAAACTCCCAATTTCTAGAAGGTGGTGCCAAGACTAGAGCATTCACCAATCTTCTAAAAACAATCATCACATTATTTTTTTAAAGGAACTTAACACCTTTTTTAGTTAACCAAGTCATTGGACTAGATAACCAATAAAATTTTTCAACAAACCTCTGGTAATAACCTACCAAACAAAGAAAGCTATGAATCTTTGTTATATTTGTGGGTATTGTCCATTCTTCAAAAACTTTTGTTTTAGCGGGATCAAAAATTATTCCATTTTTTGAAATAATGTGACCAAGGAATGAAATTTTTTGTAACCAAAAGTCACACTTGTTGAATTTCCCATAAAGTTTATTTTCTTTTAAGGGTTTCCAGATGACCATTAAATGACTTTCATGATCCTATTTACTTTTAGAACAATCCAAAATATCATCAATGAACACAACCACAAACTTATCCAAGAACTCACAGAAAATTTCTATTTATAAGATCCATGAATACCACAGGTACATTGGTAAAACCAAAAGGCATAACTACAAATTCAAAATGGTCATATCTAGTACGAAACACGGTCTTCAAAATTTCTGATTCCTGTACTTTCAACTGATCGTACCCCAACCTCAAATCAATCTTTGAAAAATATTGAGCTCCCTGGTACAGATCAAACAAATCATGGATATGAGGAAAATGATACATATTCTTAACATTGATGTTATCCAATGCTCTATAATCAATGCAAAGTCTCGTTGAACCGTCTTTCTTTTTAAAAAACTAGACAGGACCACCCCATGGTGATGCGATAGGACAAATGAATCCTTTATCTAATAACACATGCAATTGCTTCTTTAACTCTGAAAGTTCAATTTGAGCCATTCAATAAGGGGGTTTTGAAATGGTCTTAGCTTCAGGAACTAAGTCAACAGTAAATTCAACTTCCTGATCAGGTACAATACCAGGCAACTCATCAGGAAAAACATCAAGATACTCATTTACCACTGGAACAACATTAATCCGAACAGTTTCTTTATTTTCAACAATATGTGTAAGGTAAAATTCATTTCCATCTTTTACTAGTTTCTCAGCTTCTTGATATGTTATCAAAATAAAGGGTTCATTCTTGTACACAAACTGCAAATCTTTCTGAAAAGAAACCTCTTTATCTCTGCAGTCAATCATAGCCTGATAACCCGAAATCCAATCCATGCCCAAAATATCATCAAACTCTACTAGAGGTAAAACATAACGTTTGCAGGTAGATTCATTCTGCACACAAGGACAAGAATGTTCTTATCTTTTATTTTTGTATCAACATTTCCTCCAGGTGTTTTTACCGTAAGTTCTGTATTCATATCTTGAGATGAAATTCCTAATTTTCTAGAAAAATACTTAGAAATGAAAGAGTGTGTAGACCCCGAATAAAATAACACAATGGCATAATCTGAACAAACAAACAGTGTACCTGATACAACTTTATTTGATGGAACAACATCTTCTGAAGTAGTCGCAAAGGATTTCACCACCCATTTCTACTTGTAGTCTGGTTTCTTTCTTTCGGTTGAGTTCTCTGTTGGATACTCAGTTTCATAATGACCTATTTCATTTCACTTAAAACATTTTACTGACTATAAATCAGGTTTTTTATTACCATTATCCTGATCTTTTTCAGTGAAATTATGAGCCTTATGTCCAATTTTACTACATCGGAAGCACTTACCAAAATTCAAAATACATTCCCCAGCATGTTTTTACTACAATTTTCACAAACTGTAAACTTAAGTTTCTTACCATAATACTTTTTAGAATTGTTCTTCCCTTTCCCCTGCCACCTTGACCTTTTATTCTGTTATTTTTCAAAGAATACTTGACCACCGTAAAACTCTATTTCCACCTTCTCCGCACAATGAAAAAGTGTTTCATAACTTTTTAACTCACGATAAGCTAAATACCTTCGATACCTTTACTTTTATCCTGAGTAAAAATGGTTGATTTACTATCAAGATCTCATATGAAATTTGGGGCATACCTTTCCATTCGAGTGAATTTTTCATCATAAGCAGCCACTTAGTCATCCTCCTGCCTCAATTCCAGAAATTGTTTTTTCATCCTAAGACGAACCACCTTAGGAAAATATTTCTCAAGAAACATACCTTTGAATTCATCCCAATCGAGAGCATCAATGTCCTCACTATCCCTGATATTTTTCACCATCGACCACCACTGATCAGCTTCACCATCAAAATGGTAAACAACAAGACAAACCTTTTGATGATCTGAACAACCCATGACACCAAAAATCTTCACCAATGATTTAATACACCCTTCAGCTAGCACAGGGTCAGATGATCCTATGAATAATGGGGGATGTTGCCTCATGAAATTATCCACTACTGACATGTTCCTCTGTGGTTGATCTGGCTGATCTCGTACATGGATACCACCACCATTTATAGCCTGAGTCAACTGTTCCATCACTGCAACAAACTGTTCGGTTCCGATTCCGACCATCTCAGGTTGCTGATTTGGAAGGTGGTCTTCTTCTTGATGTCGTTCCATCATAGCTTCCCTGTTTCCTCTGTGGAAAACCATTCTGAGCACAAAAATATCTTAGGCGAATCAACATAGTAATCTTTAAATGTTGTATCATTTCAATATTACCATAAATTAATTTATGGACATTTATTTAACATTACCCTAACTCCTAATGTTATCTAAACCGACGTCTGATACCAACTATAAATACAGGAGCTTAAAAAATTTATAATATTGAATTAAATAAATAATTCACATTGAGGATCTTTTCAAGTTTAGAGTTTTATAGAATTAGTCCATAACTATTACATTTCATTTAAAAAAACAATGTAGACACTTCTATATAGTTTCCATTTTTTCATAAAATAAAAACTCTTGAAAAAAAAAGAGTCATGTCTAGTTCCATGTATTAGACAGCATGAATTTTCCATGATCCATCCTTGACCTTATTCATCTTTAAGTCCTTTGAAAACATTTAAAAACTTGGGATGAGCATAAAAAGCTCAATAAGGGTTATAAAAAAATGAAATAAATAATTAGATCATAAATACATACAAAACATGGACACTTTTACATACCTAATTAAATCATAATATTTTATGAAAACACATAGAAATCATAAATCATAAAGGTAAATTGTGGCATCCATATCATACATACTTTGTGTCTGTCACAGCTACTTAGGGAGTTACTTTGGAATACCCATCACAGTATATTTCCTAAATCTCTTAAGAGAAACATTCACGTTTACCTCTATCACATTACCCAATGCATTGGAGAGATATCTCAGTCTCACCCGCCCTAGGTTTATCCTGAAACCACCCATATACATAAATAATTCCCAAGAACCATAACATGATCATAACACATAACATAATCATAAAAGTAAGATAACATTTCCACATTGCAATAACAAAATATCATTTCAAGATATCGAAATAATAAATCCATTCTCAAAATCATTTTTAATACCAAAATACGTAAAAGGAGTATATGGTATTTATTTTTTCCTTTTAAAAATATTACGGTATGTTAAGGAAGCCCAAGATCAAATAATACTCGCTGCGGTGGAAAGGTCGTTGTCACCGCTTACATAAAAAAACATTTTTTTTTCCTTTAGTAAAACACTTCATATAAATAGATTCCCTTTTAATTAAATGAAAATTAAAAGGGTTTTAGACACCATATAAAATAAATTCATGTATATAACTAAATATGCCTCAATTAAAGGAGATTGAGACGAAGTCCATTACATCATGTCCGACTTGACTAGATCGTTATTTAATCTCCTAAATAATAAACAAAAGTTAATTTCTACTTGATTAAGAATATTTATCAAGTTTATAATTCCTTTTATATCACTTATTACCATGTTGTAAACATCATATAATCATTTAAGTTAATAACGTTCATTTTCTCAATATTTGGTACTTGAGTCAAAAATGAACACCTTATATTTACAAGTTGTCCGTGTGATCAATAGTTTATTATATCCAAAATGAAATTAATTATTTATATATCATATATATCATATATATCCATTATATATATATATATATATTTATTTATAACAGTACATATCATTTGAAGCTAAGAAATGAAATGCACACGGTAAGTTGTATGTACGCATGAACGCTACGTTCATTTCTATTTATTATTTTATTGGAGGTAAAACATAATTATAAAAAGATATATTATTATTCCAATATAATTTCATATATAATATCATTAACTCCATTCTTTATATTTCCCACATATGGCATTAACGATTCCTATCAATTTGAGGGGGTGGTAGTCCACACTTCCTCAAATGAAATTATCATTTTTACACATAATGGAAACCATAATGGTATTCTATAAAAATAAATAAGAATAAAGAAACCATAAACATTATATATATCATATATAAATTCAATTCCATCTTAATGGCCAACATGAGAGGCGGTAGGAGATAATCGAACAATCATCGTTTCGTGAGGCGTAAGTTTTCTATCCACAGAAACATTATGTTCTTCACCCATTAGATGGAGGTGTGTGTAAGTGTAGTTCGAATCATTCACATATTGACATACTAGAATATTTAGGATACTGGTGTTGTTATAAAATAAAGGAATAAAAATATTTTAGGGGATGAAAAATTAAAATAAAAAAAAAGAAGTTAAGAGAAACTGTTACCTTTAATTTGGGTGACTCCCTTTGGTTTGAACCAAAATGACTTCTTGAAGTGCCTTATGCCAAAGTTAAGGCTTCTAGGTGAAATATAGGGATGTATAAAGCTTAATTGGGTAGATTTTGGACGAGCCTAAAGGCTTGAGAGGTGTGAGGAATTGGTTAGAAGTGAGGGATTTTTATAAGGTGGATGAGGGGCTCTTTAGGAAAGTGTGATAATATTATTTTAATATAAACTTATATTCGGTTTAAAAAGGTCCAAAAATCATCAAAGACTAATATAAGATGACTCATGGTAGAAATAAAATCATCCAATAATAATTGGATATGTTATGGATGTTACTATAATATTTATAATCTTATTTATTTAAATATTCTATTAATGAGGTAAATACTACATCATTATTGTGTCATAAATAATTTAATTTATGTGACGTCTAAAAATTATAAAAAAAATACCATGATGTAGGAAATATTTTTATATTTCCAATGAATATTTATAGTCCAAAATATAATTTATATAACACTATATAAAAATTAATTTACTAAAAGATATTTGTTATTGTCATTTTTGCCTTTACTTTAAGTTAATTAATCTAAATTGTCATTATCTTTCATAAATGGCTTCATGGGGTCCCAAAATAGACCCAAAGATGCACATGGTCAGACATTAATAATTCAATAAAGTTAGTACATGTGTTAAGGTAATTTTTAAATATTAAAATATTCATTTTACCTTGAATTAACCTATTTACCTTTAACCGCGGTAAATAAAAGTCAAAAGTTACTATTCAGTAAAAATTATTTTCTTCTTATTAAACCACATTTTACTTAATAATAACAACCATTTATGTCGGATTTTCGAAATTCAATTTACAGAAGTGGTAAAGTTTCATTTAACTGAAAAATTCAGTTTTTTTAACTACTACTAAGTGGTTTCACTATTCATCAAAAATTGATGTTTTTCAAAAAAATACCAAAAATTCAGCCTAACCTATATTTGATATTACAAATTTAAAAATGATGACTATTTTACTGAATTATAAACATAGAAGTTTCATTAATTAATTTAAAATTAATTCCTGTTATCAAAACAAATAGCGTGTTTTCAAGAAACAATAACTATCAAAAGATTGATACTTGTTTGTGTCAAATTTCAATGTGAAATTAATTCCAATGACCAACATTGGATTAAATGGTAAAAATATATTCTAATTACACTTTAAACTCAATTAAAAAGATAATCTAACTATATAAATAAATTAGATTAAAATGATGTTTTGAATTAAAATACAATATTTTCACTATTTATTAATAAAATTTACTTTATCGAAAAAATTCAAAAAAATTACAAAAAGTAAATTTTGATGTCCACATCCTAAAGAAGGGTTTTATTTGGTCAATTATAATGTATTAAAGTGACCAAAACTATATTTAAAGTGGTTTCTCCATTAAAAGGCGGTAGATCGACCTTTTAATGTAGATTATGCTTAAAATTAGATTCATTCACATTTTAAGCCTCTATCATTTTTATTGGATAAATTTAAAAACATTTAACAAACATGTATAATCATATTGTAGTTAGTTTTGTTCATTCCCACCAATACAATTTCTATGATTTAACTACCATTTGTAATAATATTATATTATTAGTGTGAAACGTAAGATTTCAAAGAAACCGGTTGTTGCATATCGGGTATGCTATCTAACATAGAAACCCCTTTAAATTAAAATTAATATTTAATTCAAAAATATTAATAAATATGAAATATGTATTATTCTTTATTAACCTGGGATGTTACACTATTTATTCTTCTCTTTCAACTGAGTTCAATCCGTCTTTATATTACTAAGTTCCTTACATTCATAACAACTCACATATTTAAAATTACCATAAATATTTTTACACTTCTTAATTTATTTCTTGAATTATATTCACATATTATAAATATTTTTGAACATCTCTAAAAACTGGGATAGTTCACCATCATGTTATGAATATCTTGAGTCACATTCATCATATGAGCCTAAAAATATTTTTTTCATCCTTAAAAGTTGAATTTTCTTAGAATAATATTTTAAATGAATCTATTATATTTAACTGAATAATAAATCTTAGACTCACGCATCATAGATATTCCTTTTGATTCCTATATCTTCATACCTTTAATTAGAGTTTATTGTATTATTTCCATATAATTACACCTCCATTTAGTAAGAAATACTATTATAACATTTAATTTAGAATCTAATTCAATAATAGGTGTTCCCAATGTAAAATATCATTTACTTTTTATGTAAGCCTTCAATTATTATGAGGAATATTTTCTCACTAATTAATTCTACAAGTATAAAATCTAATACTAGAAATGTTTTACTATAGTTTTATGAAATTTTCAATACCTTTAAATAAAACCAAAATAGTTTTCCACATTTCATTTGATGTAGGGGATTTATAAAATTGATTGAACTCATCTGGACCAAAATGACATATAATAGCATTAATAGATCTTGAATTCAAGTGATATTTTTATTATATAGAACTTTACCACAATTATAGTTCACCTGTATGATTTTTTTATGGTTTCAAAACTTTTATGTATATATTTATATAGACATTATTTTGAGATATAGTAATTTTACCATCAAATAGAAAAGGTTGTATCCATTTAAAAAGAGAGCTCTTCCAAAATAAATTCATTATTTAATGTTGGGCATTATAGAAAATTTATAAGTTAATTTTTATAATTCAACTGGTAAAATATGAGAACTCTAAAGTCACTTTCTTTGATAAAAATTTATATCCTGATAGAGTTTCAAAAATAGTTCAAGAGGGGGGGGTGAATTGTGTTATTAAAAATTTTACCCCAAACAAAAAACCCTCTTATGATTCATTTGTATCTACCATGATCTTCTCAAACAAATATAAAACAAAAATAAATAAAAGATAAGGAGTAGGAAACCTAAAATTTTTAGTGGTTTGAGTAAATGGAAAATTCCCTCAAATCAATTCATCTAACACTTGATATAGGTGTGATTATAATCACTAAATAGGACCTTTTCATAGAGACCTCGATAGTTGAGTTGAAGCAATTGAAAATTATTACAAATGTGCCAAGAGATTTCACTACTCTCTCTCCCTTTATAAGAAATATATATGTCTTTCACAAAATGTTGAGTAAAAGAAGTGCTAACATAAAATATTAAATAAATGATGTATGAATGATATCTATTTTATCACATAGTTTCAATCCATAAGTAACCACTGAGTAAGAATTATTCTCGATAATTAATAAGACTTTGATGAGTATCTCTAAATGATAAGTTCAACTATATTCAATTTTTTCATGAATAAATATTAGTAGTTAAATTATTCTTATTTCTAAAATAATAGGGTACCTTGAATGGGAAGAAAAATAGAGTAGATCGTGAGAGAGAGTATCTAATTTCTAGAACACATTCTCAAGTATATTCCTCTTAAGAAAATAAAAATATATTTTTTTATTCCATTCAAAAAAAATTGTTCTTTTATCTCCTTTCACCTTCATTTGTGTCATATATCCATCTTAGATAAATATATGATATTTAGAAAAGATGTCAAGTCTGTGATGTCCTTAATCATATTTATATGAATCAATAATCCTTGAGTTTTTGGATCATTCAAGTTACATCAAAATCAGTGTCAATATTTAGAACTGCCCAAATCTTTTGATAGGGATGATAAAAAATCACAAAATTATATCAATCCTTCTAAACAGTCTACTATTTGAAATGAAATGTTTTTAAAATGTATAGAATTGTAAAATATTGGATAATTGCTTCATAAGAATTATTCTAATGTTTGGTACGTCACATGTATCTAAATTATAAGACTCCATGATTCTTGAAATATCTCATTAAGATTATAATACTAATATCTTTTGGAGTACTCTTTCTCATAATTGATATTCAATCCTTCAGCATAGGTGTGTCACTATTTCACAAAGGTATGAAACACCAGTGTATAAATTTCATCCAAGAAATATGAAATGTTTTACTTAATATTGAAAAATCTTCTAACATGATGATATTTATGAAAAAAAATTAATCAGATTAATCATGATTTAACTCACTTCAAAAAAACTTATCAGTGAACAAGAAAGAATTTTTTGGGCATCAAAACTAAGGGAATAATTGGATTTTTTGGATCAACATTAGTATAACCATCACGTCGGAGGGACTAAATTGAAAAAACAATCATAGAGCGGTGTAAAAAAAGGAAATTTACAAAATATTAATTTTTTGCATTTAAAAACTAATTCCCTAAAAAATATAGTTTTAGTTTCTCTAAAAGGTCATAAAATAATTTTCAGAATTTTAAAACTACAAGATCTACTATTAATGGACTAAAACTAGAAAATTACAATGTTTTAAGATGAAAACCATATAAATTATATCATTAAGTTATTTTTGACACGTATGAGTAGACAGAAAGTTGATATAATGTGTAGTGTGGTCAGGTTTCCAACCTAAGAAAAAAACTTTTATTGGAATAAAATCATCGGAAAATAACTGATGATCAATTTTTTAAATATAGATACTAATACCACATCAATTTGATCTATGGTTTTCTTGATATGAATAAAAACATATGTTTATTTTTCTAAAACTCTAATATGATTGTGTAATGATCAAACCCCTTGAAAAAAACATGAATTGACATAAAATCAAAGGAACAATTTTGTTGAATTATTTTTTAGGTGTTCTATTATAAAACAACTTACTTTTACTTGTGATGTTCATGGAATGAGTGGGATATAATTTCAACATATATTAATCTCCTCAAAAACATAGGTATTAGAGTCCAAACAATGAGAACAACCTAAAATTGGTTTATTTTAAGACAATTACAATATATTCATTTTTTAAAAGTGTGAACTAATTCTATATAATTACCCATGCCTTTACATACATAGATGATACATCTTAAAAAGATGAATATTCATTTCATTATAAAAAAAATTCATGAGGATCATAAAGGTTTGGTTCCTTTGGAATCCTATATATAGAAACAACTTGTTTATAAATGAACTATTTCATCTTCCACAAATTTTATCATTACTAGAACCCTTATTAGACATATCATAAATAATAATTTTCTTCATGACATGGGGAATGAAAAAATAAGAAACTATGAATTTAGATTCTCAGAAAGGGTAACCAAGAGATGTATCAAAATAATAAGAGACAAAGGGTATGAGAATATAGGCTTAACATTTGAAAACTATACCCTAAATATCGATGATTATAATCTTGATACATGAAATAAATCTTGGTAGTTCATAATACATGACTCATGACAGAATCAAAGATCATAAGCAATTAGATCATAACATAGACAAGGAATATGTAAAAATATAAGTTTATAACATTATGGACTTGTATAAATAGAAACAAGTTTACTCATTATGTTAAGGACCAGAAATTAGGCCCTCAAATAAACTTATGTACGTGATACCATGTCCATGTATAACCTTGTGGACGTGAATCCAGGCCCACACACAACCTTATAGACATGAAACTAGGTCCACTAATAATCTTATGGACACGAAACCATGTACACACATAACCATATGGATATGAAACTAGATCCACTCATAACAATATGGACATGAAATACGGTACATGAAAAACCTTATAGATATGAAACTAGGTCAACTCATAACATTACGAATATGAAATCAAGTTCATCGATAACATAATTAATTCCTGATTTCCATATTTATCCAATGCATTGGTGGGAAATATAGGCCCTACACATCACATAATTAAAATAATATATGTATCTTCCAAAATATCATAAAATATTCACCATATCATAACCTTTTAAAAGGAAAATGGTTTCATAATAACTTCATAATTGTATAACTTGTGGAAATAATCAGGGTTCATAAACATATTTACACCAGAATCATAAACCTTGTTGAGAAATTATAAGGATCATATCATTTGATTATATCCCCAGTAATGATTAAGTAACATTAAAGGATTCCATCTTAGATGGAAAATTATTTTGAAAGATCACTTGAAATATTTCTTGGGGAAAATATCCTTTTCAATTTGAAATTACTTATTTAAAATAGAATGAAATAAAAAAAATATTAAGGAAAACGTTTTCATTGAAAATAACCATTTAAACATGTAAATGGGGATTTAAATCATGGATAAGTAATGACAGTGGGAAATTCCATTCATGTCGTACATGGTGAAATGAATATTCCTTTAAAATTTTTAGTAAAAGTCAAAATGAAATTGTTCAAAAAATGGAAATAAGATTAAATTTAAAACAATTTTTTAAATATTTAATCATGGGTAATAATTTCATTAAAATTAATTTATAAAAGAAAAAACTTTCTTTGAAATATTTTTAGAAAACTTGGACATGGGAGAAAAAATATTTTCTAATGAAGAGAGAAATTAAGATGATTTTCCATAAAAAAATTATTTTGGTATATTTAGTTCATAAATATAGGGAACTAAAAGGAAAACATATATTTTATATAAATAAATATAGTATAAGAAAATATAAAATGTTCTTCAGAGGTATATCATAATATTTTATCATTGGAAACATATTCATAAAAAATCCTGATAAATAATTAGATTGTATCATACAACCCTTACAACTTTGGTAACTTTTTAATCTTAAGACCCATGAAGGAAAGAACCATATATTGACATCTAAATTAACATAAAATTCATGAATATAATTATAAAATATACTCATGGGTAGTATATACACCACATAAAATGAAAAAGGGGTGAACCTGGCTTGTGTCCCATAGAAATAAAAGTGAGACAAAAATCTCTCACCACTTTGGAAACTTTTGAATCATAAGTCCTATTAAATAATAAAAGAACGAAAAATTAAATATCATAAAAGTATGTATATTCATGAAATAACATGTCAAATGGGTTGTATATATGCCAGAGAAATTAAATAAGTGGTGAATATGTCATATGTCCCCTAAAAATAAAAGAGAGGCTAAAAAATCTATTACTTCAAGTATCAACTTTATTCATACTCCTCAGAACATCATTTATAATAAATATATTTTATTATACATATATTAAAGAACCATATAAGTTTTTATCATACCATAAATGATTTTCTTATAATCTTTTATCACCCATTTATTTACAATTATTTATTCAAATCACTGTTTGCATTTGTTCTGTTACAATAATTTTGGTCATTCTTATTCAATTATGGTTCTATAATATACACAATGTTAAACATGATATAAATATCATATATATAAATTTTGTATTTATTAATATTATTCCATAAACTCTATAGATAGAAAATAAATTATACCATTCATAGAGACTTTAGGTTATACATACGCATGAAGTGTGTTTTCATTTTCTTGGTGGATGGAACAAAAGAATGGGAAATAATATATAACAATTGAAGAATAATTCATATGAAATATAATATATATATATATATATATTCATTAAAACAATCCATATTACCAACAATTTATAAATAAAATGAAAAAATGCATCACATCACTTTGGGGAGGTAGTAGTCTACATGTACACACAAGAAATGTTATAGTTTTCCAAATAATTATAAGGTAAGAATATAGATGTAATATTAAAATTAATTTTTTTTATTTCATATATTTACATAAATATGTTAAATATATCATTATATCTATCCATGAGAGGTGGTGAGTGAAAACGAATTACAGCAGTTTGTGAGGTTGTAGTCCACCTAACCCACGATTAACAGTTCTGTTTCCCATTTGATGGAAAAGGTGGTCGATTTAGGTTATCCCACTAACATAATAAAATATTAGTTAATTTGAAATTTTTATATTATTATATAATTATAATTGAAAAATATTTTATGGGTGTGGTAGAATAAAAGAACAAACGCTTGGGTAAGAACAATACCTCTTATTCAGACAACCTCTTAAAGTTAGCACTAAATGCCATATTAGGTGGGATTACTAATCAATATAAGGACTATATGAAATTCTAAGTGATTTGAGGAAAGTATTTGGGTAGTTATTGGCCAAAAAAGGGACATTTTATATGATAGGAGAGGGTGTTTCCTTAAATAAATGTGGGGGAGGACAAACTTGAATTTTATGAAATGAAAAAGATATACCTGTGTCATACAAATGAAAAAAGACTCAAAATGGAAGATTATTTAAACTTATATAGGATAAGAAATAAATATAGGAACAAAATTTTAATTAAAAAAGTTTTTAGTTCATTATAACCATTATCATTTTATTTTAACCCCACAATAAACTTGTTGAAACCTTAACAACGGTAATTAATTTTTACTATTTTCTCTATTTAGTATGAAAAAAATTAAGTTGATATTTTTATATAACACTAATTATTATTATTTGAAATATTGAGTCCATTATTTAAAATTTAACAAACCTAAGTGGCATATTTTAATTTAAGATAAAACTGACAAACACGGTGAAGAAACAGGGTTTCAAAAAATAGCTTTAATAAGTATAAACGTTTTTATATCAAAATAAAATATGAAATTGATTAAAACGACCTAAATTGGATTGGTAATAATATAATTTAACTAATTATACTTTCAAACAATTTTAAATCATTATTTATCCTTTTAAATTTTTAAAAATTGATTTTTTAAATAAAAATTAGTATTTTTCACAATTCATGAAAAAATTAATCATTTCAAAAAATTATTAAAAATTAAATATAAGATAATTTTTTTCTTTTAAATTTAAAAATTAAGTTAATTGTTAAAAAATATAAAAGTGTAAAATTTTAATATCATTATTTTATCAAAAAAATAAATGAAAATACTTTTTTTAGAAAAATTTACATTCATATCATATAACGACTTTACAAAAAATTAAGTACTTATTTATCAATATATTTTCTTTTTGTAAAATATTTATACTTAATTTTAAAAATGTGGTTATTCCTTTTCATACATCCATGTTTAATGGATAGGTTTTAATGGTAATATTTAAATAATAATATTAACAATATATGGTGGTTCATTAAAACTAGATGTTGTGTCTAATACAAGCTATCAAAGAAATTAAATTTAATGGAAATAATCTTTTTCATAAATTCTCAAGGTTTTAAATTATACCCACTAAATTTTCTTTCCTCATGATTCATCACTCTAAAAAAAATTGATGATACTTATACCGCATCATATCCTCAAGTTCCCAGAGAGCTTTCTCAAAATGGCAGTTTCACCATAGAACATTGACCAAATGAGTGGTCTTGTATCAGATAAATTTCTATATACAATCTGAGATCATTAAATTTTGCTCCTAATAAGAAATAAAATTCTCTAATGGAACTACCAATGATTTCAGTACATATAAAGGGTCACATATGTACATCCTCATGTGAGATTCTTGGAATACATTATGAACTTCAGAGGGGTTCTGTGAAAATGTGAAGCGATAAGTTATCTCCCATACTCGATCAAGAATCTCAAAAGTTAAAATATACATATGGATCAACATTCCATTATTTCAAAATATCATTAACTTATTACATGGTGAAATTTTCAAAAACACCTTCTCACCAACATTAAATTTCAAATCACATTGATGATTATCAACATATATTTTTTTCGACTTTGGGATAACCTTATGTGTTGTTTAATGGATCTAATATTCTCTTCAATTTAGTTAACAAAATCTATACCTAATAGATTTATTTCTCCAGCTTCATCCCAAAAAATTGGAGTTCTACACTTATTTCCAAAGATGGTATCACAATGATCCATCTAAATGTTCGAGTGAACGATATTATTATAAGAAAACTAAACTAGAGGAAGGTGTTGATCCCAACAACCTTTGAAATTCATAGAAAATTATCTTATAAAATATTATAGGGTTTGAATTGTTCTCTAACACTGAAAATCTATTTGAGGATGATAATTGTTTCTAAAAAATAACTTTTTATCCAAATCCAACTCAAGACTTCTCTAGAAAATCAAGGTAACCCATGAACCCAGATCAAATATAATAAAATGTGATAATCCCTATACCCTTAACACTCCATTAATTTATATTGTATCAATATTGTCAATAAAAATATATTATTTGATGGCAATGAAGTAATATTCTTTTGTACGGTGATCAAATACCACCCATATATAATTATTCCTTTAAATGTTTTGGGGAGTCCCACAAAAAAATTCATTGTGATATTTCCCATTTCCATTCCAATATGGGTAATGGTTGTAACAACCCCTTAGGCATTTTTCCTTATTCTTTAACTTAATGGCATACCAGGAACCAAGATACAAAATCTTGAACATCTCTCTTCATGTTGTTAGACTATAAATACTCTGTGAAATCTCTATACACCTTGTTACATCTATAATGAATAGAGAATGAAGAACAATGATCTTACTCTAATAGATCATTCCTAAAATAGGGTATAAATGGAAAAAATACATGGTTCCTAAACCTTATCAGTGCAAAATTACCAAGCTTAAACTTGGGAAAATTTATACCCTTCTTATGAAACTATACATCATCATTTTTCACATCTTTATTATTCACTTAGACAGTTGTTTGAACACTCATTTGAGAAATATAATATTTATCCCATTCCTTTAAGATTTATATATCCATCCTCTTAAAATCAATAAATATTGGATATTTTTTGACCCTCATAATAGTTAATCTCACAAGATAACTTTTCTATAAATCTTCAACCACATTGTTTTCTTTCCTCAGGTGGAATGTATTGAGAATTCATTATCTTTAATCAATTCCAACCATCTTATATAGTGAATATTAAACTCCTTATGTTTTAATATATAATATAAACTTTTAGGATTGATATCTATATATTTAACACATTTCCCAATAAATATAATTCTTTTATATATTTAATATAATAATTACTGGAGCAAACTCCATATCATGATATGGGTAATTTTTCTCATGAATATTTATTTTTCATGAGACATGATGTATAACTGTATCATTATTCATAAGAAAATCTCACAAAATCATCTTCAATGAATCAATATGGATTAAAAATCCTTCTCTAATTTAGGTTAATGTAATCATGGGTTTACTTACTAAACTTCTATTATGTTCCTTGAAATTCCCCTCAAATTAATCTATTTGATGGAACGTGGCTCCCTTCCGATTGAACTTGTTAAGTGTATTGGATAACCATGATAATTATTCCACAAATATTCAATAATATCTATCCAAAACAATAAAACCATGGATCTCATTCACAATGGTTGGTTTGGGACAATTTTCAATAGACTTCTATCTTTGATAGATCCACTAATATACCCTTTCTGGATATTATAAAACCCATAAATGAAAATTTTTATAGAAAAAATTCACACATTTTAAATTTGTAATACACTTTATCCTTCCATAGGGTATTTAGTACAATTATAAAGAGATATTTAGGATCTTTTCATCTATTTTAAATTGTTATAATAAAATATTATATAAATACTAACAGAAACTAATCGTAATAATCTCAAAAGACTCAATTCATTAAATACATGAATGAAATGTGGGAATTAGTAAGACCAAATTAAATCAATATATATTCATATTGACCATGGATTAAAAAAATATTGTCTTGGGTATATCAACCTTCATTACCCTCAATTGATGATATCCAAAACAAAATTCAATCTTAAAAAACAATTGATCCCCTCACATGTGATCAAGAAGTTAATCAATACAGGGTATAGGTTAATTTTTCTTGATTTTGATTATGTTCATTTCATTATAAAAAATGAAAATACATATCGATATATTGTTATTTTAAAAAAAATTATAGGTTCACCCCAATGTGAAATACTTTGATGAATAAATCCATTTTCAAGATTCTCCTAGAGTTGCTACTTAAATTCCTGAAAATCAATCAGGGTCATTCTATAAGGAGTCTTTGAAATAGTAATAACATCATGTATGGGTTCTATTGAGAACTCAACTACATAATTTGGTGTGATACTATGAAAATATTGTGGAAATAATCAACAAACGCTTTTATAAAGGACATGTCATCTTTGTTGAGTTTCTCACCAAGTGTTTGATAACACTTAATTTGAATTGGAATCAAGACTCATTCAATGGAGGTGATTTCCATCATATGTTATTATTTATCATTATTCTAATATATGATCATAAGATAGTTTAGAATATAAAATTTGAATTCCCTTACTTGGAAGTTGATGTGGGATTTTTTTAGATAAATTCAATACATTAAAAAATAAAATCAAATTCAAACAGAGGGATAATTATAATATTTTCAAGAAGAAAATTCCAACAAACATCAACTAAAGAAGAATTATATAATTAATATGTGATCATCATACTATTCGTTGTTTTCACTGATACTTAAAAATCTAATAATGTGGGTCGAATTTTGATATAATTAGAAAATTATTCAGATATAAATGAGTGGGAAGATCCCAAGTCAAATAAAACATTGGAAGTTCTTGAGTGGATGGTAAGTCTACCATTCACAACATCATCATTTTACCCCTCATTAAAAATAATGATTGTATGATATTTACCATTTTATCTTTAATTAATAGTTTTCTAACATTAATTTTCATCGTTGACCTTCATATTTGACCATTTGTTTGCATAATTCCCGAACACCTATCAGTTGAAACACTAAAGTGTGGGTGGAGCATATTTTATAGAATTGACTCTATTCACATCATTGGATAACTTATTCCCATAACATTGGAATTCAGCAACTTGATGAACATACTATCCAATCTTAAAATATTTATGAGTCCACTTAAGGCAGTTTATACCATATTTCCTTCTACAATTTCTACATGAATAAAATATCATCATATTCTCCCCATGGTTAATAGATATTCCATTGAATTCCATAATTATTTTATTATTAAAACCATGGGATTTATGGGTAACTTAAAACCCCATTGAAACCATGATAGCAAATCGAATGATATATTCATTGCTAATGAAATCCTTTATCGGTAATTCCATTCGAACTAATATTTTTAAGCCACTAAAAAATCGATCAATCTTACTTTAATATTTGATGATAATACTAAATGTGTACCTTAAAAGTATTGTAAATGTTTCCTCATATTTTACAAAAGATTAATCATCCTTTTGTAACATATAAAGTAATTTATTATACATTTTTATACAAAGAATATGATGGATGTGCTTACTAAAAAATAATCTCTTAAACTCATACCACTCTATATTTTCAAATTCATCATGTTTATTCATGTTATTGATAAGAGTCCCCCGATGATCTTATTCACCTTAAAAATTATAGATATCCAAAATGACTTTTTAATTCTATATGCACTAGAGAATAGAATATGACTTTTCGATAGTACTGATCCATTACTCAAGATCTTGTGGATCAACAGAACCACTAAAAATGTGGTTTTTTCCTCATGAAATATTTAATAGAACATTGCTTCCTTGTTTTCATATTTTTAATTTTGGACTGATTCATATCTTGAGAAATTTTTATGAGAATAGAAATGATATTTTACATTACATAACCCATGACATTTGGTTTCTTAGGAGGATAATCATTTCATTATCTCTTACATTCATTATTAAAATGGTTTCTTTAGGTACCACCCATTTACTAAAACCAAAAATAATTGTGTAAAACTAATCATAGTGGGAAACTACATAATCATGCAAAATAATTTTTTGGATTTATAAATCATGAAACCTTATTTTCAAACTATTAAACCTTATGTTTATCATAGGTTATTCATTGAAATCATCCATTTAAATACTTTACGATGGTTCTTAAATAATTTTTGAATTTCCAAAGTATATCCCTCAAAGGTATCAGACTAGGTGTGAATCAATGTTTGTTATTATAGAGACTTAGGTTTAACATACATGGATATTAAATAATTTTAGATGAATTTTCTATATATTAAAAAAATACAGACCCGAGGACCATAATAGTTTAGTTTCTTTGGAAACATAGAAAAAAAAATCTTTTATCCTGGGGAAAGATATTAAACATATCTATAAAGATATCCAACTTTAGTACTCTTACATATAACCTTTCTTCATAACATGGGTAAAGGAAAAAACAAAGGGTTGAGCTCATATACTCAGTAATAGTAAATAAGGGAGATATTTAAGTATAATTATGAGAATAAGGGTAAGAGAACATGATCATGAAAATAGAATATCATACCATGCATATCAAATATCTTATACATGAATCATATCTTAAATCATGGTAGTTCATAAGACACGAATCATAAGTAAATAATGAATATAATTCATGAAAGTATAACATAAGAATAAAACATGGGATTATGGTAGAAATAGAAGCATATAATTTAATTTCTATAGTATCCAAGGCCTTGCTAACAAGACCATCTTAGTATTATGGGTTCACTCCCCATTCCATCTTGGTAGTCATGGTTCACTCCCATGGCCATATTAATATCACGAGTTCACTCCTCATACCATCATGGTAGTCATCGTTCACTTCCATTTCAATCTTAGTAGATTGTGTAAACTACTCTTACCATCTTGGTAGTCATGGTTTACTCCCATGGGCATCTTAAAAGTCATGATTTACTCCCAAGACCATCTTTTTATATCTTATGAGATATAAATCATTACCCAATTCATTGGAGAGAAATAAAGGTCAGACCATTCTCATAGTTAAATCATACATACATGTGCCAGAAAATCATAAACAATCATATATTAACCCATGCAATTAAATGGGTATCATAAACATGTAAACATATCATAACCTTTGAAAAAGATATAGGTTTCAAATTAATTTCATCAACATCATAACTCATGAAAGAAATATGCATTTCATAAACATATATCCTATGAAATAGAAAGAAATTTCATAAAAATACAACCTATGAATGAGAAATGAATTTCATAAACATTAAACCCGTGAAAGATAAATGGATTTCATAAGAAATAAACTTGTGAAAGAGAAACAGTTTCAAAAAATACCATGACATTAAGAATAACCCATTCATATAATGGATGAGAATAGAATATGTAGATCATTTCCTCTACATACATGAGTAACATCAAAATAATTCATCTTAGATGGAACATAATTTTGAAATATATTTTAATAACATTTCTTGAGTAAAATAACCTTTCTTCTTTGAAAATCACTTTTTATACGCAAAACCTTTTGATAATAATATCCAAAAAAAATCCTTTAAAACTTATAATGAATACTTGAAATCATTTGGAAACCTTCTCCCTTTAAACATATAAAATAAGCTTCTAAAAATTTTAAAAACCCTTTTCTTTGAAAACACGTTAATATTTAAAATGAAATCTTGAAAATGTTTTGAAAATAATTTCTTTTAAAATACATTGAAAACTTATAAATAGTTCATGGTAACATCTTGAAAAATATTTTCCTTGAAAATACATTGAAAATATATAAATGAATCTTGGAAACGTTTTGAAAACCATTTTCCTATAAAATATCTATAAAAATTTATTAAAAAATAACCATTAAACATGAAAATAAAGCATCAAAGGATTGACCATGGATAAATATTCACATGTCATATGAGGTAAAAATAACATTCCTTTTGCATGGTAAAAATGATAGAAATATGACTCGTTCAGAAATAGATGAGAATATTCCTTTGAAAACATTGTTAAAAGAAAAAAATGTAAAAATTGCTTTCAATGATCAGATTATATTATTAGAATATTATAGGTTTCCCTTTTTAGAGATCATGGTTTTGAAGGAACACAAATTTACTACCGAAGAGAGGGTAAGGTTGGGCATTATTAAAAACACAATATTAACAATATTATGTATCGAAGAGTATAAAATGGTACCGCATAATTAATATATCATGGATAAAAATATTATAATAAAGGTTATGAATTTATTTATAGATAGAACATAAGAATTTATCAATGCAATCATAACGTAAACAATCTCAAAAAGTGATGAGATTTTCCCAATAAACTCTTATAACTTAGTAGCATGGAGTTATACTATCCATTTAAGAAAAATAATTAAATGAAGCTTAAAATATCACAAAAATAAGGATATTCATGATATAAAATATAAAATAGAATTATATACACCTAAAAAAGAAGTTTGGGGGCATAACAAAACATCGGTCTCAAAGAAGGAAAATTGAGACAAAACATTTTTAACATTTTGGTAACATTGGAAACATAAAACCCATGAAAGAAATATAATAAAATAGATATGTGAATACCCATAAATTTAAGTATGAGATACATTTAATTCAATCATGTTTAGTGCATACACCACACAAAAGGAAAGAGTGGCAAACATATCAAGTATCTCACAGAAATAAAAAGTGAGATGAAATCTTATTACCTTGTGTCTTAACTATCTTCGTATGGATTCAAAACCCATGTATAATAAATATTAATTTATTATAAATCTTTTATATTACCATATTATTATATCTAATACCATATATGGTCTCATTATGAACTAATATTACCCTCTTGTTAACAATCCTGTCTTAATGTATCACTTTGGGTAATATTCTCTTAATTATTTGCATGTGTCTTAATTTGTTAAATATTTGGTATTTATACTTTATATAATAATTTAAATAATGCAAAACATGATATAAATATCTTGTATATAAATTATGTGTGTATTATAATAATCAATAGAATATAAAATTATGAAATGGAATAAATTATTAATGGAGATGGTTGGTCGTACATACACATGAACGTTGTTTCCGTTTTATTGTCATGTTGATAAAATGAAAGGAAAAGACATATATGTATATATATATATATAATTATTATATAAGATTTTTTATTTCATATATATCTTATATATTCACTAAAATTATCCTTAATATAATTCATCTGGTGTATGAATGAATCATATCGTTATGAGGGGGCGGTAGTCCACACATACTCAAACAAAATTATTATATTAACATAAAATGCAAAGAAAAAAGGTTATGTGTTTTTAAAAGGAATTAATAATATTTAAGGATTAATAAATTTAATATATTAAATATATAAATATTTTTTCCATCATAATTTCCACCATGGTAGGTGGTAATGGAAAAATGAACAATAATCGTTTCGTGAGGCAGTAGTCCACCATACACAGAAAAAGTATGTTTATTCCCAATTAAATGGTTGTGTGTGTTAGTGTAGGTAAAAACATTTACATAAAAACATACTAGTATATTTTGGATACTTTTTTGTTATATATAATAGAATAAAGAGAGGTGGAGGGGTGTATATGTAAAATAAATTATAGGACTTGAGAGAAGATGTTACCCCTTAATCGGGTAACTCCTTTTGGTTTGTGTGAAAAGGATTCCTTAAATCTTCTTATTCCTGATGTAAGGATTCATGGAGGAAGGTAGGATTTCTTGGAATTTTATTGTGCAGGTCTTGGATGAACATAATAGGTTTGAGATGTGTGAATAATAGGGAGATATTGTGGCCTTTTATATGTAAGGAAAAGGACTCACGTGGAATTTTTTAAAATAAGTTAGGTTCACACATGTCCTTACCAAATAAAAAGTCATAAAAATAATAACAAATAAATAGTTTAAATATTTTAGCCTAACTATGGACATAAAATGTGTGTTTTACAAGTATCTAGGTTATTTGGGCCCTTAATTTTAAGGTTTAGTCCCTAATTAAGTTTAATTTGATCTTAATCACCATGATTAATTTTAATCACTTTTAGAAATATTTTCATTCAAAAATTTAATTTATATCATTAAAAATCAAATATTATAATTACTAAAATGGTTTATTTTGGTTTCTCTAAATTCAATTAAAATAATCATGAAAATTAAGATTAATGTTAACCCTACAGATGGGAAGAAATTATAGGTTTTTAATGTAGAAAAATGATCAAATGTCTGTTATGTTTTTATATTAAAATTAAAAGTGAAATTGTTTGTAATGAAATAAATTGTATTAATAGATGTGTAATTGATCAAATGTTACCTTATATCAAATTTAAAGTATAATTTATCATTATTAATTATTTAAACAAAAGGCAGTTTTAACTAAAACACAGTAGTTTTCACCATTTATCAAAAAAAAGATATTTCTCATAAAAATTCCAAACCAATTACCCAAAGATAATTTAAAATTATAAATTAAGAAATTATGTTCATTTTATTCAATTAAATTTCAAAAAATGTCGAAAATTAATTTTATTGTTTTTCAAATATGGACATGAAAAATAGTATATTTGAGAAAATAGTTTTTTAACCTATTAAGGCTTTACTAATAATATATCTTTCATTTCAATGTGTTTTATTTATATAAAACCATTATAACAATAATTTAGAAGTATTTATTACTATTCATATTACTATGTCTTAAAGGCTAGGTTATAACTAACTCATTTAAATAATTTTAACAATAAAATGAGATTCCATAGAAACATAGTAATGCGTGTAATATATGACCACTCAATGTTCTATGTGAAAGGAATGTTTTAATTAATACATTGAAATACATAAATGACAATTTAATTTATTAGAGTAAAATAGATTTTTCACTATGTTAATATTTCCTTTTATATTCAATCGATTTTCAAAGTAATTTATAATTAATTAGAAACCTATTAATTCATATTATATTGTATAAACCATATATTTTCATAAATTAATTAATAATATTCATATCCTTTAATTTAATGTCAATTTATTATCTTATTAAATTTAAAAAATATACATTTTAATAATATATTGTCTTTTGGTAAACCTCTGTCTTGTGTGTTATGCAAGTCATTGAGGAAAGTCATTACTATGTATAATGTAAACTAACCTTAGTGTTACGTGTAGAGAAGACCAAAGTTTATATTGCATGTAGTGCATGATTAACTTGGTGTTTAATATAACTAAAGACAAACATAGTGATTTAATATAAAATGAACTATTTTCAGTGTTTCATAAAATTCAAAATATCAAAAAGGATCAATTATTTTAAAAAACAAATCAAAACAATATCAGGGTGTTACATTCTACCCTTCTTAAAAATAACTTCACCCATGAAATTTTTCTTTTTTATAAATTTTTTAGTACTTTAATGTTTCATTCATAGAAACCCACATCATAAAAATGATTACTAACTCTTCAATTAAAAAGAAAAATTTGGATCCATAATAGTTATCCAAACTAACATATAACTAGGTTTACACATAGTAAAACATATGTTGGGAGTGAAAACATGGATATATAAGAGAAATATTACCATCAATTTCTGATGGAGAGTGGTAGAGAATAAGTTCAGTATGAAGTTAACAATAAGAATGACATAAATCTGAGATTACCTGAGGGACAGTATGATTCATCAGAAATGAAAGTATGAGGATAAAATTTTTATTTCAAGATTTTTTTTCCTAAGGATAAAGAATTTGCATGAAAATATATACCTACATGATTTCAAGACAACCTTACACTTTATTATTCATTTATCCACTTCACATATTTATCCAAAAAAGAAGGTAAATTTTTCATTCCCGAAGCACTAACAGATCATGAGACCCATGATATTCCATCCCATCTGTCATCCGTTATCATCAACAGAACGTTTTGATGACATTTTATACAATATTATTAAATACTCATATAGAGAGATAACAATTTAATATTAATTAATTCTTATTAATTTTAACATAAATTTTCCTTAATTTTTTTAACCTTACAACCCTGATTAAATATTAAAAACAAAAAAAATTATAAATAACTCCATAAAAACATATTTACATTAGTTACTACATTTAGCAAAAAGTAAAATATTGTTTTAACATTCCAAACATGTCAATAACCTGAGTGTATATTCCCTTGAAACATAGTATTTGTCTTAATTACCATAAATAATTTTTGAAAACATGCATTCTTCCTTATTACAAATTATACTGGCTATATTCCATAGATTCAAATATCCTGTAAACTTCATCAATGATAGAATAACCCACCTATTAACAATTCCTTACTTAATTCCATATTAATCAGTACCATCCAATTTAATTATTCATAATAGCATTATCATAACCTAAAGAAAATATTAAGGGTTACCATCCCTTAGTAAAAATATGACCTTGTCATTAAATCACTCCACTGGTACATTGAAAACATTCAACATAAACATGTAAATACTAAGTGAAAAAAATAAGTAGAACAACCCTTGTATATTTCATCATTCATATCACTTAATTGTTGAATAAAAATACATATAAACTTTGGTTATTCCACTTCATACTCATTCCATTAACAGTGATACCACATACTATTACACAATACCTCTTTCATTTTACATTTCATCTATAGTCTTGTCATAATCAACAATGTAAAAAATTACTTGAACCACCATGTTGATCCTCTTCAAGAGATTTCCTATTGGTAAATTGGGTTGAAAAATGACAATTTATTCCACATTTAAAACAGTTAACCTTCAATGATGTCTTAGGGAGTCCAATACTCTCATCTATTCTAGTCACCAAAATCTTTATTTTTTCTTTGAAGTCACTTTCTTTTTGTCCTTTTCCATGGTCAAAACTTCTTTCATGTTCCTCAAAGACATTCACTGAGGTGATTCTTTCCACATTCATGACATAAAGGATACTAATTCTTATTTCCTCCATGGTCTCCATTACACGAACTCTCAACAAACTCTTTCTTTTCTCTTCCTTGGTGAGTTCGAGATTTGGTTAAGTTACACATTGTTAATCATGTCCCTTGATAACTAATTATGAATGATCACAACATCTTTTACTCCATTGATCATATCACTTGAATTCTCATCATAAAATCGTCCATAACATGAAACATTATTCCAATTATTTCTGGTTCCCTCCATTGACTAAAACCATAAGCATAGCGTGAGCATTAATTATCATATTAGAAAACCACATAGTCATGAAAATATTTACTTATGAGATTTTTAAATCATGATGAAATCCTTAATATACGACAACCAAGGTTCATCCTAGGTTATTCATAGACAAATTATATCAAAATATTTCATGATGGTTCATGAAGTGTTTTTGAATTTCTAAAGCATATCCCCAGGGAGTGTCAAACCAGGTGTGTATAAAGGATCGATGTTGTGTACCAGAATACCCTAAGTCAGGCCTGAAATATCTTTTCAGAGTAGTTACCCCTAGGTACATATGTTCTAGAGCCACATACACTTGTAGTATCCATACATGGATGTATTTCTAGGAAACCACTCACTCTACCCTTTACCCAAATTTCTGGACATTTTCCTAAACGTTGACTCATCCTTATACTTATCCTTAGAGACATCATTAGAAATATACTTAGAAATATTCCGAGGGATATAACTAATGTTTTCTCATCATAGTTTCTAATGTGTGACTAAAACTTTACTTTTATACCAACAATAGAAATCAGGGATTTACATACATGGATATTACGTCATTTTAGATGAATATTCTATTCATTAAAAAAATACATGCTTGAGGACCATAATAGGTTAGTGACTTTGGAAACATAGAAAAAAAAATCTCCTATATCAGTGAAAGATCTTGGAAATCTCTCATAAAGATATCAACCATTAGTCCTCCTACATAAACCTTTTTTTATAACCTAGAGAAAATAAATATAAGAAATTTGTGAGATCAAATTCTTAGTGAGGGAAAATAAGGGAGATATATAAGAATAATTATGAGCATAAGTGTATGATAATATTATCATGAAAATCAAAGTTTATACCCAACATATCAAAGATCATATATATGAATTATGAAATAAATCATGTATGTTCATATGATTTGAATCATAAGGAAATAAATAATATAATCCAGGAAATCATAACCTAGGAATAAAACATGGGGTTATGGTAGACACATAATCATATAATATGACTTCCATAGTATCCAAGTCATTTCTGTAATGACCATCTTAGTAGTATGGTTTCACTCCCCATAATATCTTTTTAGTCATGGTTCAATACCATATCCATCTGAGAAGCATGATTTCACTCCTCATACCATCTTGGTAGTCATGCTTCACTCCCATGGACATCCTAGTAGCATGTTTTCACTCCTCATACCATCTTGGTAGTAATGTTTCACATCCATGGACATATTAATAGTCAAGATTTACTCCCAACACCATCTATGACTATCTAATGAGATATAAATATTTACCCAATTCATTGGAGGTATAGGTCTCAACCTTATAATAGAGAAATAATACATACAAGTTTCAAAAAAACATAAACAATCATATCTTATCCCATGAAATTAAATGGGTATCATAAACATATAAACATATCATAACCCGTGGAAATGATACAATTTTAATAATAATTTCATAAAAATAATAAAATTTGAATGAGAAATGGATTTCATAAACATATAACCCATGAAAGATAAATGGATTTCATAGACATAAAACCTGTAAAAGAGGAATGGATTTCCTAAACATAAATCCCATGAAAGATAAACTAATTTCATAAAAATTAAACCTATGAAAGAGAATCGAGCTTTATAAGGCAATAAAGTTAAGTATAACTCATTTTTAGAAATTATATGAATGTAACCTTTAGATCATTTCCTATAAGGGCATGAGTAACATCAATAGATGTCATCTTTGATGGAAAATAATTTTTAAATACATTTCAGAAACATTTTTTGAGGAAAATATACTTTATTCTTTGAAAATAAATTTTAATACATAAATCCATTTGATAATAATATTCATATAAAATTATTTTAACACCAATAAATAATACATTAAATCATTTTAAAACATTATTCCATGAAAACATATAAAATAACTTCAAAAAATTTTAAAAACAATTTTCTTTCAAATTACTTTGAAAACTTATAAATAAAGAATGAGAATGTTTTGAAAATAATTTCATTGAAAATAATTTTAAAACATTTAAATATTACTTTAAAAAAAATTTAAAACTATTTCCCTAGAAAATAATTAGAAAATATATAAATAATGCTTGAAAACATTTTTAAATCCATTTTCCTTTAATTGTTCTAAAAGAAGCTTGAAAACGTTTTGAAAACGTTTCAAAAAACATTTTCCATGAAAATGACTTATAAAATTTTTTATTAAAAAGTAAAATTAAAAAATTTAAAACAAATCTTCAAAGGATTGATTGAAGATAACTTTTTACATGTCTTATGAGGTAAAAAGATCATTCATTTTGCACAGTAAGAAGGATAAAAAATTACAACATCCAGAAAAGTGATAAGAATATTCCTTTGATAGAAATAGTAAAAGACAAAAAAGGTTTGAAATGCATTTTAATTATCATAGGATATTATTAGAATATTCTTTGAAAGATTTGTTTTAGAAAACATTGTTTTAAAGGATCATATATTTCTGACCGAAGGGAGGGTAATGTCAATTTTTAATAAAAACACTTTTTTAACTATCTTATATACCAAAGAGTACAAAATGGTTCCACTAAATAAATATAGCATGAATAACCATATGATAATAATGGTCATGTATTTCATTAGATATGAAACATAATAATTGAGCCAAGGAATCATAACACAAACAATATCAAAAATCAATGAGATTGTCTCAATAAACTCTTATAACTTATTAACATGGGATCATACTCTCCATGTAAGAAAACAAAATTAAATGAAATATAAAATTTCATAAAAATAATTATATTCATTATAGAACATGTAAAATGTAAGTATATAAATCATGTAAAAGAGTTTAGGTCTATAACAAAACATGACTCTCAAATGAGGCAAATTAAGACAAAATATTTTTACTGATTTGGTAACTTTTGAAACACAGACACCATGAAAGAAAGATCATAAAATGGATATGTGAATAACCATAAATTTGAGTATAATATAAATAGAATAAAATCATGTTATGTACATACACCACACAAAATAGAATAGTGGTGGACATATCATGTATCTCATGAAAATATAAAGTGAGATGAAATCTACTTACCTTGTGTTTTGACTCTCATCGTACATATTCAAAACACATATATAATAAATATAAATTTATTATAACTCTTTTATAGAACCATATTATTATATATAATACCATATATTGTTTTATTACAACCTTATATTACCTGCTTTTTAACAATCTTATGTTAAGGTTTCGCTTCAGGTAATATTCTCTTTATTATTCGTATGTGTCATAATTTGAAATATATTTGGTATTTTACTTTATATCATGATTTACATAAATTAAACCATGATAAAAATACCATGTATATAAATTGTATTTTTATTATAATAATATATATAATATCTAGGTATGAAAGGGAATACATCGTTTATGGAGATGGTAGGTCGTACGCACGCATGAACGTTATTTTTGTTCAACTGTTGTATTGATAGAATTAAAGTAAAACACATATATGTAAATATATTTATATATGTATCATTATTAAATTAGATTTATTATATAATAAATATATATTTTATATTTTCACTAAAATAATCCTTAATACAATCTATGTGGTGTATGAATGAATCATATCGCTTTGAGGGGGAAGTAGTCCACACTTTCTCAAACAAAATTATCGTATTAACAAAAAATGGTAAGTAAAAAGATATGTGTATTAAAAAGTAATATAGAAAATTAAAGAAATAATAAATTTTATAAATGACTTATATATGTAATTTTTCTATCATAACAGCCATCATGGTAGGTGGTGATGGATAAATAAGCAATCATTGTTTTGTGAGGTAGTAGTTCACCATACACAGAAATAGTATGTTCATCACCCATTAGATGGAGGTGTGTGTAATTATAGGTAGAATAATTTACATAAAAAATAACAATATATTAAGACAATTTTATTATATAAATTTAGAATAAATATATTTTGAGGGGATGGATAATGAAAATAAAATAAAGGACTTCAGAGAAGATGTTACCTCTTAATCGAGTAACTCCTTTGGGTTTATTCCAAAAGACTTCCATGGATTGCCTTCTATCCAGGGGAAGTCTTCTAAGAGGAATATAGGATTTATGGGAAGTGTATTGGGTAGGTATTTTCCAAGATTAATAGGTTTGATAGGTGTGAATAAGAGGGAGAGGTGGTGTCCTTTTATAATGAAGGAAAATGACTCACATGGAATTTTGTAAAACAAGTTAGGTGTACACATGTCCTTACCTAACAAAAGTCATACCAAACAAACCAAAACCAATAATGGAAGGTTATTTTCCTAAATATTGACATAAAATTTGTTTTTTTACATGTGTATAGGTCATGTGGTCCTTTAATTTTAAGGTTTAGTCCCTAATTAATCTTAATTTTTCCTTAATCATTATGGTAAATTTTAACCCCTTATACTACTATTTTATGTCACAAATTAAGTTGAACATGGTAGAATCAAAATATTATAATTATTAAAATGTTTTATTTCATTTTTTTAATTTAAATTCATAGAAGTGGGAAAATCATGATTAATTCTAATCTCACATATGAGAGGAAATTATAGGTTTTTATATTAGAAAAATGTTCAAAAGTCTATTTTGTTTAATATTCAATTTCAAAGTTAAACTATTTATAGTGGCCTAAATACTATTAATATATGTATAATTAAACTAATGTGACCTTCAAAAAAATTATAGTATTATTGAACATTAATAATGATTTTAAAAAAGCATTTTTAACTAAAACGTAGTAGTTTTCCCTATTCATCAAAAAAAGAAGTTTCTCAGAAAATTACAAAAACAATTACCCTAAGATAATTTAGATGTTATGGATTAAAGGAAGAAGTTTATTTTATAAAATTAAATTCCTATCCATGTCTCAAATTAAATTTTATTGTTTTCACAGAAGGACCAGAAAAGTAGTTCATTTGAAGGAATAATATTTTTTAAAAAACATATAAAGGCCTTACAAAAAATTATATTTTTCATTTTCAAAAAGATTTATTTATATAAAACTTGTAAAAAAATATTTGAGAAGTAGTTATTGCTATTAATATTACTATTTCTTAATGGATTGGTTATAACTAACTCGTTTAAATAATAATAATAATAAAATGATGTTTTATAGAAACATGGTATTGTGTTTAGCATACGCCAAGTCAATGTTCTGTGTGAAAGGACTATTTGACTTAGTGCATTGTAATACATAAATGAAAAATAAATTTTTAAGGGTAAAACAGATTTGTGACCATAATAATATTTCCTTTTATATTCAATCAGTTTTCATTTTCATTTATAAATAATTCATAACCTATGAATTCATATTATGTTATATAAAATATATATTTTCATAAATTAGTTAATATTATTCAGAAAATCTAATTTAACTTCATGATTTTATCGTATTATATAAAACAAATATTTTAATAATATATTATTGTTTGGAAACCCTCGGTCTTGTGTGTTACATAAATCATCGAGGAAAGTTATTTTTCCGTGCAATACAAGCTATCCTCAGTGCTCTATGTAGAGAAGGAAAAAGATTATATTGTTTGTAGTGCATGATTAACTTGGTGTTGCGTATAAAACAAGAAAAACATATTGATGTAAAATAAAAGGAAATATCTTCATTATTGTATGAAATTTAAAATATCAAAATAGTTAAATTAATTTGAAAAAAATAACAAAATCACAAGGTGTTACATTCTACCCACCTTAAAATGAATTTTGCCCTCAAAATTGAACTGATTTATCAAAGGTATTATACATTAAAGTGTCATTAATATAAATACACAATATAAAAATGAATAATATATCTTTCTTTAAAAAGGGAATGTTGGAACCATAAAAGTTATTCAAAGCTACATATAACAAGGTTTACACATAGGAGAACATAGGTTTGGAGTGGGAACATGGATATGGAAGAGAAATATTGCCATCAAGTTCTGATGGAGAGTGATAGAGAAAAAGGTTAAAAGAAATAACTCTGTGATGACCTAAGGGGCCTTATGATTCTTCAGAAATGAATGTACCAGGATAACAAAATTTGTTTCATGATCCTTTTTTCTGAGGTTATGTAATTTTAATAAAAATATATACTTTCATGACTTCCGGAAAACATCACGCTTTGTTGTTCCTTGATCCACTTCAACTCTTTCTCTATAAAGGAGGGGGAATTTTTCATTTCTGAAGCACCAACAGATCATGATATCCATGATATTCCATCCCATCTATCCTCAGTTATAATCAACACCACATTTTGGTGAAATTTTATCCAATATTATTAACTCCTCATATGGATATATTAAAATTTAATCTTACTAACTTCATATAAAGTTTAACTTAAACTTTATATAAATCGTTACACCTTATAATCCTTCTAAAATTTTAAAATCCAAAACATTAGAAAGAAAGCCATGAAATCGTCTATTCATTGGTTCCCTCGTATAACACAAAGTTTATCTTTGTTGTCCCCTTCCACAAATGTGAATATCTTCATTGTATATTCCCTTGAAACATGGTAATTACCTTAATTTCCCTAAATCCTTTTGGAAACATTAATTCCTCCTCATTAAAAAGTATACTAGATATATTCCATAAATCCAAAAAAAAATCAACTCCATCAATTATAGAATAACCCACCTAATAAGAAGTCCTTACTTAGTTCCACAGTAATCAGTACCATCCAATCTACTTATTCATAAAATCATTATATTAATATAAAAAACATATTAAGAGTTACCTTACTTTAGTTAAAATATCACCTTGTCATTAAATCCCTCTATCATTCAATTGAGAATATTAAATATAAAATTGTAAATACTGAGAGAAAAACATATATAAAACAAACCTTGTATATTTCATCATTCATATAACTTAATTTTTTTATCCAAATATATATAAACATTGATTATTCCACTTCATACTTATTCCATTAACAATTATACCTCATCCAATTACACAATTCCTCTTTCCTTCTATATTTCATATGTAGTCTCATCATCATCAACAATCCAAGTATTACTCACACCACCTTGATGATCCTCTTCATGGGATTTCTTATAGAGACATTGACATTTTATTACACTTTTAAAACACTCAACCTTCAATGATTTATTATGTAGTACAATATTTTTATCCGTTATGTTAACTGAAATAATTATCTTCCCATTGCTGTCAGTTCCTTTGTGTCATTTTCCACCCTCAAAAAATATTCTTGTTCCTCTAAGGAATTCAATTAGGTTATTATTTCTAAATTCTTGACACAAAGAAACTTAATCTTCTTTCCTCCATTGTCTCCATTTCCCAAACTCTCAGAAAACTCTTTCTTTATCATCCTTGGTGAGTCCGATAGTTGGTTAAGGTACACATTGTTAATCATATTCCTTTAAAAGTGATTAAGAATGATCACAACATAATTAACTCATGGGATCATCCCACTGGACTACTCATCATCAAATCATCCATCACATTTAATATTAATCAAATTCTTTTTGGTACCCACCACTAACTAAAACTATAATCCTAGTGTGAGAATTACTTATCATAGCATAAAACCACATAGTCATGAAAATATTTACTTATGGGATTTCTAAATCCCAACACCTTCCTTACATTAATACACCCTAGGCTCATTCTAGGTTATTCATATCCAATTTACATCTGATTCCTTCATTATTGTTCATGATGAGTTTGCTAATTTCTAAAGCATATTCCCTAGGAGTGTCAAACCAGGTGTGCATCAAGGCTCATTGTCCTGTATTGGATTACCCTGAGTGAGGTTAGGAACATGTTATCAGAGTTGTCAACCATAGGTACATATTTTCTAGATCCAAATCCAATTTTAGTATCAAGATATAGATTTATTTCTAGGAAACCACTCACTTTACCCTTTACAAAAATTCTGGAACATTTTCATAAATGTTGACTAATCATTATACTTATCCCTAGATATATCCTTATAAATATACCTAGGTATATCACTAAAGGATTCTCCTCATATTTTCCAAATTATGAATAAAACATTCCTTTGATCCCAACTATTACGAATTAGGCTTAATATACATGTATATTAAATCGTTTTAGATGACTATTCTATATGTTAAAAAAATCATGCACGAGGACCGAAATAGTTTAGTGTCTTTGGAAACATTGAAACAAAATATTCTATCCTGATGAAATATATCCAACATCTTGCATAAATATTTCCACATTTTGTATATCTACATAAAACCTTTCTTCTTAACCTGGGGAAAAGAAACATAAGATATGGGTGAGCTCAAATGCTCATTAAGGGTAAATAAGGGAGTCATGTAAGCATAATTATGAGAATAAGGGTATGATAACATGGAAATGAAAATATAATATCCTACCCTACATATCAAATATCATATACATGAATCATGTAATAAAACAGGGAAGATCATAAGACATGAATCCTAGGGAAATAAAGAAAATAATCCATGAAAGCATAACATATGAATAAAACATAGGATTATGGTAGACACATAATCATATAATATGATTTCCATAGCATCAAATTATTTTATTCCAAGACCATCTTTCTATTATGGGTTCTCTCCCCATACCATCATGGTATTTATGGTTCACTCTCATGGCCATATTAGTAGCATGAGTTCAGACCTCATACAATCATGGTAGTCATGGTTCACTCTCATGGCCATCTTAGTAGTCAAGGTTTACTCCCAAGACCATATTTTTCTATCTCATGAGATATAAATCTTTAACCAATGTATGAGAGGGAGATATAGGTACCACCTGTCTCATAGTGAAATCATACATACAAGTGCCAAAAAATCTTAAACAATCATATCATAGCCCATGAAATTAATTGGGTTTCATGAACACGTAAACATATTATAACATGTGAAAAAGAAACAGGTTTCATAATAATTTCATAAAAATCATAACTCATGATAGAGAAACTGATTTCATAAATATATAACCCATGAATGAGAAATGGATTTCATAAACATAAAACTCTTGAAGGTGAAACATATTTCATAAACATAAAACTCATAAAAGGGAAATGAATTTCATAAACATAAAATCCATGAAAGATAAATTGGTTTCATAAAGACCATGACATTAAGAATAATCCATTCATAGAGAGTATATGAATGGAAATGTTAGATCATTTACTAGAAGGTCATAAGTAACATCAATAGATGTCATCTTAGGTGGAAAATAAGTTTTAAATATCTTTCAAAAACATTTCCTGAGGAAAATATCATTTGTTCCTCGAAAATAATTTTTTTAAAAAAAATCAATTTATAATAATATTCATAAAAAAATTCATTAAAATTTATAATGAATACTTTAAATTATTTATAAACCTTTCTTCTTAAAAACTTATAAAATAAGGTTCAAAACAATTTTAAAACCTTTTTCTTAAAAAACACATTGATAACTTATAAAGAAATATTGAAAACTTTTTGAAAATAATTTCTTTGAAAATAATTTTAAAACATATAAATAGTTCTTGAAAAAAAATTCAGAAGTATTTTCCAAGAAAATACTCTGAAAACACATAAATAAAGCTTCAAAACATTTTGTAAACCATTTTCCTTGTAAAATTATAAAAGAATCCTGAAAAGGTTTTGAAAAAAATTTTCCTTGAAAATATATTTTAAAATCATTTTCTCAAAAAATAACCTTTAAACATGAAAATAAATCTTCAATGGATGGACAACGGACAAATCTATACAAGTCGTTCGAGGTAAAAAGAACATTCCTTTTCCACGGTAAAAAGGATAAAAAAATTCTTCTTTTAGAAAGCGATAAGAAGATTCATTTTAAAACATTGGTAAAAGAAAAAAGGGTAAAAATATATTTTAATTATCATAGGATATTAGTATAATTTTCATGGAAACCCTTTTTTGAAAACATGGTTTTGAAGGAACATAGATTTCTGAGTAAAGAGAGGGTAAAAAAAGCTTTCTTAAAAACACTTTAATAACAATATTATGTACCAAAGAGTAAAAAATGGTACCACTATATAAATATATCCTGAATTATTATTGGATAATAAAGGAAAAGAATGTATTGAGATATTGGACATAATATTTCGTCAAAGTAAGCATAACGTAAACAATCTCAAAAAGCAATGAGATTTTATCAATAAACTCTTATAACATGGTAACTTGGGATTATACTCTCCATGTAAGAAAAGGAAATTACATGAAGATTAAAATATCATTAAAATAATTATATTTATGATATAACATTTAAAATGGAAGTATATACACCTAAAAAATAGATTAGGTGTATAGCAATACATGAGTCTAAAATAAGGCAAATTGAGAAAATACATTTTTACCGATTTGGTAAATTTTGAATATTAAACTCCATGAAATAAATATCATAAAATGGATATGTTAATAAACATAAATTTAATTATAAGATACATAGAATTAAATCATGGGAAGTACATACACCCCACAAATGGAAAGAGTGGTGGACATAGCATGTGTCTCACAGAAATAAAAATTGAGATGAAATCCCCTTACCTTATGTCTTGACTCTCATCGTAAATGTTCAAACAACCTATATAATAAATATGAATTTATTATAAATCTTTTACATAACCATATTATTATATCTAATACCATATATGGTTTTATTATTACCTTATATTACCATCTCTTTAACAATTTTATTTTAAGGTTTCACATCGCGTAATATTTTCTTTATTATTCGAAGGTATCTTAATTTGTCATATCTTTTGTATTTATACTTTATATCATAATTTCCTTTATTTAAATCATGATATAAATATTATTTATATACATAATATTTTTATTATAATAATTTGTAGAATATATAAGTACGAAATAAAATACACCGTTCATAGAGACAGTAGGTCGTACTTATGAATAAATGTTATTTCCATTTTATTTTCATGTTGATAGAATGAATGTAAAATAAATATATGTATATATATGTATATATATATCATTATTATAGTATATTTATTGTATCTTATATTTCTTATATATTCAGAAATACTATCCTTAATTCAATCCATGTGGTGTATGAATGAATCATATAGCTTTGATGGGGTGGTTGTCAACACTTCCTCAAATGAAATTATCCTATTAACACAAAATAGAAAGTAAAAAAGGAATGTTTTTAAAAAATTATTACATAAGTTTAAAGAGAAAATTGATTTAATATAAAAAATATATAAGTATATTTTCCATCATAATAGACACCATGGTATGTGGTAATAGAAAAATGAACAATTATCGTTTTGTGAGCTAGTAGTTCGCCATACACAGAAATCGTATGTTCATTAACCATTAGAATGAGGTTTGTGTGAGTGTAGGTAGAACCATTTAGATAAACAAATACTAGTTTATTGGTTATAATGTTGTTTTTATATAAACCTATCAAAAATATATGCATAGGGGTGGAGACAGAAAATGAAAGAAAGGACTTGAGAGAAGACATTGCCTCTTAATCGGGTAGCTCCTTTTAGATTGTTCCAAAAGGCTTCCTTGGATTTCCTTATTCCTAGAGGATTAATTTTTGGAAGAAAGTATGATTCTTGGGAAGTTTATTGGGAGTAAATTTCTGAACATAAGTGGTTTTACAGGTGTGAAAAAGATGGAGAGGTGGTTGTCTTTTATAGGGAAGGAAAATGACTCACTTGGAATTTTTTAAAACAAGTTAGGTGTAGAAATTTCCTTACCTAATAAAATCATAAAAAACCAACCTAAATCAATAATTTATGGTGTGTGGAAAATAGTTGGATAGAAAAATGAGGTTTAAAAACATTCTGGGTCATTTGGGCCCTTAATTTTAATTTTTTGTCCCTAATTAATGTTAATTTGGCATTAATCAATATGATTAATTTTAATTACTTTTACTAATATTTTTTGTTATAAAATAAATTGATATTATTAGACACTAAATATTATACTTATTAAAATTTTGTATGTTATTTTTTCAAAATTAAACTCACAAAATTAAGAAAATTAATGTTAATGCTAATCATACAGACGGGATGACTGATTGAAAATTAAATTTTTATTATTCAAACATTGTTAAAGAAAAAGTGAGAAACCATGAGTTAATATATAGATGGAAATAGTAGAACCATTGAAACAAAACTTAATACTACCACAATTAATCTCCCTAACCAATTTCCATGATTTTTTGTTAACTTGGGTGTCTTGTTCCTCCATTGGAAAATCCTCAAAACAGAAGGCCAAGTTGTCCCAATACTGGATATACTCCTCAATGCTGATATTTCCACTATTGAATCCCAAAATAATGATTAAGCCATGATTTTTTATCCAATTATATTATTCCTCATTGAGATCCACCCTTAAATACCACTCCATCATTCTAGCAGCTTCCTCCTTAGTAGAATTTAGTGATAGAGTCTGTTCAACCACTTATTATTCCGTGCTAAAAATCAATTCTAAATATTTCTCAAATACATAACCTGTTTTATGTTGTTGGGAGGTCACATAATTTTCTGTATCATAATATTTGAACATCTTTCCTGAGACTGTCTCCATTATTTGTGGAAATAATGAGTAATTCTTCCTCTCTTTATGGATTCCCTTCCAACTTGTGTTTCTCCCTGTGCTCAGAGATCTATCCCCCATAAACTTCTCTTATAGATGCCCTTCCAACTTGTGTTTTCAATATGAATCATAATATTTTCATAAAAATTGATTGATGTGGGAGGAATTAATATGTACAGTGTCTTGGATTCCATGAACACCATGAAAGTTAAAGTTGAGTGTAAAATCAATGAGGGGGTATTTATTGGAACATTTTATGGAATAAATATACAAGGATAAATGGGAAGAATGGTCCTGGAGAACCACAGGACTCTCCAATATAGATCACTACATGGTTAAACATATGTAAGATCTAGAGTAAATGGTTATATGGGTGATCAAGTGTAGAGAAATTATTTTCTGGATGGAAGTATAGGAGGGGGAAGCTCTATTTTTTCCTAGATTTCCATCCACGAACCACTTATTCAAGGGGCCAATAGGTACCTAGATTTTAATAACACCATTTTGAATGAAGAAAAGAATAATATCTATAGGATCATATATTTTATGGATGAACTGGATAGGTGTGTTTTTACATTTTCATCCACGGGTATTTTCAGTGGAAATAATTACAGGGACACGATGCATATAATAAATGGGGTAAATAACTGGAAAATGAGGATTTGGTGAAAAAGGGTTCCAAGAGAGAAGATTTTTCATGTATGGAGAATAAGGAATGGTGCTCTCCCAATAGACAAAAATTCACAACATAATGGAGTGTGGTTGGATTCTATATATTAGTGTTGTGTACTCCCACAACAAGATTTTTCATGGAACCTTTTTTTCAAGGAAAATTGATCATAGTAACTCTAGAGATTTTGGGGTTATATCAAAAAAATACATGGGGTAATAGATTATATAAAAGAGGTTACTAAAAACCAGTTCAATGGGTCTCGTCATAAAGGAGAAGAGACATAGGTTAGAGTAGTGATTTCTTTAATAGTTTCTTAGACTATCTGAGAGCCTAGAAATAAGGAAAGAGACGGTAGGAAGGTGTCCTATTGTTTCATCTGGGTTCATGTGAAGATGTTTGTGGTGGACCTAGGTATTGTAATCACCGAAGGAACACATTATACAACCTTATAACGATTTATTCTGAGACACTGTTCCATTATTGATATAAGGACCCGACCTTATAACATTACATATTATTGAATTAAATGAATAATTCACATTGAGGATCTTTTAAGGTTTAGAGTTTTAGAGAATTAGGCCATAATTATTACATAACAACTTGAATATTACAAGTAGACACTACTACTCACAATCCATTTTTTTCATTAAATAAAAACTCTAAAAAAGAAACATGTCTAGTTCCATATTTTAGACAACAGGAATTTTCCAGGATCCCATCCTTGACCCTATTCATATTTATGTCCTGTGAAAAAAAATTCAAAAACTTGGGATGAGCGTAAAAAGCTCAGTAAGGGTTATAAAATAAATAAGGAAAACGTTATCCCATCAATACATACAAATCAATGAAACTATATTTTTCAATCATAACATACCTTACAAAATCATAAGATTTATGAATGACACACACAAATCATAAATCATACAGCTTAATTATGGAATCCATATCAAACATATATTGTAGATATCACAGCTAAATAGGAAGTTACACGTGGAATACCCATCACATTATATTCCCTGAATCTCTTAGGAGAAACATCACGTTTACCTCTGTCACGTTACCCAATGCACTAGAGTGTTATCTCGGGCTCACCATCCCTAGGTTTGTCACAGAACCACCCTTATATGTAAAACAGATGCCCCATAACCATAACATAATCATAACACATATCACAAGTATATAAGATAGATAACATTTCCACCGTCCAATATATCAAATCCAGATATTGATATAAACAATGCTTTATCAAATCATTTTCAAACCCATTTTAAAAGAGATTTTTGAATCAAAGTGTTCCATCCACTTTGAATCTTTAAAATGAATTATCATTTGAAAACACTAATGTAATTATAAATAAATCTTAAACCCAATTTTTAAAACATGGACATTAATAATAAATATTTAGAAGAATAAATCCTTAAAAAATTTAAAATGACATTTTAGTTAAAGTGTTTTTTAACAAAAAGAGAGACGCTTGAATAGATATATTTGAGGAATAACATTTAATAAGAAGTTTATAATATCATGAGAATAAAAATATTCATGATATAATATGTCAAAGTAAAGTATATACATTATATAAGAGTTAATTGGTGCATAACAACAGTGAAGCCTCAATGGAAATGGAAATTGAGATCAAATCCCTTATAAAGATGGTATCCATAAATTAAGGATACATCAATCACATAATTATGTGTGAAAAATATAAATACACCCATTATAAGTTGATATTAAGTGTAAAACAATCATAGGTAATTCAATAATATGCATAGGATGACATATTCAAGAATTACAAGTTGAACCCAAAGAATTGAAATTGGGTTAAGAAGTTCCCTTGTAAAAATTCGACAGCCTAACAGCATCACGTTAAAATTAAGAAAATGATTTAATGAGATAAAAAGGTTATATAATCAATTTTAAATAAATTTTAAATAAATAAGGATATATTAGAACATATCCCAACATAATAATATATAAACTAAAATACATAACAAAAATAAGTCTTTTAAAAATAGGAGGGTGAAAGGTTCCATTACCGATTTGGTAACTTACTAAACATACGCCACATGAAAGAAGGATCATAAAATGAAGATTTAAATACTCATAAATGAATTTATATTACAAAATATTACAATAATGGGCAGTAAATACACCACACAAAAGGAAATATTGGCAAATATATCATGAATCTCGCGGAAATAAAAAGTGAGATGAAACCCTTTAGCACGTTGTAATCGACTGAGTCATATGACCAAAAGTTAATAACCACCAAATGAATCACATAATAACATGAATATAATGAGAATCATGATAATATATCATATGTTAGTACACAATACACCACATGAAATGAATAAGTGGCGAATAATGGAAATCTCACGAAATTAAAAGTGAGATAAGAAAATCCCTTACCTCGTGTCCGATGTGGTTTGTTTTTCCTTGTTCTTCATGAATAATAAACTAAAGTTAATTTATACTTTCTTAAAAACATTTTTCAAGTTTATTATTCTTTTTATACCATTTATTACCATGTTATAGATATTATGAAAATCATTTAAGTTAATAATGGTCGTTTTGTCGATATTTGGTACTTCAGTCAAAAATAAACTTCTTATAATTAAAAGTTGTTCACATAGTCAAAAGTTTATTATATACAGAATGATATTCATGATGTAGATATCATATATTTCATATATATCCAGTATATACAGGTATTTATAATAGTACATAACATTTGGAGGTAAGAAATGAAATGCACCGTTCATGGAGATGGTAAGTCGTACGTACGCATTAACGCTACTTTCATTTCTATTTCTTATTTTAATGGAATTAAAACATAATGATAGATAAGTATAATATAATTCCAATATAATATCATAAATAATATCATTAACTTCATCCATTATACGTCCCACATATGGCATTAATGAGTCATATAACTTTGAGAGGGCGGTAGTCCGCAATTCCTCAAATGAAATTATCGCGTTTACCCATAATGGAAACCATAAACGTAGGATATAAATGTAAAATACATAAGAATAAATAAAATATAAACATAATATATATCATATATATATACAGTTCCATCTTAATGTCCACCATGAGAGGTGGTAGCAGATAATCGAAAAATCATCATTTCGTGAGGCGTTAGTTTTCCATCCACAGAAAGAGTATGGACTTCACCCATTAGATGGAGGTGTGTGTAAGTGTAGTTAAAATACTTCTCATAACAACATCCTAGTATATTGAGGATACTTTTTTTGTATAAAATAAATCAATAAAAAGAGTTTAGGGGTTGGATAAGTAAAATAAAATAAAAGAAGTTAAGAGGAACTGTTACCTTTAATTTGGGTAACTTCCTTTGTATTGAACCAAAAAGACTTCATGAACTACCTTCTACCTAAGGTAAGGATTCTTAGAGGAGGATAGGGATGCAGGGAGATTAATTGGGTAGAGTTTGGACGATCCTAAAAGCTTGAGAGGTGTGTGTAATTGGATAGAAGTGAGGGATTTTTATAAGGGGAGGAGGGATTTTTAAGAAAGTGTGATAATATTATTTTATTATATAAATATATTCGGTTTCAAAAGGTTAAAAAATAATTAGAGTAGAAGATAAGTTGACTCATGGTCGAAATAAAATCATCCAATAAGAATTGGACAAGTTTTGGATGTTATTTTAATATTTATAATCTTATTTATTTAAATGATTTATTAATGAGGTAAACACTGCATCATTATTGTGTCATAAACAATTTAATTTATTCGATATCTAAAAATATAAAAACAAAACCAATATATAGTAAATATTTTTATCTTTAAAATGAATATTTATAGTCCAAAATATTACCAATATAACACCATATAATATTTAATTTACTAAACTATTTTTGTTTATGTCATTTTTTCCATTCATTAAATTAATTAATCTAAAGTGTCATTATCATTCATAAGTAGCTCCATGGGGTCCAAAAATAGACCCAAGGATGAACATGGTTGGCCATTACTCATCCAATAAGGTTAGGAAAAGTTTTAATGTAATTTTTAATTATTACAATATTATTTTTACCTTGAATTACCTTATTTACCTTTAACCGTGGTAAATATGTAACGCCCCGACCACAATTACCCAGAGTCGGTGCATTATTACATAAAATTGGAAACATGAAAAGAAATAATTTCCCGAAAGACCGATCTATTTATTATCCTTGTAAATACTAGATACAATCATAGTTTCAACATTACAACTTGAAAAGAAAAACAACACTAAATTATTCCATTAGAATCATCCATGATTTATAGATTATGCCAGCAGGTCACTCATAACTAACTTCTTTATATCCTGGGAAAATGAAACATAACAAAGGGGTGAGCTCAAATTATTAGTATGAGTAAGAAATACAGCGGAAGAAAACATAAGCATTAGGCATGGTGAATAATTGAAAACACATGATTTTACAAATAATTAATATGAACACTTTATGGAAGGAATATGAGGTGAGTAAATAATTCCATAATAAAACATATCCATGGGTATTCTACTAGTCGAATAACCACATGAAATATAGATAGATAATCTCATAATGATGGAATGCATAATGCCGGACATCATAACCACATAGTCAAGGCCTTGTGCCAAGACTACAAATAAGATTTTGTCAAATCCTTGTGCCAAGACACTAGTTTGTCTCATGAGACCTACCAATGCATCGAGGAGCTATAGCAGACTCCACCCATCACTTACTAAGTCCGATGCATTCCTCATATGAAATGGGTGAAACATAATCTAAACATTCATTTTAAAAATAACACAGGAAATTTCAATAGTTTATCCACAAACCATGAATGGTATAAAAATAGAACATACACAGTCAAACATAACCCATTCAATAAAATATATAAGATTGTATTGTAATATATTAACCTCAATAGATAATAATTAAGGATATCGACATAGATGAAAATAATCATCAAAACTATTTGAGAGAAAAATCCCCCTTTTTCTTAAAAACATTTAAAAGTCACACTATTTGTCAAGAAGCCATTTAAAAATAGATTTTTGAATCAAAGTGTCACATACCACTTTGAAACTTTTAAAAGGAATTTTAATTTTAAAACATTAATGTCCATATAAATAAATCTTTAAAACCATTTTTAAAACATGGAAATTAATGAGAAATATTTAGAATAATAAATCTTTAAAACATTTAAAATGATATTTTAGTTAGAGTTCCTAACCAAAACAGAGACACTTGAATAAAAATAATTTAGGTAATCAAAACTTTATAATATCATGATAATAAAGGGATCCATGATATACTATGTCAAAGTAAATTATATAAACCATATAAAAGTGATTTGGTGTATAACAACAAAGAAGTCTCAATGGAATGTAAATTGAGATTAAATCTATTATAAATACTGTATCCTTAGTTTAAGGATAAATCAACGACATAATTATGGGTGAAAAATATAAATACAATCAATATGATTGAATATTCAGTGTAAATCAATCAGAGGACATTCACACGTAATCTTGTACAAACAACACCAATGAATTGGATGTTTAACTCAATAAATGGAGATTGAGTTAAAATTACTCTTATCAAGTTCATATCGATGAATTGAGAATTTATAAATGGAGTGATTATGTGTATCAAATGTATATCCACAGAAAGGGGAGTGGAAAGTATGAAATAAGAAAAAGAATAGTGATTCCACACATAATCTCGGAGTAAAATAATCAATGAAGTATGCATAAAGCTGAATGAGTGGAAATTGAAATTTCATATTCCATTATCGATTTGGTAACTTAAGAAAAATACACCCATGAATTAAGGATCATACAATGATGATGTAGATATCCATAAATTAAATTATATTACACAATGAATACAATCATGGGAATTACACAAACCACATGCAATAAATAAGTGGTGAACAATGGAAATCTCACGAAATTAAAAGTGAGATAAGAAACCCCTTACTATGTAATTTTTACTTGGTAAAGGGTAGGTTAACCTCCTGTATAATGGTGAAATAATTTTAATTAAATTATACAAGAATCATATACATTAATATGATATCATATATGATCTTTTAATATTGCTTTGTTAATAATATCTTAGTATTATCCTCGTTTTGGGTGTTAACGGATTCGTTTTCCTTTATATTCATTGTTATGTGATTTATATTTGTTATGGATGAGATTTATCTTATTTATATCCTGAATTATATCATGTCTCTAAAAATTATTTTTATTCATCAAATGAAATTTAGTCTCTAATGGATACGATGGGGAATGAATCTTATCACGTTCGTGGAGACGGTAATCTGTACATACGTACGAGCGACAATATCAATATTTTGATATTAAATTAATATATTATTGGATGATATATCATATATACAGAATCATTATAATGTTATATTTATTATTTACATAAATTACGAATCATTATTATACCCATCCAAATAATAATGTATTGAATAACAATTACACCATGATGTGGAGATGGTAATCTGTACGTACGCATGCATGGTGACATGTCATTCAAAGGATGGATAGAATAATGAATATTATTGTATCATATTTATAATAACATAACAGTATATATAAGATACTATAGTTATTATTTTAGAATGGAAATAACAAACAAAAAGAAGTGGAAGAAGAAAAGAACTTGAAAGAGGGTAATGAAATTATTACCTCTTCTTCGGGTTCTTCCTTTTGATTTGGTCAAAAGGGCCCTTTAAGTTGTATTTCTTGATGAAAGGAGGGACTCTAGGATAAAGGTAGGACAGTTTAGAGAGTATTAGGGAGGGGGTTGGCTAAGCCAAATGGCTTTGAAGGTGTGAATTAGAGAGACAGGGGAGTTCCCTTTTATAAGAGGGGTGAGGGGCACCTTTGGAAAAGCTAGAAATATTATATTATAATAAAATAATTTTCGGTTTCTAATGGCTCCAAAATAAATTATGTAAAATATAAGGTGGTTATGGGTCTAAAAAAACTCAACTAATAGGTTTTATACAGGTTTGGGTCATAATGTTAACTTTGCCTTTTAGATTTAACTCTTAGTTAAATTGTTTAACATTTACCATGTCTCTTGGTATTTTTATATTATATAGTTAATAAACATAATATATACCTCCAAGCAAACCCCAAGTGGTTCAATAATTATACACCTATTATTATATAAGTCCTTTTGTCGAACCTTATATTTTTAGTAATAGAATATAAATTAATAATTTAATATTTGTTTTCAAAACTCTTTTATTTCAATTTTGACACTATTTGGTATTCTGTTTTTGATAAATTCATAACAGAATTATTACATCAAAAAAATTTCTTCTAACCAACCATAACATGTTATATTAACCTATAATTTTTTTTTATTTCATCAAATGTCTCAAATTATATTTATTTGGATATTTATAATATCAATTATTTTAATATTTCATTAATAAAGTAATTACTTCATCATCATTGTGTCATAAATAAATTTAATTTTTAATGTCTAAAAATTATAAATAAAATACCATTATGTTGGAAATATTTTTAGATTTATAATTAATATTTATAGTCTAATTTAACTTATGTATAACCCTATATTAAACGTGTTTTTTTTATTAAACTTTGATTTAAACTCTTTTAACTCTTCTTTAAATAAAATAATAATAAATGTCATAATATAATCCAAGTGGACCAAAGAGGTTCATATGATATTCTTAAGGTTGTTTTTGGTCGTATTATACTTATCCAATAGAATTAGGACATTTTTAGGGTAATAATAATATCATTTTTACCCTTAATTACCCTATTTACTTTTAACTGTGGTAAGTAAAACAAAAAGTTACTATTCCCCAAAAATTATTTTTATCTTATTGAACCACCTTTTACACCTTGATATTAACCATTCCTCTCGGATTTTCTAAATTCAACTCATAGAACCGGTAAAATTATGTTTTATGTGAATTTGTAAATTCTCCTAGGGGTGGGTAAAAGACGGTGAAAAGTTCAATAAAATTTTTATATATCTAAAATTATTATAAACTGACTCCAATTAATTAAATTTAAATTATATAGGTATTATTATTATATTTTGACCAAAAATAAATTTAAATAAAATAAATAATTATTTAAATAAAAATTTGGTTTTAAACTATAACTTAGTGTTTTTCACTATTCACCCAAATATAGAAGTTATCAGAAAAACACCAAAAAATTTATTGAAAACAAATTCTTATGTCCCTATCCCAAAGAAAAAGTTTATTTTTTCAAATTAAATATATAAAAGTTTCAAATATTGGATTTAAAAAGGGTTGTCCATTAAAAGGCGGTAAAATTGCATGTTTTTTAAAATAGTTCTTTTATTTGAAAAAATTCCTTACATTATGTCTATGAAACTCATATTATGGATTCTAAAATTATAAGTGTTATATAAAGTTCAAAATTATATTAATACTATTCATAAACTCTTTTGAACGGAAAGTTTGGTACGTCATGGTGTGTTAAAACTTTATGTTGCGTGTAGAGTAAGTTATTGAATTACTTTGAAGAACTAACGTACTATGAAATCTTGGTGTGTTACATTATTCCATTCTTCAATAAATTGCATCCTCCCAATTTTTAAAATTGGTCTTGGGAATATAATGAAAAGTCCCACATCTGAAAAGAGTCAATAAAACTGTCACTTTAAAAGAAAAAACGAGAAGTAAAAAGGTCACCCAAGATAAACCATACTAAGATTATATGTATGAAAACATGGTTACGGAAGATAAACTAAGTGTCAAGTTCTGATGGATAGGGATAGAAAACATGATCAATAGAAAGTTAACAACAAGAAAACCACAAACATGTGATGGGACAGACGGTCATTAGTTTCCCAATAGGAAATGTAAACTGACAACACATTTTTTTTGTTTTAAGTTAAATTTCATAAAGATGAGGAATTTATTTATGGGATTGACTAAGAACAGAAAGATATATACTTACTTTTTAAGTAGAGTTTCATTCTTTAATAAATTTCTACCACTAACTCATTTTTTTAAAACAATGAGTATTCAAGAAGACTTGGTCACACCAAAAGAGCTAGAATAAACTTCTAGATAATCACATGATCCCCAAGGGATAAACTATATATTTACCATGTCTTTAGAGATTAATCAAAACCAAAATGTTTAGTACAAGATCTGATGATCCTCCAAAAGGATATTCCTTTAGAGAAATAAACACTAATCTTAATTTCTAAAATTAAACCAACAATACCTCAAAGTTAAATAAATACCATTCAATAAAAAATTGTCCTTAAAATCCGTCAATATAATCCAAAGTCATATTGAAACCCAAAACATAGAAGAATTTGGTTATGTAGTCTTCCACGTTAAATTGTATCTCCAAATGACATCGGCTACTCTTAAAGTCACACACTTAAAAGTAATTAACCTAATAACATATTCTCTATTATAGGTTAATCATTTCTATAAATAACCCAAATAACTATAAATCCATAATAAAAACATAGATAAAAATCCACCGTTACTCCTCAAATGAAATCCCATAGTATTCTATTTTCCTTGGGCATATAGTGTTCCCAACAAAGCAAACGTCTTCCAAAATAACATTTATCACTTAATCACCAAATCATTTTTCTATACTAAGGGTATTCATTTGATAAGACATAAGATCCCAAATTAACTTATTATTGATCAATAAAATCATTTAACTAAAAATAATTAGTCACACTAAACAGGGACTTCATACAGTCGAGTGGTAGGTGATAAATACCAATCGCACTATAGTTGTGGGTTCGATTCCCACATCTTTGTCCGACACGACGGGTTGTCACATGGTCTGTGTGTTATCCTTTTTCAAATACTATATTTTATAACATTACCAAAATGATATAAATTCATCAAAATAACCATAAAATAATTTAACCACAAATGTTATATCATACCTTTCATTTTCATCCCAAAATATAATAACTTGTAATTGCCTCAAACCCAATGATCTTATAAAGCCAAATGATTATTTATAACTATATTTATAGGAGAAAAGATAAGTCTACCTCAAATATCAGTTTCACATGACAAACTTAGGTTTACAAATACAAGGGAAATTATTCCAATATAATCCCATCAACAAGAAGCACTAATACATTTAAACATTTCTCAAACCATTTATTTCCTCATAGCTTCTTCTTTGACCATGAAAAACCCTATAGAATAAGGAAATCCCTCGGGTAATGTCTAGCTTCCCTACATTTACGGAAAATGACTGTAAATGGATTTTTGGGATTATTTTTATTTTCTTCCATAGTACTCTTCATTTTTTCTCAGCAATTCTTCACTTTATGTCCTTATTCCAACACATAAATCATTTAGTTTTTCCATTGAGACACTTTCCTAGGTGTCTCCTTCCACATTTCGTGTATGATGGAAATTGAGAATTCTTTTCTCAATTGTCTCCACTGCTGGAGCTCATATCATTCATCACCTTTCTCTTCTTTGTTGAGTGCGGGAGTTGGTTAATATATATGTTTGTTGATCATATTTTTTGGAAAACTGATTTGTCATGAACACGATATCTTGATATCCTATCAACATTCCATTTTGTTGCTCATTTACACCATCGTTCCCACCTTGTACTTCATTCTCAAAGTTACTATGAATTCCTTGGAATTTAGCCATTGACTAAAACCAGAAATCATTGTGTGAGTAACAGTAGTCATAAAATCATTTATAGAATATCATGAAACCATATTTTAAATTTGAAACACCTTAAGATTAATCAAGGTCATATATTCTCATCTTATATTAAAATAATTCAAATTGGTTCGTAAAGAAAATGTAAATTATCATAAGCATATCCCCCGGGAGTGTCGTAAATAAGAGTGCAACAAGGCCTGATGTCGTGCACCAGTTCACGTTCGAGTCTAGATCAAAATGGTGTTTTTGGGTTTTACCCCTAGGTACATCTGTGCCAGAGCCGCCTCTACCTACTTGTATCCAGAAAGGGATTTATTGCTCAGAAAACTCACAAAATCACTACAATACCAAAATTTTAGGAAGTTCCTCTATACTAATCCTCAAAGTCTATATTAGGGCTATGTGCTCTAATCAGATTTTATCTAAATATAGTTTCCAAGGTTTGTACTAAACTTCCTCTGATACTAACTGTAACACCCCGAACCCAGTTACCCAGAGTCGGTGTTGTTTCCACTGGAAATGGTGATGACCTCATTGGTTTAAGGTTCAAACATTCTAATCAGTTTCTAATGGGTTTGTTTATAGAACAGGAAACATCCAATGATTCTATATCCATTTGGACCTACTTTCCAAAGGTAGGTGCTCATTAGTTGTGAACCTATGAGGCTAAAGAATTTTCATTGGTTGAGAGGATTGGAGATCGGACTCATTACACCTTTTTGAGGGGAATTATTGTCTACTCCGGGACTCTCTTTATAGATTTATGTTATGTTCGTGAATCCTTATTAAAGTACCAAGTATAAAAATGAGATTTCCTTCAGATATAACAATCAATGATTAGTATGTAGGATATTTAGAGAATCTTTTATATGTATCGAGGTTTTTCATCAATAGAGAATCATCTATATTTGTTAGAGATTTTTGTCAATGGTATCCTTCAACACATTATATAGAAATATCATGGTCATTATGATAACCATTCTAGTTTTAAAGCCACTCAGTGGGGCACTTGATGTTTATTATCATTCAGAAGGACATGGAGTATTTTAGAGTTGGGATCGTACCTAAAGATGGGCTACCTACGTATCTGTATTTAGAAAAGGAATCAGAACCCATGTAGTTCAAGTAAATAAGTATGATGTCTATTTATGATTGATGGCTCAAATAAAGATGTCATAATTACTTTTATGCTCTAAGCTCATGTGAGTCATTCTCAGTGTGAGAAACAGGTGGTATTGGTAAAACCTGACAATTGTGCCATGAAAGATGTAATCATAATAACTGATGTGGGGATTATGTATGTATGACTGCCCAGATAGATGAAGATTAGGATTTACTTCAGGGAAGAGACCCAGGAACAAGGTCCATAAAGGTATATGTACTTTATGGAAATTTGGATAATTAACTTAGGACTTAATCATAAGAAGGATGCCCAAGTTATAGGGGACTTATGACTTGGTTTTGTTCTAGAGAAGGAATCCTAAATCAAAAGAAAATTATAACTAGGACTTACTCTTGAGAAGGAGGCCCAGGTTAAAGGGACTTGTGACTGGGTCTTATTCCTAAAAAGGAGGCCCAAGTTAAGGAACTTGGGGCTTACTCCTGAGGAGGATGCCCATATTTGGGAATTTAAGATTGGGACATACTTTTAAAAGGGAGTCCCAAGTTAAAGATCCTCTCATCTTAATGGATGTGGTTGAATTAATGAAATCTCTTACCTTAATGACATAAAGAGATGTAAACCACTAGGTTTTAAAAGATATTCCATAGAATTCCTTTCATATAAGGAATACAACTGAGAAATCATTCCATAAATGGATTTGAAGAGGATTCTGAAGGCTAAATCTTAAAGAGGATATGTAGATTTTAATAAGAGAGGTGAATAGGTAGGAATGGTACCCAAAAAGAAGTAGGCACACAGGACCTATTGAGGAGCGCAGGTACTGATCGCGCAGTTATACCTGCGCGACACATAGGTACATGCGTGATGGTCCACCCATAAGGAAATACTTGGGCGAGGCTTGGCTCAAGGCCTTTGTATTACCCCTAGAGGCTTTAAAATGAGTGGCACATAGTTTTTGTTAAAGGGATAAGGTGGCGCGCAAGTGTATTCATTTCCTTGAAGTGTTAGACACGTAGGCGCACAGGTGTTGATGAAGTTCAACACTTAAGCCTTGTTACCCCTCTTTAGATCTTCTGTTCTAGGTAATAAATTACCCTAGAAGTGTTTGCAAGGCTTTGAGAAGAGACTAGGGTGTCGAGAGCGCAAATACGAGTTTCTGTATTTTTATCCTCTCCCAGTGGGGGCCCACAAGGGGTATTTATAGGCTGCTGAAGACCCCGGGAAAAAATCAAATAGGGCGCGCAGGTCACCTGCGCGCCCAATATGTGGCGCACAGATAAACCTTCACGACCATGATGAAACCGGCGCAGCCCATCCTTAAGAAAATCCTTCTTCATGCATTTTTCAATTTTTGATGTTTTTTCAAAGGATGAATCTCTTTATGCTAAGGTATTCCCCTTTTTCAGTCATTAGACTCTGTGACAGAAAGGAGCGTCAACAAACATCCCCCCTCAGAGTTGGATCCGAAAGGAATGAGGATGTGACTCTGAGGTAAAGAAGAAAACCAAGGAAGGGCGGCATGCAGGTTCTGAGCGTGCAGAAATTGGCACATAGGTGAGAGGCGCACAGGCTTTGGCGTGCAGGGGTGAGGGCTGGCATATAAATATGCGCCTCATTCTCACCCAAAGCACCCGACTCTCAAAAATTTCCGCTCTTGCGGCGCAGGTTGCTTTCATCACACAGGTTTCCAATTTTATGTGGTTTCATTGCATCTTTTATATGTCACGCTGCTGTAGAGGTATTTTGACATGTGTGGTGATACCTGCGTGCCAAAACCTGCGCGGCATAGTTACAACTGCGCACCAACTTTGGTCTTGCGCGCCTTAATACCTTCACCATTTTTCGAATTTCTTCACAAATGTTATGAAAAATTAACTTACTTAAGATTAAATTTATTCGACCTTTGTGCAGATTCAGTGGATCCCAGAAGAATTGGAATGGTTGATGAACTGGTGAGCAAGAGGATTGATGATATGATGAACATCATTGTCCTTGATTACTATGATATCTGCATCTGCACTCTTCCAGATTTGGCCAAGTATTTGAATAAGTATCATCTTAACTTTCCACAGAGTATCTACTTGCCTCTATATGGGCATGATCATCTGCAATATTTCAACATTCCAGAGGCAAAGAACTATCTCCCACATTCTTGGTTTCAGAATTACACCAATTTTGCTTCCGCAAATATCTCAAGTGGAGGAGCATTTGTAAACACTGGAACAGTGGAGAAGTCTTATATGATGCATCATAGCCCTTGTGCGCCAGATTTGAAACCTCTCAAGCCCAAGCTACAACCACATTGTTATCCTTCAATCTTCTGAAATTCATAGATGGATCAATCCAAAGGCTGGAAGAAGAGTTAGTACTTCCTTCCTAGATGAGGTGTGAAGCCAACTTGGATGTGGGTATATTGGGTGCGACAAACTTATGTAGAGTATGTCGAGGATTTTAAAGGAGCTGCGATATATTAAGACATCTGGGCTGGGTAGAAATATGTCTATAGAAATTATGAGTTTGTGCTCGAGCTAATCATCCATTGTAGGCCAAAAACCAATTCTTTCCATCTAAATCATGGAGAATTAGGCATCAATTTTTGGGATGTCTACAAGATATCAGGGGATCCAATTATAGGCAACATGTATGATGAATTCATCCCCCCCCCATGGTGACTTGGAATGATTCTGAGAATAATCTAGCTTTGGCTCGAGAGTTATTGAAAATCTTCTAAAAGCTCAAGAATTCCAAGACCTCCAAAACTAATTCCAGAAAGGATATCCATCCAGAGTTGTGAATGGATATTTTTCTTACCAGGAAGATGGGGGAGTGGCCCACCTGTACTCGTCCTACTATTTTCCCCAAAATATAAAAGAGGGGTGCTCCTGACACATTCTGGCCAACTCTAAAAGCAGGAGAATTTGATAAGTGGGGGTACGGAGTGGATCAGAGAATCCCAAAAAAGACCCATCTGGCGGCCTTTTTAGCCTTGGGGCTCAGTTTTTATCTTCTTTCAGTCAGGTATTCTAAGGGAGGAGTTAGGCCAGGGACCATCGTTGTGGCAGCCAAGTTGGCTGAGAAGAAAATGGTTGGGTTGGCCACCCCCATTTTGGTGAAGATTCTCAGGAGCTTACTCTATGTCATTATGAGTAAGTCTCCTTTGAGAATAGCATGACCATTCCATGTTTTGTGGGGACGGATCACCACTCATTTCAGGACATATAATGTATAGAATAGAGTACAGGTTCCTGGAATCTCTTTCAGACCATCAGTCCTAGCATATTCTAGAGTTGCTCTGTTATCTCTCAACATCTATTATATGAAGGTGAGGCTGAGCATGTACAAGGAATTCAATTTATTTACTTATGGAAACCCGCCAACCAGGAAGTTTGTTGATGATGGAACAACCAGCCTGGAATTTAGGTCATATATGCTGGCTTGAAGAGATGGTGTACCGGCCACCCAGATTGACAGAGATATTATATGCGAGGCCTATGCTCCCTACAGATTTCCACGCCAATTCAAGTGTCTACCGCAAACTGTCGTATCCCCTCCTGTGCATGTCTGGTCAGAGAAGCATCTGATGGTTGCCCGAAAACTATGGTTTCTCACATCAATGGATAAGACTGAGGTAGTGTTTGATCTACCAGTTCATAAAGCGGCGAGTAACTTGACTACATGGTAAGCCGAGAACTGGATAGCATCCGACCCTGAAGGGGTGTTTAATATTTCGGTTTATCAGGTAGGGAAAAAAAGAACTGTAGAGAAATAAACCCTTTATCAGGAAGGTGATGCTTCCCCACCTGGAGTTAATTCATCAGATTCTTCACCTAGGGTGGACTCACCAGATTCCCAAGATGGGGATGATGAGGCGCAGCATGTGTCAAAGCAGCCTCACGCCAGATATAATCCCCCTGTCAGAATCAAGAGACCAACTCCATCAACTCTTAGTGAGTTACTTCATTGGGGAAATTTAATCACCATTACTTTATAGAGCAACAAGTCTTATTTTCTTATACTGTATCTGTAGTTGCATGAGCTGGGAAAAAGCTAAAGTCTAAGATTGTAGGACCCTACTCGCAGCCTTCTGGTACACATGCAGAATATCTACGACCAGAGGCTGTCCAGACATAGAGAATTTTATATTGGGATGCCGAAACTACCTGGTCGGATCTGTGCGAGGGGATACAAATCCATGGAATAGGGAATCTCCGGGCTTCTACAGATATCCGTTACAAGGATAACCCCGATGAAGTGCAGGATTACATAAGAGAGATATAAATTCTCATATATGCCACCGATTATTCCATTCCTATCACCAAGTGGGTGGAGGAAATGATAGATCGTGGCACCACTGAGGGAACTGGTGGTTCCAGAGATAAGGATTAGCACAATTAGGTGGCACCTAAAGATGTAAGTCTCTTTCCTTATTTTTATTTACAACTTTATTCCAATTAAAACTTTGCTACACAAGGACATTACTTTCTTCATCCTGCAGATTGCAAAGAAAAGAACTATTGAGGTTCCTTCACCACAGTATAGCCCTGGTGGTACTGCCATCGGGGCTGCAGAAACTCCTCACGAGCCGGGTGAAATATCTCCAAGACAGCAAGACATGGACAAGGAGTTAGATATGCCTTATCATTCTCCAATTCTTGTATTTGGAGATGATTATGTCATCACTCCCAAAAAGACGAAAAGAAAAAGCATCGAAGAACGAAGTCCACAGCTAAACGTTTTATCAGTAGTGGTAAGTCCTTCGGATAGTCATGAGTCTTAACCCATAAAAATATTTCTCATAATTCATGGTATTGTAGAGGCTTCTTCAATTTCACCTCTGAAGGAGAGGAATGACCCTCTTTTGAGGATGATCGAGGGTGCTAGTGAACAATCACAAGTTAAGGCTGACTTGGCTGCTCCTGGAGAAGAGCCAACATCTGTTCTCAGTATCCCTCATGCTGGTGTTTCAAGAAGAGAAGAGCATGCTTCTGGTAAATTAACAATGCTTCATAAGATGTTGCATGAAAACATCAACTGAATTCTATTCTGTGATGTTTTAGGTTCAACCCCTACACTGGAACATTTAGCGGCCACTACAACTGACGCTGCAATTTTATCTGAAGACATTGTCCGGGGTTAGAGGCCACAGAATGAGGGTCACCAAGAAGATGTATCGAATGATCCCACTGGTGAGACAAACCAGTAATCTGAGATCACATTGGATGAAATGATGGAACTTGGCACATCTTTTGAATATTTTTTAGATCATGTTAAATTACCATGTAATTTAGAAGATTTTGGATGTGATTGTTATCTTTTGTCCTATTAAAATAACTTCTTATTACATATCTGACCATGATTGGTTCAAATGTCCAGTTCCATCTGAGCAAGCTGCTGAACTGCCAATGCCTAAAATGGGTACAGAAAACCCTACTAATGCAGAGACACTAGCTCAAGTGGAGCTGAACCTAGCAGAACATCCTGAAATTCATCCTGAAAATCCGGTTGAAGCTTGTAAAGACAGAGAGGATCCTTCTCATGTTGCTGATCTACCATTGGGTAAGGGATAACAATATTTGCGACTGTACTTAATTTGCAAGATAGCCAATCAAATTTTGTTATCCTTTGAAACTAACCAATGCTATCAATTGATTATGTAGGTCCATCAATTTCAGTGGAAATATCTAGAGGTAAATCCTAAGCCTCTACCCCAACAGGAATATAAATTTAAGTAACATGGGTCAGGGGGAAGGAACATAATTGGGCACTTCCATAAGTGAATTAGTCCCGTATTATATTCCCCCTTTTGATAGTGATACCGAGTCAGACCCGGAAAAACAAAAGGCGCTCCAATTTTTACGACGCAAGGCATGGAAGAACATATGGAAGATCATATCTGAAGTGCCTCTAGAAGAGCTGTCATTAAAGATCCCCCGACTGTCATCCCTGTTCGTTATGTTGGGACTTGGCGGTTTTGGATATCAAGAGATCCCTGCCGCGGTAAAACAAGTCATATTAAGAAGGGAGAAGGATCAAGAGTACCATCAAGATTTGACCAGAATAAGGCTGTTAGCCAATATCCATGAATTTGAGGTTGCGGTGTCCCGAGCTGAGGCTGATCATGCTTCCAAGTTAAAGGAGATTAAGCATAAGATCAAAGAGAATGTTTTCCAGCAGATGCACCTTCAGCAACAGTTAGATGTTGTTATTGGGGAACTTGACCAGCTTAATAATTCACTGGAAGGAGTTCAAACGAATGGTATGAAAGCAATTGCAGATGCCAATAAATAACTTCATCAAGCTGAAAATAGTGATGATGGTCGAGTGCATGAGCTTCAAGTGGCTACTGATGAAGCTCAGGATGCCGTAAATCAAATGAAGATTTATGTTGGCAGTTTTTTGTAATTCCTGGAAAAGGGAAGAGACTCTAGTCTGTGGATGTCATTCTAAATTTTTTGAATCAAATGAAAAACACTTCCATCTTCAATCATTTGTGAATGCATTCTTTCGCTACCTACATTAAATTTTTACCTATGATAATGGTCCTGGTAATCATAGTTTGATTTTTACTTGGATTATAAAAATAACCCTACAAACCTTGAATTTTTTAATTGCTCAATATTACCTAAATCATACGAAATGTATGTTAACTGAGTTGGGACTTTACTTTTGTTAATAGTTCCCTTGTATTTTGTGGGAAATTTAAACTCATGCACATCGGGCATAAAAAGGCTCATGTTTAAGGTCTAAATAGCTTTGACCTAATCGATTAAAATTAACTCAATTCCATGATAATTTATCTAAAAACATATTACCATATTCAAGTATGAGGGAAAATATGTAAACTATGACCTAAGAAATTTTGAATCTGAGGAATGATATGAAAAAATGGCTAAAAGGCATTAGAATAAGTATTTCCCAAGAATGAAGTTATCACTATTTAACAAACCCGTTAGGGGGTTGAATTATGCAGGGCCGCATGAGGGCATTGGATGCATAGTCAAATAATATCATCTTTTGGCTAACAGATCTATTATGTAGACTACTTATGCAAGGCCGCCTAAGGGCACGTGCTGCATAGTCAGGCAAAAGAACACTCGAAAATTTACTTTTCTACTGCAAATAAGCCAGTGAATGTTTATGGAGATTCAAATTTTCCAAATCAAAGAGTTTGCTATCTGGAGAGATGTACTTGAATATGGAGAGGATATTTCCAATCAATATTGTCTAAGAATTGGATGAATGTCACTTCTAAGAAGGTTTGAACCAAACATAGGTTAGGGAAATATAAACCATAGACATGAATGCTTTCAGATCATGAAAAGAGTATGGGAAAATATGTTAAGGATGGATATTTTCTGCGGATCCCTACATATTGTCGTTAAGAAAACTAAGGAAAATAGAGGTTTTCTTCCCAAGAATTAAGTTTCCACTATTTAACCAACCCGTTTGGGGGTTGAATTATACAGGTCCACTTAAGGGAATTGGCTGCATAGTCAAATAATAGCATCTTTTGGCTGATAGGTATGTTATGTAGACTACATATGCAAGGCCGCCTAAGGGCACGTGCTGCATAGTCAAGCAAAAGAATTCTCAGGTATCGGACATTTTGGGATCAGAATTCAAGAAAAAGGTTATGGAGATATGGAAGTTTTTAAGGTTAGGAGTATGACACATGAAAATGAGTATTGTCCAATGCATGAAGGAGATACACAGACTAATGCTAACCATTCATGTTGTGGCTGGGTCTTGAATTGAGATGTTGGACTTCACTAAATATCTCATTAGAATGAGAATCAAGCCAAATGTATTTCTTGAAATATAGTTTAACATCATGTGGGACGAGAGTATAGGAAATCTTGGTTTAAGGTCATAGAGCTCAGACCAAGGGGTTCTTTTCAGCCAAGGGACTGAAAGTGGAATTGGGGGTTTGGCCCAAAGACTTGAGGCTGGATTCGAGGGACACTAGAATGTTCCTACGTATCCCATAAGGATGGGAATCAATCCGCACGTAGTTCTTGAAATACCCTCTGTACAAATTGGGTTCGTTCAAGTGATGGGTGAAAGGGGACTTTAGTGTAATGATGGTTTGACCCAAGATAAAAGGTTCGGGAATTTCCAAGTATACACGTAGTCTTTAGAATATAACATGATTGGAGATCAATGTAAATAATGGTTCCCTCTCAGGTGAGGGTGTCAAAGAATGTTGTATCTTATTGTTGTACAGGACAAAAGTGGGAATATTTTAACATCATATAGCAAGGATGATGGTGAACCAATGTAAAAAATATTGGTTCTGGGGGCGGTTTCATGAATCATCATCATATGAGATGGGGGCGAACTGATGTGAAGTGATTGGTTTTGGGATTGAACCTCGATAGGTTACCTACGTACCCAACCTAGAAGACCAGGATCAAAGTCCACGTAGTTTTATTGAAGAATTAATTGGTGATCAAGTTGTTTTTGAGAAAAACGACTTAAAAAAGAAAGTGTTGGGGATTACACATGGTTAGCGGCCTAGAGAAGGTGTTATGGTTGAAGTTTACTCAAAGCTCATGTTATTCATACTCGGTGTGAGAAACAATATGTATCAAAAACCCTAACAAAGCACAGTTTAACATCATGTTGTAAAATGGGGGATAATGAAGTTTAACGTCATGCAGTGAGGACAAAAGAGGGTGTTGTATAGTTTAGTGTCATATAGCTAGGACATATGGATATGTAGTTTAATTTCTTGCAGTGAGGAAAATGGGGACATAGTTTAACATCTTGCTGGACAAAAGGGACTTCTGTACAGTTTAGCGTCATGTAGCTTGGACATCACAGTTTAATGTCATGTTGGACGATGGCACAGTTTAACGTCATGTTGGACGATGGGACAATAAAATTTAACATCATGTTGGATGACGGCATAGTTTAACGTCATGTTGGATGATGGCGCGAATATTTTGAGGTCATATGCATAGACCGGAATGATGTATTTGTGTTATAAAAAATACTTCTTCAGAAATCTGTCATTGGATGGAGTAGTTATGTGTTCTCCATCCATTGAGATTAAAGAATAAAATCCATTGGAGTAGACCTTATGTATTGAGTAAGTTCCTTCCCATTTTGGCTCAATCTTGGTAGGTTTCTTTCCTGGTAACATTTGAGTTATGAGAACTAATACCAATTCCCCCTAAATGAATGAACAAAGACAATATTTTTTTGTTGAAGGCTCGTTCTCTTCGATTCTGATAGACTTCCCAGTGATGCCGGGTGCACAATCTTTTCTCATCTAATTGTTCCAATTCATCCAATCGCTTTTTAGATTGTTCATTTGTAGATGATTGATCACAAATTGCTACTCTGAGAGAAGGTAATTGAACTTCAATGGGAAAGACTTCTTCTGTTCCATATACCAATGAATATGGAGTTGACCGCGTAATAGTGTGGGTGGTGGTCCGATAATCCCATAAAGCATGAAAGAGTTTATCAGGCCATGACTTCTTATCTTTATCCACCATCTTTTGCTGTATATTTGAAAGAGTCTTCTTGAAGGATTATATCTGGTCATTAGCCGCTGCATGATACCGAGTTTAATGATTGGATTTGATGTTGTATTCTTGATACAACTTCCTTACCTTGGATGAACAGAAGTTAGTGCCATTTTCTGTCTATATGGTATGAGGGAAACCAAATCTGGAAATGATGTTAGACTTAATGAAGCTAACAATGAATTTATAACTAACTTATTTGAGAGGTATTGCCTCTGCCCATTTTGAAAAGAAGTCATTAGTAGTAATAATATACTTAAACTGCTTGGTTGTAGCTGAAGGGTTAGGTCCTACTACATCCATTCCCCATGTGGAAAACGACCACGTGTATTTAGTTGTTTGAAGCAAATCTGGAGGTTGATGAATGATGTTGGCACATACTTGGTATGAATAACACTTCTTTTCGAAATCAACACAATCTTGTATCATTGAAGGCCAAAAGTATCCAAGCCTTTAAATTTGATCAGATAGTTTATGTCCAGACTGATGGGCACCATAGACTCCTGCATGTACTTCTTTCATGGCATCCATTTTATCTCCACCATCGATGCATCTGAAAAGAATTCCATCAAAACCGCTTTTGTAAAGAATTATTTCTATGTGATCTAGGCTGTCATAAAGAGTAAAATTGACCACACGTCACTGGATTTGTTCTTTCCTGGATCTATCAGGTGGAGGTGTTCCATTTTTAAGGTATTCCCTGATAGGTGTCATCCATCCGGTAGTATGAACATATGGTTCCATAATGGGACTAATTTCATTGATTTCCACTGTTCTAGTTTGAAAATAAGGTGAAATTTTATGACGGTGGGAAATACTGATGCTTGTCTCATCCCGATTTGGATCTTCCAGAGCTATGTCTATATTAGCCAGTGCATCATCTTGGGCATTTTGTGATCTCGGGACATAAGAAAATGTCAGTTCCGAAGGAAATTCTTCCATTAACTCTCTGACATAATTGTAGACGCCGAAAAAGTCCGTAACTCCCAGAGGAAGTTTCAGACAAATGGAGAGAAGTCATATTCGGACTCAGATTCCCGGTCCAGATGTCCCGGAAGTGGTGCACGAAATTAAGGAGGACTTGCACGAAAGAATGTTGTCTATGCAAAGGAAGTCTGGGATTTGCGTAAAAACATAGGGATGGCACGCAATTTTGTGTGCCCGGTTCCGCACGGTGAGGCTTTGTGTGCCGACTGGTCCTGGCGCGGAAGATTTCGCACGCCGCATGGATTCCGCGATGGAGAATGCCTATAAATAGAAGGTTACCTCAACCGTTTCGGGGTTGAGGAATTCGGACCCGCTCCCGTGCGTGCAATTCGGACTCCCGCGTGCGTAAGATGACTTCCAAGTAATTCCATTTTTTGCACAACCTCGCCCCAGGGTTCACCTTTGCGCGCATCCCCACTGGCTTAAGTGAATTTTCCGACTCCTCCAGGTTATTCCTTTGTGCGCAATCCTTGCCCCTTGTGTGCAATCCCTTCCAATTGCACGCAATACCTTTCAAATTGCGTGCAATTCCTCTGATAGGTTTCACCAGGGATCGACCATTTCCCTGCATGCAATCGAGGCCCATTGCGCGCAATCCCCTATCCGCGCACAATCCTCTGACCCAATTGTGTGCCATCATGGTGTTTTGCGCGCAAACCCTCTCTTTGTGCGCAAAACCCAGGACCCCTCACCTTGACGCCCCTTGGTTGCCTCTCTGCGCCGGCACCCGATGTCTCCCATGCTGGGCATGCACGTCATGCGTTGTTTTCCCGTACGGCCTTCCGGGATCATACGAAGTAACCTCAAGGTACCTTGGGTGGTGTTTCCCATTGAGTTTCTTTGCCTTATGCTTCTTCGCATGGGCACCTAATGGCTATTGCTTCTTCGCATAGCCGCGCTAACGTGGACCCCTTGATGGTTTGCCCTGTGACCCCCCTTCACTACGGCCTTGCCGATGCCCTTCCTCCCACAAGGGGTAGAGGGTGTTGGTCATGTAAGCCCTAGGGGTGTGGAGCAAACCCACCTCGTCCAAGCTGCAGGACATTAAACTGCTAAGCACTGTGTCCTTAACACATGACGTTAAATTGTGGTCCGACCCCGTGCCTCGCACACTGGGTCCCCACGGCTCGGACATTCTTTACACCCACTCGTCTCAATGGGAATGGATTCTTCCTCACATGGAATGAGATCCTCCTTGTCGGAGTGGCATTTGTCCACGGGGGAAGGGCTGCCTCAGAGTGTGATCCCCTAGCCTCTCTTGCGGAAGGTTGCACCCATGCACCTCTATACTTCTCCACTGCCAAGGCCAGTGGAGCCCCGTTCCACTGTGCTTTGTCGCACCATGGGCCTCCATCCTAGAGTAATCCTCGGCACCAAGGTCCTCTAACCACGCAAAAGCCCCTGTTTCCTCTTTGGGCCGCTCAATGCGTAAGCCCCTTTCTGCATCTCACGGACGCACCCTTCACGGTGTGATCGTCTGGTCCCTGTTGTCTCTTGTTTCTCACACCGAGCCTGACTCATGTGGGCTTAGAGTAAGCATCGACCATGAAATCCTCCTATGGGCCGCCTCAAAGAGTAAGCCCCATCCCAGTAAACTACGTGGACTTTGATCTTTGGTAACGCATGGTACGTAGGAAGCCTCCACGAGGTTCAATCCCACCACCTGGTTGTTCCAACTTCTTCACGTCGGTTCGCCAACACTTTAGGCTGCCTCAGAGCATAAGCCCCAGATTCCTCATCCCGCATGATGCTAAACTGTATGCCCCGAAGTATGTGGACATTGATCCATGCTAACTCATGGTACGTAGGAAGCCTCCATGAAGTTCAAGCCCATCACTTAGTTGTTCTGACCCCTTCGCGTTGGTTCACAACCACCATCATGGGGTTCTTCAGAGTGTAAGCCCCAGAACTAACACCCATGTCTCATCCTGACCTCTCCCTCGAGCCCACGTGCCTCAAGAAGCTCATTCCCCATCCCAAAGATCTTACCTCCTCCAGGCTCCAATCCATGCGTTCATTCTCACAGGCCGCCTCTTCAAGCGTCCCACCGTACCATCGAGCTATGCGGACTTTGATTCCCTGCATGGGGATACGTAAGAAGCCTCCATGAGGTTCAAGACCATCACTCCATCACCCAACCTAATACTTACCAAGGCCGCCACATCCTTGTGGGATCATGCCACCTCATTCACCTCCATAGTATCCGAGAAGCCGCCCACGTGCTAGCCCCAACATCAGTGTTCCCCCTAGGGGGTCCTTCAATCTGATCCACTCTCATTGTTTCGATCAGTCCGATCCATCTCCACCAGATGTTAATCTCACAGCATACCCCGTGTTAAACATGGGAAGCCGAGGAAAACCTCAGATGGTACACAATCCCCCGCGTTCGATGTGGGATGCCTTGGGCTTCCGCACCCTTGAGAAGCCCTGTAATAAGGGACAGAAGATAGACATGCCAATCCCCAGTGTCAAGACATGCCGACGACACCCCAGAGTGACCATTCTCCTCACCGAAGGTTGCTGCCCCGACCATACCCCTTGGAGCGTCTCAACGGAAGCATCGTAATTACCTGGCGTCCAAGCAGATATGGCGTCGGGAACGAGCTTCCCGAACCCGTCTTAAATCTATGAGGGAGACCCGGACTAGGTGGCGAGCTCCAAGGAGGAATCCATGGAAGGAAGAACCGACATCCCATCATCATGGTTTCGATCAAGGAGCAGACGTCCCTGAACAATGAACGAATGCTGCCCGCCTTTTGAAATCGGGAATGCGGGGCCACAAGACACTCATCCTCCCCCTGCGTGACGGACGTGCGCATGTGCCCCGGCGTAAAAGCATCGGAAACAAAAAATGGTGAACCTGACGTGAATCTCTTCTCCTCAATATGGGGACTGGTAGTGTTCGGGGTGTCGGAAGATTAGCATGTCACCAGGTCCGGGCACCTAGCACTGGGACGTGAAACCCGCCAGGTGTTGAGGCTGTCAGGACGTTGAGCACTCCCTTCTGCGACGTCGTCAGCATGGATCCCTCTTAACGACCACGGAAGATGGAATGGTGATGGTCTATTGGTTGTCAATCTCTTTTCCTGTTAGTACTAATGGGTTCATCTCCCTGCTTCAAGGAATTAGATCGCTACTTCCGGAGCTCGATCGCCACCTGCCCACCGGTGTAGGGGTAGGGGAAGTACCAACGTGGCCACCCCGCATGGTCTCGCCTTTTCCATAGTTGCTCTAACTACGACTGCCATGACTACTAGGTGCTCACGCCCCCTCTCCCCGTCAGAGATCATCCAACAAAGGGTGATCAACGACCAGGTTCATAGGTTCGAGGAGGAAGGGGTCATCCCCACTAGGGGTATGGCCCGTTTGGATCTAAAGGAAGTTGCGCCTCACCATCGTCGCCACCCCCGAGGGCCTCACCGGGAGCCTCCACTCCCCACTCTAATGTTCAACCACTTCGGGAGCCTATCCCCAGAGCGCCTTGACACCTCCCTCTCTTATGCCGATGAGGTGGGGGATGTCCGGGTCCGTCCGATCGGAGACCCGTCCAAGAAGTTTACGGCAAGTGCCCCTGCCAAGCTGCGTCGACACCATCGCCCAACTCCCCGGACTGAGGAGCAGGCAATCTCTATGCCCACACAACCGGCTCCAACCCATCTGACCCGACGTCAGGGTCGAGCATGAGCAGAAGAGAATTCCCGCCCTGGGGACCAACATCAGCAACTGCTGTGGCCTGAGCCACTACTGACTCCTATTACCATACCCCTGCACACGTTGAGCAGGGGCAGTTACATGGCCGACTCGGATCGAGGCCTCGACCGCCCAACAGGTAGGTTGGGTCGACTCTCCCGGTCGCGGGCATGGGCAATGGCCACCACGGACAAATCCGCGGTAGTGCCACCCACCATGAAGGCTTCTTCCATGCCACTGATCTGGAAAGAAGAAGGCTTCTTTGCGATAGCTACGCTCCAGGTATGGCTTTTTCTAGCGCTCACTACACTAGGTATGAGGTCACTTCCCCTACCGTTGGCTACGATTATGGAGTCGTTGCGTATCTGGTTGCTTACCCACATGGAGGTCCTCCCCATGTCCCTTTCGACATCTGTCCCGGTGCTTCTTGCACCCCTGCCTTCAGTCCTCTCTGCCCCATCACTATTGCGGCCAGAGGACTCCATGAAGGAAATCATCCTTGCCCTAAGGAGCCACCTAGGGGCAGGAAGGCGGGACGTCATCGCTGTAAGAGGAATGTTAATGATGTACTGACAGAAATCAAACCAGTCCCTTTCTCGGACTCTGAGGTGGAGTACGACTCGGTGATGGAGCCCTCCCCCCTATCCATTGAGTCAAGGGAAAGGGAAGGGACGTGGCGCATCAGTCTCGTACTCCCCGAATGTGAGATCCGTACGATCCCCTCCTCCCTCCAGAGGTATATCTAGGAAGATGAGAACTTGGCGTAATCCCAGGGGTCAAACTTGTAGTTACTGCTAGCCTCCCCGGAATCACCTTCCACCTCGATCAGAGAGGGGGGGGGGGGATTTCTGGGGACCGATGTAGGAGTCGTGACATGACACACCCTCGGCTAGCACTGACGTTGTGATAGGAGGCCCATTCGGCGGCCCATCCTCTCGCGACGTGGCATCCAGGACACTGCAACCCTTGGAGGGTGACTTAGGATTCGGCGGCCAATCGGCCTACTCACCGTATTCTCTGTCGGCCAGCCCACCAACCCAGCGGCCTGCCTCGGCACCACTGACAGTTCCCCAGCCATTCTCGATTGATGGGTAGGGGCAGCAAGGGCCGGATCCCGAACCAGAGTCATGGAGCTTTTGGACCGTCCTCGTAGTGGGCCACTTCCCTGAGAAGTTTTGGCCAGTCGCAGGATCAGATTTTGATATGCCAGAGTCGCTCACCCCGGGAGAGTTTGAATGTTTCCTCTAGACTCTTCGGGTGACTCACTCCCGTATTCGCTATCAGCTGGCGCCTTATCCTAGGAGTCAAGCACATCTCAAGGATATCGGCGAGCAGTGTCATCGGGTCGACCTGGCTGCGCTCCCCGTAGTTCGGCACCCCGAGTCACTTGGCCACCACAAGGCCCTCCAGCAACAATGCGTCCAAAGTTTTCAAGTACTCCGCAATGTTATCGAGGAAACCACCCCCCACGCGCATGTCTGTGGATGGGGGTAGTATGCTGCCCTTCTTTTCTGTGTGATTCGCCGATAGCCGGACTCACTCGGCGACTCTTAGGGAATGTCGCCAAGGGAAGTGGAGGTCAACATGGCCGACCGATCGGGTGAGGGAAATGGTGTGGAACTCCTTGATGGAGACTCTCCCCCTAAGTAAAAGCCGCTAGTGGACCCGTCTGGGAGGATTACTCGCCAACAGAGGAGCCTCCAAGGTCTCCCCACACCCACTGAGTCATTAACACTATGTCGAAACATCGGCAAGGGTAAAGAGCACGTTGGGGTTGTCAAGCTTGCCGACCCATCTACCTCGGTACAGAAGGGAGAGGAAGATCCCAAGAAGGCCATGCTGTGCCAACATCTTGCCGAGAAGAAGAGGTTGGTTGATGAGCTCTTGGCCGAACGCATTACAGAGAGGTGGCCTGACTACGGTAATCCTAGGCCAGGATAGCAGGGGCAGGAATAACTACCCCTTGATGAGATTCCCCCGGGAAACTGCGGCCATTCCACGTTCTCCGACAGGGGAGAGGCCAGAGCCCATGTCAAGAGGGCACGATACGTTTCACCGAACCCTCCTGAATGGTGTGATCACCTAAGGAACCCCGCTTGGTTTCCACCTGCTACCCCGAGAGTCGCTCCGCCTTCCCCCCCGCAAGTTGCTGAGCTTGACTACTGGATTGAAGATCCCAAAAATGTGCTTGTGGTTAGAGATCCCCGTTAGGATAGGAACCCATGTCCGAAAAATCTGGTGGAAGCACTCATCGCCCGCTTAGAGGCCCTGGAAACTCGGCAGGTGGCAATCCCATCGGACGGTAAGCCATACCCAGCATGGGTGGATGTCATGTCATCCCCGCCGGGATTCAGGAACCCCACTTTCGCCCCTTTTAACGGGAATGGGGACCCTCCACAGCACCTGGACCACTTCAAATCGAGGTGAGGGCCTATGTTAGGGACTCTGGCACAGCAGGAGGTCGCCAAGGTCCGTTGCTTCGTTCAGACGCTAGAAGGAAAAACATTCGTCTGGTACAGCCAGCTTCGTGTCAGATCTGTGACTAGCTTGGAGGACCTTCGTAGTCAATTCCTCTACTAGTTCAGTTCCACAACCCGAAAGACGAACATCACAGACCTCTTCAGGTGAAAACAATGGCCCGATGAGCGAGTTGCGGACTTCGTCGCCCAGTGGAAGGGGTTCACTTACTCCCTTGACATGCCACTAACTCATGAGAAATTATTGACAATGTGTCTAGGGAATGTCAATGAAGAGCTGGTTCCTTCCCTGATCACTCAGAATTACCCCGGAGGGTTCCGGGACTTATCAGACAAGGCACAGTGCCGCGAAGAAGCCCTGCAACAGGCCAGTCAGGCACACCCGCTACCTCCTACAATCCCTGCAAGGAGAGCCTCCAGAGCCGATCCTGCTGTTGTGGCCCAGATAGAGGCCCCCAGGTAGCTAGAGTTGCTTCCAGTGAGGCCAGCTCCGTTTCCCCATAGGGGTCCACCTCCATGGGCACAGCCTCCAGCCCAGCAGCGACTGCCTCAAAATCGGCAGGCGCCTCCCTGTAATGCACCGCCACCACCTAGGAGAGATAATCAAACTCCACCTCCTCATCATGCTCCTCTGTCCCCTGGTTATGTCCATCCTCCAAGATCCCCCTTTCCAGAAAGAAGGAAACGAACTTACTCGTTTGATGAGGCCCAGGTCCCCGGTAATTTCCGTAGTGCCTTGGAGTAGAGGATCGTGCGGATTCCTGGGTGTCAGAAGCCGGAAGAGGCAAGTCTCACTGATCACCCCAACTACTTCCCTTATCACCGGACCCTGGGTCACACCATCCAGCAATGCTATGTTTTCATGGACCGGCTCCAAGACCATATTGACAACAACATAGTTAGGTTGGGCCCAGCCCCTACGCAAGTGGCAGGTGTCTTCGTGAGATCAGATGGAAGTAGTGACAACGAGGATGAGTGGAAACAGGTTTCAAGCCATGGGTCCCAGAAGTATAATGACTGGATGGCCTGAAGGACAGTCGCTCGCACCCATGGCATCATCCATGCCTGCCTGAGCCAGCCAGAGCCCTCAGAATCTGCGAGCGCCACCTCGGCATCGTCATCCCGGCCTACCTCTTCCTAGAAGAGCAAGCAGCGACGCAAGAATAAATAATGTGCCCTGCCAATGACTTCATCATCCCGCACTCTTGGTGATTTTATGCCCCCATAAATGGGGATCCCTCCGAGACTCCATCCGGTAGAGGATGAATCCTCGAGTGAAAGAACGGGGTATGTTTCGGTTAACACCGTAGAGTTGGTAAATCCATTTTTGACTCCCGACGATGAGGAATTCCGGGTGGACCTTCCCAATGTCCCCAGCCATTGACAATGTTGGCGGAGCGGTGGCTACGTGAATCGCCAGGGCACGGCAGTTGGAACCTCTAGCCAGACCGTGCATGCCACTAAAACTAGGCAGCAGGCCCAATACAGAGCTCAGCACACGTGGCCCCTTCATCCAGTGTCGATAGGTTCTCCTATACCACCGTTTGTGTTGCTGGATCAGGTAGAACCACCTCAGCCGTGCAGCGACTAGCTCTGCCCTGCAACCAGCCAACCCTAGCCTTCTGGTCCTAATCCGGAAGCCGCTCTCCGGGCTTTGACTAGTGAACGGCCAGACGTGCCTAGTACCAGTCAGCCACCGGTCCAGCCGACAGGGCCCGTCATGCCTCCAATCGCAGAGCGGCCTCCTGTTAGCAGAAGCTCGCATTTGGCTCAAAAGTATGATGTTCTAAATCACCTGTCCGGTATTCCAACAAGGATCTCTATCCTTGAGGCTCTTCGCATGTCGTCTAAAATGCGTGAGGTGCTCTCCGAAGCCCTAAGGAGCCCCCTCCAGTTTGAGACGGAGGCAATGGCTGTAGAAGCCTTCCACACCGAGACGATTTAGAACGCCGAATGTCAGGTGGTTATCGCATTCTCCGGTGAAGATTAAGACCCTCCCATACAGAGGCACATTCTCCCACTGTACATCACCATCCAGTTCAATGGCATGGAAGTCCGATGTTTTCTCGTTGACACGGGTTCTAGGATTAACCTAATACCAACTCGGACACTACAGAAACTGGGGTTGTCTGAGGATTATTTAACCCCCTACGACCTCAGGATTCAAGGGTGTGACAGGACCGAGCAAACTACACTCGGCAAGATTCACTTTAAGATCCAGTTCGGCGACCTAATTGCCAGCACTGAATTCATGGTTGTCTCTCAGGACACCGCCTACAATGCATTGATGGGCAGGTAGTGGCTCCACCTTCACGCAGTGGTCCCCTCATCATATCACTAGTGCCTCAAATACTCCCTTAAGGTTCGAGTAGGCGTGCTCCAAGGATATGCGTCTCCTTTTGCCTCTTGTGAAGCCCGTTATTTGGACGCCGACTATTACAAGAACAAGGACAAGTAGATCCTGGCAGGTGAGGTTGATCACGCTACTGTCACATGTGATCCCTGGGCAGGTTTGGATGACGCTTATGTCTTCCCAATCCATCGGTTGGAGGCCACAACCCCCGACATGGGGATGTGATTTATTGTTTTGGGTACCATAGGAAGGCATATATCTGGGTCCAAGCATCGGCGGGAAATCACCTCGTACTCCTACACCAACCAGGCTCAGGTGATCCCCAAGGCTCCTACCCCTGTATGATATCGGGACGTCAGGCTCATGGCAACGATGGTATGTCATACGTGTCTGTTTTTCCGGGCTGGAATCGACCGGCTCAAGCCGACGCGCCACTACTTCTTTGATGTCATAAAGTGTGGCCCCTTGGGCCAAAGACCAGATGGGATTGGATCAACCGCCTTTATCGACATGGTCTCCATAGTGCATGAGTCTCCTGACGTGATGACCTCTGACGCCCGAGCTGGAACCAGCTTCCCATCAGGGGCTGGCAGCCCCGAAACAGCTCCCCCCGTGGATGATCCCTCCACAAGTGGAGAGGAGGACATGGAAGATTCTCCCTCTGACTTTGAAGAGGGTGTCTCCACCACGGTCGATGAGTTATTGTAGGTGAACCTTGGTAGTGAGGCAGACCCAAGACCCACATTGGTCAGCGCTGTTATGACCCCCGATGAGCGGAAACATTACGTAGACTTTCTTAGAAAGCACTATAATGTGTTTGCCTGGAGTTATGACGAGATGCGAGGATTAGATCCTCAGGTAGCTGTCCACCGCCTTGGCCTTCCGGCGACCCATCACAGGTTCAAGCAGCCTCCCAGAAAGATGCACCCCTCTCAGAGTGCCATGGTTGAGGCCGAAGTTTATAAGATCATTAAATCAAACATTGTCAAATATTTTCAGTACCCCCAGTGGCTAGCCAACATTGTGCCGGTCAGGAAGAAGAATGGACAGATCAGGGTCTGTATCAACTTCCGGGATCTCAATCGCCACTACCCGAAGGATGATTTTCCCCTTCCAGTGACAGAGTTTTTGATCGAAACCACGGTCGGGTTCCAAGCCATCTCCTTCATGGATGGGTTTTCCAGGTACTACCAGGTCTGGATGGCCCCCGAGGATGAAGAGTTTACCGCCTTCAGGGCCCCCCAAGGTACTTTCTTCTACCAAGTTATTCCCTTATGCCTGAAAAATGCAGGTGCCACCTATCAACAGGCCATGCATCATATATTCAATCCAATTCTCGAAACACTAGTGGAATGCTACGTGGACGACCTGGTGGTTAAATCTCGCCAGCGTCGTGACCATCTCAAAGACCTTGAGAAATTTTTCAGCTTCCTCTGTTCTCGCCACTTGAAGATGAACCCGTTAAAGTGTGCCTTCGGGGTCACCTACGGAATGTTTCTTGGCTTCGTTGTTAGATACTGAGGCATCGAGATCGACCCGGAGAAGATCAAGGCCATCATCCAGATGCCTCCCCCGAGTAATATTCGGGAGCTCAGAGGCCTCCAAGGCCACTTAGCCTATATACGCCGATTCATTGAGAATTTGGCCGGCATGTGTAAGCCCTTTTCCCGTCCCATGAAGAAAGGAGCCACCTGCGAGTGGGATAAAGAGTGTCAGACCTCTTTTGAGAAAATCAAGTTGTATCTACTTCATTCTCTAGTCATGATGCCACCCATTTACAGAAAGTCGCTGGTCCTTTATGTGACCGCCCTGGAACGATCCCTCGGCGCACTTCTCTCTCAGAAGAACAACGAGGGAATAGAGAATAGCCTCTACTACCTCATCCGCATGCTCCTCGATACAGAAATTAGGTATTCTCCCATCAAGAGGAGTTGCTTGGAAATTGTATTTGCCATGCAGAAATTGCGGCACTACTTGCAGCACCACGAGGTACAGCTGGTCTCTCAGGTAGACCCGTTGAAATACATCCTGAACCAACCTATGTTGACCGGATGATTGGTGTGCTGGGAAGTGATCCTCTAGCAGTTCGACATCAGGTTCGTACCTCAGAAGGATATCAAAGGAAATGTGTTGGCTGAATTCTTATCTACTCATCCAACCTCTGTGGATCAGAAACTGGATCTAGGATTTCCTGATGAGGCAATCCTCTCAGTTGACCACACCGTCCCATGCTGGAAGATGCACTTTGACAGTGCCTCCCGGAGCCCCACCGGTAGAAGGCTCAATGATCCTAGGCTCAACAGAGTGGGCCTGGGTGTCGTATTCATCACCCTCGAGAATGTTGTTCTTCCGTATTCATTCCTGTTGTCAAAAGGCTGCACCAACAATAAGGAAGAATATCATGCCCTCATCCCTGGCCTCGAGTTGGCTCTCGATATTGACGTACCCCATCTGCATGTGAAAGGGGACTCTGATCTAGTCATCAAGAAGGTCAATGGAGACTATGTTTTTAGAAAGATAGAACTCATGCCATTGCTGGAGTGAACCCTCCATCTAATGGCTAAGTTCCCCTCTCGGCCAAGGGTCATTCATATCCCCCGGTCACCGAACAGTCGAGAAGATGCTTTGGCCAGCCTGGCCGCATCACTTGCGGAGCCTGAATAGGACGACCTGATTATCCACGTAGCACACCGGAGATTCATTGCTCCCATCATCCCAGAGGATGATCGTGGCCCGCGGGTGAACCATCTCACCGCTGGTGCCCCTACGTCAGGATCCCCGGGGACTTCAGATGAGGTAATTGAGAAAGTTCCGAACTAGAGGACGCCCTTTTTTGAATACCTCCAACACGGAAATCTTCCGTCAGACTGAGCCGAGTGTGAGAGAATCCAATGTCGTGTGCCGCAGTTTACCCTTCAGAGCGGTCCCAGCCATGAGCAGCTCCTTTACAGGCGTGGATTCGATGGGGTTCTCATTAGTTTCCTTCAAGGAGTCGAGATCCCATAGGTCATGAAAGAAGTGCATGCTGGTTCTTATGGAGCCCATCAGGCTGTGTCGAAGTTGTCTTACCAGATTCGGAGGATGGGGTACTTTTGGCCATCCATGATCCATGACTGCATCAAGTTTTCCAAGAGGTGTCATGCATGCCAAGTTCATGCCAACTTTGTGCATCGGCCACCAGATCCTCTCTATAATACCATGTATTCTTGGCCCTTTGTAGTTTGGGGGTTGGATGTTGTAGGACCTTACCCACCGACGATGGCCCACCAGTGTCGGTTCATCCTGAACACTACGGATTTCTTTACCAAGTGGGAAGAGGAAATTCTGCTCAAGGAAGTCAAGGCATGTTCTATTGTTGACTTCGTGAGATCCAATATCATCTATCGATTTGGATTCCCTCATGTTATCCTCACGGATAACAGAACCAACTTCCGAGTAGCCGAGCTGAAGAAATTGTACGCCAAGTACAACATTATGTCTAACCACACTCCCGCTATCATGCGCAGGCGAATGGATAGATCGAGGCGTTTAACAAAACCGTCTCTTACATTCTGCAAAAAATGGTTGGTCAGAACAAGAAAAGTTGGCCGGACAAGCTCCCCAATGCTCTCTGGGCTTATCAGACGATGACTCTCAATTCCACCCAGGTGACTCCTTATACCCTGGTGTACGGAGCTGAGGCTGTCCTGCCCATCGAGATTCAGTTTCCCTCATTGTTCACGGCAGTCTACGACCAGCAAGCGCCAGATAGAGTTTCCGAAATCCGTCTAGCTGAATTGGAAGCACTCGATGAAAATAGGCTTCGCACATTAAATAACTTGGAAAGGCACCAGAGCAGGATGGCTCGAGCTTTCAATAAGAAGGTTCGCCTCCGCTCCTTCCTGCAAGGTGACCTGGTGCTGGCTCTCAGAGCGCCAATTATTCTCGGCAGGAAACCACCCAAGTTGGAGCCCAAATGGGTGGGTCCTTTCTTGTCCATAAGGTCTATCCCAATGGAGCGTATTCCCTGGTGACTATGGATTGTGAGCATGTCACTCCTCCCACCAACGCCAGGTTCCTCAAATGGTATTTTTCCTGAGGTCCTTGAGTCCAAGTTCTAAGACCTAAAACTAAGATCCTTACATGGTCCAACATGACCTTAAACTACATTTTTTCCTACATCTGGGCCCCTTCATTCCGAGTTCTAAGACCTTAAACTAAGACCCTTATGGTCTAGAGTGACCTTAAACCGCGTGATCATCCTCACGGAAAGACATTAAACTGCGAGCAGGTTAGGCATCCCTGACCAAGGCCCAGCCTCAGGCCCCTTGGCCTTCTTGGGCCTCTCAGCCCCAGCCTTCACCCGGAGCATGCGGTGCAGTGTAGGATTAGGTCCTCCTTTATGACGGTTTATCCGCTACGCCATGCACACCCCCTGGAAGAAGTGCCATGTATCGTCCTGCATGACGTTAAAATGCACTTCAAGAACTATGTGTGGCATGATTCCCATCCTTATGGGATACGTAGGACCGCCTGAACACCTAGATTTTAGGTCCAGCCCCATCTCTTAGGAGATACCACGATCTCCCGGCAGCCTCAGTGTTTTGGCCTGTCCCTCCCCACGGGGGGACATATAGGTGTGGTATAGGGTTGTTGGCACTACGCCCCCTTCCCTTCAAGAATTCTCCATCTTTTGGCCGCTCTCAGACTAACCCCTTTGACCCTTTCCATTGGTCTGCTAATGTGTTCAGAGTACTCTGGTCTTGGACCTGAAGTGTCAGATTTGACTTAGGCAAGTTTTCATCCACTTTTCAAGCTTCATGCTCCCCTTCATTCGGGCCCCATTATCTTTCACACCTGGAGGGACCCCCAAGAACAGCCTTGATACAACGTGCAAGGGCTCTCCTACCATCACGGGCCAACTCCCTTGAGGGTTTCGGGCAACAAATTGATACAAATCCCACATTGAAAATGTGGCCATCTGTTGATGCTCATTTGTTTGCCCCTATCTCTAGGCTAACGCGACAGGATGTTGTGTTGCAAACATGGTCAGCAGTAATCCTCAGTCGTCACGCCGGATTCTTCGGGCCCTGAATTTTGGTTGCATGATTCACATTATGTTCCAACCCATCGTGTCAAGGTGGAATCTAGACACTCCTTTCACTAACCATTAGTGCAACCCCACACATCAAACGGACCAAGCTGCGTAACGATGTCTCTCGGGGCACCCATGATCTGAGCACTAGAGTGTCTGCTTGGGTTGTTTCTTTAAGGATTGTGTGCAGCTTGACCCTCATCCCCATGGGAAACAAGGAGTCACCCAGATATTGTGCTTCGGGCCCAGCGTAGTTGGGAGCTAGCATCTCATGCCCCCCCTGATTGTTGGACCCTTGTAGGCCCCTTTGGCCCGAGACCCCTCTCCCGGAATCTCCCGCAGTGACGATATGAGGATATGACCTGATCTATACCGGGCACGCCTCACCGCATCATGCATATTTTTCAGGTCCAAGCCATACGACCTTAAACTGTGTGACTTAGGTCCAAGCCATACGACCTTAAACTGTGCCACTCAGGTCCAAGACATACAACCTTAAACTGTGCCACTTAGATCCAAGCCATACAACCTTAAACTCTGCCGCTCAGGTCCAATCCATTGGACCTTAAACTGTGCCGCTCAGGCCCAACCCATACAACCTTAAATTGTGCCGCTCAGGTCTAATCCATATGACATTAAACTGTGGCTCTCAGGTCCAAGCCATACGACCTTAAACTTTGCCGCTCAGGTCCAAGCCATACGACCTTAAACTATGCCGCTGAGGTCCAATCCATACGACCATAAACTATGCCACTCACATCCAAGCCATATGACCTTAAACTGTGCCTCTCACATCCAAGACATACGACATTAAACTGTGTCGCTCAGGTCCAAGACATACGACCTTAAACTTTTCCACTCAGGTCCAAGCCGTACAACCTTAAATTGTGCCGCTTAGGTCTAAGCCATACGACGTTAAACTGTGCCGCTTAGGTCCAAGCCATACGACCTTAAATTGTGCCGCTGAGGTACAAGCCATACGACCTTAAATTGTGTTGTTAGGTCCAAGACAGAAGACCTCAAATTGTGTTGTTTAGTCCCACCACATGACCATAAACTGTGATGACATCGTCCTGGCCGCACGACGTGAAATGACACTACATTGTAGTGACCTCCCCATAGGCTACATCACGTTGGGTATTGGTCAATTTCCATACCATTTGTCAACGCCTATTACGGCTTGATTATTATGACGATGCCAGGAGTTCCTGCCCTAGGCCGGTCGCTCCACAAAAGAAAAAACATTCACCTTCAAGGACAAACAAGATATATCAAATGCCGCTTGTTTTGGTGCGAGGGCTAGACCCGCACGTCTCCCTCATCCTTTGCGCAGGCACCATGTCCTACCACACCACACATCAAGAACTACGTATGGCTTGATTCTCATCCTTATGAGATACGTAGGAGCACCTAGGCACTTCCCCACGGGCCCAGCCTAACATTTCGTGTTCGGTCCCTCGGCCTAAACACGCCCCCAGAGCACATAGTAAGCAGGGCCTTGCCCCCATTCACGTTGGGTTTTGCAACCTCTTTACTGTGTGTCTCCCATTCCCCTTATCCTTTGGTCCGAGTTCTAAGACCTAAAACTAAAATCCTTTCGTAGTCCTACATGACCCCAAACTGCATTTTTTCCTATATCTGGGCCCCTTCGGTTTGATCTCTAAGACCATAAACTAAGATCCCTTCAAAAACTACGTCTGTCTTGATTCCCATCTTAATGGGATACGTAGGAATTCCCAGACCTCCTGTACTTGGGTCCAGCTCGAGTTCAGCTAATTTGCCTCTTCGGTCCCACCTTTGAGACCCCAACCATGGTATTGCGTGGCATAGTGCGGGATCATGTCCTCATTCACGTCGGGTTTACGACGACTGTACCCCGCGCACCCCATTCTAAAGAATTAGCCTTCTCGTCCTTTTTTCCTACATGACGTTAAACTATGCTTCTAGAACTACGTGTGGCTTGATTCTCATCCTTATAAGATATGTAGGAATGCCTGGACATTTCGTCTTGGGTCCAGCCCTAGGGATTACCAAATCACGTCCCTCCTTATGTTGGTCCCTCGGCCTGACTTCTTGGGGAGTGTTTTAGTTGCGACATCTACTCCGGATAAGTTCGGGATGCCCCATAGTGATGGTGGGGAGCGACATTTCTCTCACCAGAGAGGTCCTGTCTGAAAATCGGGATGATCCGTGACCAGGTTGGTATGTCCGCCTAATGCACCTCCGCCACGGTGGTGCAATTTCAGGAGGGTTGGACTCTGTTCGAACAAACCACCACTCCACTTTCCATGCTTTTTGTGCCCATTTATTCGGATCCTCATCCTCTTTCATGTTCGGTGGAACCCCCTAACAATATGGATGATAGATTTGGTCCGCCTGCTGCAGCAATATGGATGATAGACCGTTGGTCCGCCTATTGTATCAATATGGATGATAGACCTATAGTCCGCCTACCGTCCTAGGCCAACGTTCCGGAAGACTTATCGGCGATATTTGAGTTAGGACCCATGTTGCGAACATGTTCAGCGGTCAGCCCTCATTTATTGTCCCCATTTCAGGCCAATGCGATATGTATTTTGCGTTTCCGCCACGATTAACAATTATCCTCCATCATCGCGCCCCATTGTGTTCTGAATTCGGGTAATGTGATTCATCTTTTTCATCTCCCTATGTTCGGATGATTTTCAATGCCCCCGGCATTGCCCCGATCGTGTGTTAGGGCGCGTGGAGGAGATGATACATCGATCGGTCTGAGGTCCCCTCTCGTCACCTGGACCTCCCTCTTCTCCTCAGAAATCCAGGCCCGAGTTTGGATGCCTGAATCGTGGTTAATGCCCCACAGTTGGACAAAATGATAACATGATAATCTTTTACTTCTCACGTTGGGAGCAGCCCACAGGAGATTAGGGGTGAGTTTTTATTCATTTCAGAATTATGGTGAGCATATTAGACCAAAGGTATAGATAAATAAGTTGGTCTATACATGGGTCAAAATGTTGAGCAGTAGAAGAAAAATGTTCATGATATGGCCGAAATAAATCCCTTAAGGATCAACATGCTGGATCGATCTTTCCAATGTTGTTACCCTTTGGATGGCACCCTCCAGGACTGTTTCCCGCTCCTTGAAGACTCTCTCTTCATCAGCAGCTGCAGAGTGCAGCTCGCCAACCCTGGCCTGTGCCTGCGCCCGCTCAGTTTGAAGTATGACCATCTGGTGACTCGCATCCGTCAGTTGTTCATGGGCATCAGCCAGTTGGGCCGTCAGTTGTTCCACGAGCTCAGAGAACGTTGCGATGAAGGCCTCCTTCTCTGCCGCCTACCCTTAGAGGCGTTAGACCTCCCATTCCGCCCTCAGAAACGCTTGGGTGCTCGCCGATCTTTCCCAACACTGGGAAACGTCGATGCGCCGGCTGCTCTCACGTATCTTCTCGGCCATGTAATCACAGACCGTCAGATGAAGGCGCTGAGCATCAGCCCCTCCGACGCATAGTAAGTGCAGCCAGGTTTGGAGTGATCCCATCCGCCTCAGCCAATCTGACTGGGGCTGCCTGAGAAAGCGCTGGATACAATTGCACCCTTTGCGCCATGTCATCCATCTCTCCTCAGTCGCTTCTGAGTCCGAGTCGTCTACCTCCTAGGGATCAGCGAGCTGATATATAGGAAAGGTAGCCATTAGGTTGGTAGAAGGATCTTCCTCAGGGATGTCTTCATGAGGAATAGGATCCTCGACATTCGGGCGACCTTCCTCTCTCTCCCCAATAGCGACGGTGCCTCCGTCGCTTCCGGCCTCGCCTCAAGGACAGCGCCGCTGATGCCCACCACCCCCTGCTCACCAATTTTCGGGGCTGACTCCATGCGGGGAGCATGTTCCAAATGAGGTGGTATGTCCGCCACTGGTCCGCTCACGGATGGCCCGGGCTCCGCAGCCTGACGAGCCTCCAATTTCGAGATCACTATGCAAGATGTACCCTGATTAGTTGGGATCCTTGATAGCAAGTGCCAGTATTGAAGCATGGGACTTACAGGAACCCAGAGCGTCGGCCTCCAGTGTTCTAGCCGCTACAAGAGCTACCATGACAAGAGACCCCTCTACACTTGTCAATTCAATGATGGGAATCAGATCCCCATCCTGTCCCATCGGTTCACCCTCCTCCCTCCTCTAGTGAGGATGCCTGACTAACACTTAGGCGCTCCTGAGTGAGGTATAGAGATGGGTTGGAAATTGAAAAGGATAATGGACAAAGATAGAAAATTATTAAGGATAGAGACAAACCTTGAGTATCTTGGTTATGTCGATATGAGAGCTTCCAATCTCGTCGCTCTCTCGGAGACTCCCTTGGTTGGTTGCCCCCTTTGACCCCTCACCTTCGGGTTCTCTTTCTCCTTAATCTTCTCCTTCTCCCTCGTCTTCTCCAGTCTCCTCCTCCCCCTCCGACTCCTCGTCACTATTGCTTTCTCTCGGTGGCATCACTTCCGGATCATGCTCTTGGCCGAGCATCACTTTCACTACGAAAGGTGGCTTCGAGCGCCGAACCCTTTGGCGCACGTATGTGTCTATGGCCATCAGATAAGCATGCCGCCGATGGTAGTTCACTTTGTCGGTAACTCGAATGAGCCTAACCTCTGGCAGCTAGATCTTGTTTGCATTATCTTCTACCAGATGGCTTCAATGCCCAGTGATTGCCGCAGGGTCATCGAGGTTGACCAGAGTGTTGGGAAAATTGCATCTTGGGAAGGTTCGAGCAGGTACCTTATCTGCTTCCCAGACAGTTCCCTAGCCGCCTCATGTGACCTCCCTACGGGCAACGAGGTCGCAGCGGCACTATGTGATGTTCCCGCCGGTGAGGTCTCAGCCTGCGTATGCCTCGCTGCCTAGCGCGCCCCTGGTTCCCCCCTTCCAGCAGCACCTTGCCTTCTCCCCCGTCTCCCGGTTTCCACACAAGTAGTCTCAAGTTTCCGGACTCCCTTGCGTAAAATCCCCTCAGGGTACGCAATGGTACAGTGCTCGGAATACTTAGTTGCTAGGCCAGCGTCGACCCCGGTGGGAGGAAGCGTAATGACATCACCAGAGCCGAAAGTAGTGAACATCAACCACATATGGCACAGAACTCAGGGATTCTTCTCCTCCCAGACAGTTGTGAATACCTTCTTCGGCATTCATTGGAGGCAACTGAATTGCCTGGCGAATCGGGATGGCACGTAAGGCTTGCAGATCACCTACCTGTCGATCCGAGCTACAAGCACCCCGCCCCGGATGCTCTGAAAATACTCCTACTGTTCCAGCGAGCCTCTCCCATTGTCCACCATCTGGATGATCGGGGTGGGGAATGGGATGAAGATGAAGTTGGTGTGCTTACCAATGTGGATCCTCATGCCCTCCTCATTGAGCGTCATCGGTGCCACTCCGGCGATGTTCAGCAGGGACGGTCACAGGTTGTTTCCCCGAGGACGGATGGCGTTTGGAAAAGTGTACCTGCCAAGATGAGCCGCCACCCAGCTGTGGAAGATCTGGAAGGGTCCATATACCCTCTGAGGAGACCCCCCTCATGAAATGTGTCCCATGATGGCACACAACTTGGCCAGAACGGGGAACCCCCAAGTTGAACCTTTTGTTGGCGGTCATGGTACCCGCCATCACCAATGTTGCTAGACGGACACCCATCCTCACGTCCCGCACCGGCAGGAGCCACCCGCTTAGAAAGGTGACAAGGAACCCGGCGTACCGGACGTTTGGGTCCTGGGCCTCAATGGTGTGATAGCCCCACGATTGGTATTGCCCCGCCTCTAAGGTCTTCCAATAGGACCCATCCTTGATCCGCTGAGCCGTAGTCGGGCACCGTTTTCCCTGTCCCGACATCTTGATTGTCGGGTCCTTCTCGAGGAACTGGTTGAACCAGCCCTTGTAGGAAATGTCCTTAAAGAAGTCCTTGACCCCCAGCCTCTCTTTGGCCAGCTCCAGCAGGTGCCACGTTTGCATGGGGGTCTGTGACCGGTCTTCCAAGGATTTCATTGGAGGAACGAACTCGTCGTATTGGTATCCCCCCAGTGGGATACCTCAGATGCAGTGAACGTCCTAGAGGCTGATGCCAACTCCCCCATGGTGAAGGTGGAATGCGTTGGTATCAGGGGACCACCGGGTGAATAGCTCCAGCCCGATCTCTGGTTGACGATGGAAGTGGAACTGCGACGTCCATACAGCATCAAATAGGCCAATATGCCATAGCTCGGCCCCAAACTGGTCGCAAGTATGGCGGACCCAGAACGCCCAGGACCATTCACTGGTGAAGTTTCCCCCGGACCGTAGGTACCATTCTTTCAGCCAGCCCTTAGTGTCATCTGTGATGCTCTGACGGAACGTGCTCGCATAGAGGGCTGGATAATCCTCCGCGGTAGGCTCATCCCCGGTAATGGTCCTAGTCCTTTGCTTCAGTACATATACGTCCATATTCCTGGTTTCCCTGGAAGGATGTCCATTGTTGGTGATGTTGTAGTGAGTAATCACGTCCTCCCAGGTCACCCATGACCGCGGTGTTTCCACCCCGAAGCCCGACAGGGTAACCTCCTCTGGGATGTCAATGTTCCAGGGCGGGAGGTTTTCAGACAGGGGATAATCCTTCTGGGATGGGGTCAGTAGGTTGAATAAGGTTAGGTTGTTGGAAACGATCTCCTTGGCGCCATAAACCTCCTCATTAGCCGCCATTTCAGCTCTACGAGCGGCAGCTTCCCCCTCATCAACTTGGTTTGTAGCCATCTCGAATATTTCGGGAGTTGCGAGAAATCAGGATGAAGTGCACGGAATCGGGGAGAGTTGCGCGAAATCTGAAGTTGTGGCACGAAATCCAGGAGTTGGGCGCACAATCAGCACACTAGGTGCCGAATATCCCGAGTATGTGCACAAATGCGGCAGAAATTCAGAAGGAATTACGCGCTGCCAAAGTGTTTTTACGCGCAGACGTGGAATCAATTTCACGCATGAGAGCGGTATGCCTATCATGTGGAAAATCTTGAGTACAGAACATGAGACCCAGTGCCCCTTTTATAGGTGAGGCCAGGGTCCCGCGCTGTGTGGAAATAGAATTCCATGCTGATCCATCTTTTTGCGCGCCTCGTTGGCTTTTTGCGCGCAAAAGGCCTAGGAGATGCACTGCTTTGGCGTTTCCCTCAGAATCCGATCGTTGTGACCTCTCGCCGAACCAATTCCGAGGGGGGGGGGATTTGTAGACACCGAAAAAGTCTATAACTCCCAGAGTAAGTTTCATACGGACAGAGCGAAGTCATATTCAGACTCAGAGACCTGGTCCGGATGGCCCGGAAGTGGTGCGCCAAATTAAGGAGGACTTGCGCGAAATAATGTTGTCCATGCAAAGGAAGTTCGTGATTCACGTAAAAACACCGGGATGGCGCACAATTTTGCACACCTGGTTCCGCGTGGTGAGGCTTTGCGCGCTGACTAGTCCTGGTGCGAAAAATTTCGCGCGCCGCCTTGATTCCGCGATGGTGAATTCCTATAAATAGAAGGTGACCTCAACCATTTCGGGGATGAGGAATTCGGACCAGCTTCCGTGCGCGCAATTCGGACTCCCACGCGCGCAAGATGAATTCCAAGTAATTCCCTTTTTCGCACAACCTTTCCCCAGGGTTCGCCTTTGTGCGCAACCCCACTAGATTAAGTGAATTTGTCAACTCCTCCGGGTTCTTTATTTGCACGCAATCCTTGCCCCTTGCACGCAATCCCTTCCAATTGTGGGCAATCCCTTCCAAATTGCCTGCAATTCCTCTAATAGGTTTCGCCAGGGATCTGCCATTGCCCTGTGTGCATTCGAGGCCCATTGCGCGCAATCCCCTATCTGCGCACATCCTCTGACTCAATTGCGCGCCATCACGGTGTTTTGCGCGCAAACCCTCTCTTTGCGCGCAAAACCCCAGACCCCTCACCTTGACGCCCCTTGGTTTCTTCTCTGCGTCGGTGCCTGATGTCTCTCATGCCGGGCATGCACTCCATGCGTTGTTTTCCCATACGGCCTTCTAGGATCGTACGAAGTAACCTCAAGGTCCCTTAGGCGGTGTTTCCCATTGCGTTGCTTTTCCTTATGCTTCTTCGCATAGGCACGCTAACGGCTATTGCTTCTTCGCATAGCCATGCTAACGTGGACCCCTCGATGGTTCGCCCTGTGACCCCCTTCACTACGGCCTTGCCGATGCCTTCCCTCCCACAATGGGTAGAGGGTGTTGGGCATGTAAGCCCTAGGGGTGTGGATCGAACCCACCTCGTCCAAGCTGCAGGACGTTAAACTGCTAAGCACTGCGTCCTTAACACATGACGTTAAACTGTGGTCCGACCCCATGCCTCGCACGCATGGTCCCCCCGGATCGGACATTCTTTACGCCCAATCGTCTCCACGGTAATGGATTCTTCCTCACATGGAATGAGACCCTCCTTGTCGGAGTGGCGTTTGTCCATGGGGGAAGGGCTGCCTCAGAGTGTAAGCCCCTAGCCTCTCTTGCAGAAGGTTGCACCCATGCACCTCCGTACTTCCCCACTACCAAGGCCAGTGGAGCCCCTTTCCCAATGCGCTTTGTCACACCACGAGCTTCCATCCTAGAGTAATCCCTGACACCAAGGGAAGCTAACCATGCATAAGCCCCTGTTTCCTCTTTGGGCCGCTCAATGCTTAAGCCCCTTTTCGCTTCTCACGAATGCACCCTTCGCGACGTGATCGCCTGCTCCCTACTGTCTCTTATTTCTCACACCAAGCATGACTCACGTGGGCTTTGAGTAATCATCAACCATGAAATTTTCTTATGGGTCGCCTCAGAGCCTAAGCCCCATCCCAGCGAACTACGTGGACTTTGATCCGTGCTAACTCATGGTACGTAGGAAGCCTCCATGAGGTTCAAGCCCACCACCTGGTCGTTCCGACTTCTTCACGTCGGTTCACCAACTCTTTGGGCTACCTCAGAGTGTAAGCCCCAGATTCCTCATCCCGCATGATGCTAAAATGTATGCCCCGATCTACATAGACTTTGATCCATGCTAACGCATGGTACGTAGGAAGCCTCCACGAGGTTCAAGACCATTAATCGATTGTTCCGACCCCTTCGCTTCGGTTCACAACCACCATCATGGGCCGCTTCAGAGCCTAATCCCCATACCTAACACCCACGTCTCATCCTAACCTCTCCCTTGAGCCCACGTTCCTCGAGAAGCTCATGCCCTAACCCGGAGATCTTACCTCCTCCAGGATCCAATCCATGCGTTCATTCTCACGGGCTGCCTCTTCAGGCGTCCCACCATACCACCGAACTACGCAGACTTTGGTTCCCTGCCATGGCGATATGTAGGAAGCCTCTATGAGGGTCAAGCCCATCACTCCATCACCCATCCTGATTCTTACCCGGACCGCCACATCCCGGTGGGATCATGCCACCTCATTCACCACCACAGTGTCCGGGAAGCCGCCCACGTGCTGGCCCCAACATCGGTGTTCCCCCTAGGGGGTATTTCAATCTGATCCACTCTCATTGTTTCGATCAGTTCGATTCGTCTCTCCCAGATGTTAAACTCGCGGCATAACCCATGTTAAACATGGGAAGTTGAGGAAAACCTCATATGGTACACAATCCCCCGCGTTCAATGTGGGATTCCTCAAGCTTTCATGCCCTCGAGAAGCCCTATAATAAGGGATAGAAGACAGACATGCCAATCCCCAGCGTCAAGACATACCGACGACACCCCAGCGTGACCATTCTTCTCACCGAAGGTTGCTACCCCGACCAGACCCCTTGGAGCGTCTCGACGGAAGCTGCATAATTAACGGGAGTCCATGCAGATATGGCATCGGGAACGAGCTTCATGAACCCATCTTAAATCTATGAGGGAGACCCGGACTAGGTGACGAGCTCCGAGGAGGAATCCACGGAAGGAAGACCCGACATCCCATCATCCCGGTTTCGATCAAGGAGCAGACGTCCCTGAACAAGGAACGAATGATGCCCGCCTTTGGAAAGCAGGAAGGCGGGGCGACAAGCCACGCGTCATCCCCCCGCATGACAGATACACGCACGCACCCCGACGTAAAAGAATTGGAAACAGTAATCATACAAAGGGATTAGTTCTTCTTTTCTGATTGCATAATCTCTATTGACTTGTTTGATTACTAGGTCTGAATCACCTTTCACCTTTAAGTGATTCACTTGTTCTTGAAGCGCCAACTCCAATCCTGCGATGAGAGCTTGGTATTCTACTTCATTATTTGTACCGCCTTCCCACAATAAGAAGGAATAGGGTAGCACTTCCTTTTCTAGGGAAATGAGCACAATTCCTAACCCAAATTTGTTGAATTTCGGATCTTCCATTTTCCTCCCTGTTGGACTTCTGGTAGCACCATCAAAGTACATTTCCCATGTTTGAAGATTTTCTTGAATAGAAAAGACTTCTTCATCAGGAAGTTCAATATCTGAAGATGTATCTTCTACTGAAGGATTTTCAGTAAGGAAATTAGCTAGAGCTTGGCCTTTTATTGCCTTTTCAGACACATACTAGATATCAAATTACTGTAAAATAACTGCACACCTTGCCAGACGTCCTGTAAGCATTGGATGACTAAGGATGAATTTGAGCGGTTTATTGTGAGAAATCAATTGGACCACATAATGTTTCAAGTAGTGCCTAAAATTCTGAACTGCAAAGATTAATTCTAGGCAGCACTTCACAATATTTGAATATCAGGTTTTTGCTTCAAGCATAGTCCGACTGAGATAGTAGAGGCTGTTTTCATTCCTAGCATCATTCTTCTGGGCATGGAAGGCACCCAATGATCACTCTAAAGCTGTCACATAAAGAATAAGTGGCCTTCCTTCAACAGGTGGCATTAATACCGGTGGACTCAAGAGATATTTCATGAGGATATTGAATGCTTCTTAACATTCTTCAGTCCACTGGTAAGTGAATCTGTTCTTCATCAATTTGGTTAAGGGTAAACTTTTTCCCGCCAAATTGGCGATGAAACGCCGAATATAGGCTAGGTGTCCTTCAAGTCCTCTCAATTTCTTTAAATTTCGAGTAGGTGAAATACCAAGGATTGAATTTTTCTTCTCAGGATCAACTTCGATGCCATGATGGTGTACAACAAAGCTGAGAAATTTTCCTGAGGTTACCCCAAAAGCACATTTTATGGGTTTCATCTTCAAATTATGTTGACGAAGTTTGTGGAATATGACTTCTAAATCATCCAAATGATTAGAAAGGTACCTGGATTTAACCACCAAATCTTCCACATAACATTCAAAAAAATTCCCTAAAAAGGGTTTGAAGATACGATGCATGGCATGTTGATATGTTGTGCCTGCATTCTTCAGGAAAAAGGGCATTACTCGATATCAAAACACACCCTGAGGGGCTCTGAAGGTTGTATATTCTTCATCGTCTAGAGCCATTTGGATTTGATTATACCTGAAATATCCATCCATGAAGGAAAGTGCTTCATAGCCAGCTATTGTATCAATTAAGAGTTCTCTGATCGGAACTGGAAAATCAACCTTGGGACAATGACGATTAAGATCTCTAAAATCAATGCAAACTCTAATTTTTCTGTTCTTCTTTTTCACAGGGACAATATTATCCATCCATTTGGGATATTTAACTTCTCTGACAAAGTTATCTTCGATAACATTATCCACTTCAGCTTCAATTTTGGAAGCATAATTTGGGTGTGTTCTTCTTGCGGCTTACTTAAATCCTCAATTTTCTTCTGGAAAACCCAAACGATGACTAGCAACATAAGGATAATGCCCTAGAATTTCTGTATATTTCCAAGAAAATATATCTCGATTTTGCTTCAAAAATGAAATATACATTTCCTGCTACTTCAAGAGTCATGATCGCACTAATTAAAGTGGGATGTGGATATTCTTTTGTACCCAGATTTATTTATACGTGTTCATCCACAGTGTTAGAGATACCCTCCCCAAATACTGGAGGAGCATCCTTGAGATCTTCCTATTCTTCTTCAACATGTATTATTTCTTCGGTTTGTAATTTCATAGTAGATGAAGAAGAAGAATTTCCATGATCAGAAGAGATGTTAAAATTTGAACATCTTGAAGAAGAAGCTTCCATTTCTGACCCTATTGATGATGAAGGGTATTTCTGGGGTAATAAAGAGGAGATGATGGATTAAGAATTGACATCATCATTCACCTCTTAAATTTCTATAACTTTTTTTGGCCTGGTTGGCGAAGTATATACTTGATGGATTTCAGCAGATGAAATGAAGACATATCCATTTGAGATTTCATCATTGCTTGGTGAATCCCCACTTTCTCCCATGCTATCTAGCTTGATTTCTATAATTGACATTATGGAAGTTTCCATAAGAGTATTTGGATTCGCGTATATCCTGTCAATTTGACTGATAGGTAACACATAATCTGTACTCACATGTATGAATGGGTTTACTGGAATCTTTTCCAAACCATATGGAGCATTAACCTTGGTAAACTCCTTTGTTGTGGATTTCTCCTTACCCTTCATGTGATAGAATTCTTCCTCAATGTATTGAGATTCACATGTTTTGAAGGGGGATTTATCACAATAAAATGTCCCAATTTTACCATTGAAACAATATTTGAGACATTGATGGTATGATGAAGGGATATCTGCATGTTGATGTAGCCAAAGTCTTCTAAGAAAAATGTTGAAGGCTGTATCATGATCAAAAACCATGAAATCAGAATTGGATACAAGGTCTCTGAACTGAGTTCTGAGTGTAATATCGCCCAATGGTTCTTGTTCATTTTTATCGTATCCTTGTAACATCAAAGTAGAAAGAGATAAATCAGATTCTGTGAGGCCAAATCGCCGAAGAGTACGAATAGGGATGAGGTTGACTCCTAAACCATTATCAATGAAAGATCTTCGGATGTATACACCATTTACCTTTCCAAATAAGTACAAAGGTCTAATATGTCCATGCACGACATAATCTTCATCTTCATCTGTAAAATATATCACTGCATGGAATTCTGCAGGACCATTCTCAACATGGTAGACTTCAGCCGCATCAATTTCAGTTTCAAATTCCCGAGGACTTAACAAAGCCTCAATGAGTGCCTCCCGAAGATCCTTTGATAAATTCAATTCATACAGAATTGATAACTTGGTCGGTACTTGGGAAAAATATTTCAAGACATCATATTTTTGATCCAACAGTCTGCATTTTCCAATAGGAACATGTGGTTCCGCAGGTGCCTTAGTTATAGATTCTTTGGATGTAGATGCTTTCTGTATCGGTGTAGGAGTTGGAAATACTCCTGGATTTGGAAGATTAGACTGATTAGGTCTATTTACATGCTGAGAGGAAGAAGGTAGAACCTCTAACTGATCCTCCAGAATAACTGTTCCAGGACTGAATTTGCTATTGGCGGAAGAATTTTCCTGTTCTTGTTGAGCCCGTGGAAGTGCTCTGCCATGAGTTTCTACTGCATATACAGTTCTAGTAGGGGTAGAATTGGAATAGTGGCTTCTGGGATATCCACATCTTCCTCTATATCACAGACCTCTGGAACTCCCTATAATTCCCCTGTTTGATATAGGAAACTCAGGATTATCAAGATCGAAACTGTGACTGGCATAAAGATCTGTTAAATGAATCATGTTAAAAGAACCAAAGATCAACTCTTCTTCTAAGGAATACTCTACCTGATTATCCATTTTAGGTTGTGTCGTTTGGAGGGGTGGTGCCCGTGGATTCGAAGTATATGGCATAAAATCTGCCAGAGTCAAAGATAGCTTTGGATTTGACACGATCTCATCTTCTTCTGACTTTTCCTATTTCATTGAATTATGCAGTTTCTTTGAGGATTTTCCCTATGATGAAGTGGGTTTTGTTGTGGGATTCATAGCAGAAGACACAATTGGTTTCTTCAATTGTGTTCGCCAAATGGCATGAGTTCAGTTGATCATTTTCCTGACCATCCAATCATCATATTTCTGCGCATTTTTGTTTCTTACTTCTTGCCACTCGCCTTCTTCCACTGGATTTGTAGCAGTAACACATGCTACCTGAGATGAAGAACCTTTCAATTTGACTTGTCCCGAGTCCACCATTTTTTTCCTGAGGTCTTTGAAGACAAAACACTCCTGAATGGGATGCCCCAACATCTGATTAAATGAGAAATAGTCGGGAGGATCTTCATATCCTTCCTTGTTCGGCCTTTTGAGCCTTGGCAATTGAACCAAATTATTTTCCAGAGCCGAAATGAAGTAACCAGGAACTTGTTCATTTCGGAAAGAGTAAACTATACTCTTCAAATCCTTAAATTTCTTCAGTCTTTGATCTCTTTGATCATCTTGACGAAACGACCTATGTTGTTGATTCCCAGGAGGCGGGGCCCTTCGATAAGATGAATATTTTGAAGTAGAAGCAGGTATAGGTTCTTTTTTAAGTGTAACTGTAGTAGTCTCTTCTTTACACATCCTCCTTCTTGGAGATGATGTAATTACACGATTTTTATCCTTAGTCTTTATAAGAGAGTCTTCAATCTGTTGAGCGATCGAAGTAAGGTCTCAAAACACTTTTGTGTATTTCATAGGGATCAACGGTGTGCGTAACTCATCACGCAAATTTGACACACAGATTGGCAACAATTCCTCCTGAGGGAGTGCTAAGCTTAGGGAATATGTTAATCCCTTACAGCTAGAAATGAAATCCAAAACTCTTTCATTCTCCTTTTGTTACAATTTGTAAGATCAAAAATTGTTTTCTTTGGCAATGTTGAGCTGAATTGAATAAGAAATTGTTGATGAAGATCTTCCCATCTGGTAATTGATTGGGATTACAAGCTTCTATACAAGACAAAGGCAGGCCCTTGTGATGACTACAAAAAACACCGGATCTTAACTGCTTCTTGTTGCTGAGGGGTTCCCATCATAGGATCACAATGAGAAACAAAATGTTTTAAGTGTTTCTCTGGGTCTCTCGAACCATTAAAGATTGGGAATGTGGTACTTGCAAAATTTGATGGGGGAGGAATTGCATCAACCCATTTAGGGTAAGCTCTCTTTTATGGTTGAATTTGAGCACCTTTTCCCTCCATAGCTTCTGACCAAGCTGTTAATGACTCAATAGTAGTTATTAACTTTTGAGAAACATCAGGTTGATCTTGGACCTGAGCAGGTGCAATAACTAGAGTTTGGACAGATGTGGTAGTTAGTACTGCAAATGATGGTAGCACCATCGATTATTGTTGTGCATGACCCATAGGACTAGATGTGGGAGGGTGTACTGGTAAAGGAAGATACTCTTGATCCATCTCAATAGCTGTAACAAATTACCTTGGCTGAATGACTCCAGCACGCTTAGGAGGAAGACTACCTTGAAGTAGTTCTGATTTCAAACTCTTTAATTCCTTCATATCTTTCTATTGTTGTGCGAATATTTTCTCTAGTGAGAGTGATTGTTCTTCTCCAAAGGAAGGGTATGTAACCTAATTCTTTCCATTCCCCTTGTTGGATGCCTTTTAGAGAGGGGGAAGTTGGTTACATGAAGTAATACCTAGATTCTGAGTAGGCCTTTGGTTTCATGTATGCACAGCTTCTTCATTTCTGTCTGTGTGTAAAACTTCTTGAGCAGGAATTTATTCATCTGATCCTTCTAAATGAGCCTCATCTGGGGGATCAGCAACAATGGAATTGATGACATTAATTGATGCATAACGCATTGCATCCCTTCTATCGACATTTATGTGATACTGCCTTTTTCCATGTCCTTTATGAGACACTCATTTTTGTTGATTTGAGCCCTCAGATACTTCATGAAGAACCGTAATTTGGAGAGAATCTCCTGATAATTAGCTCTAAGTTCCTCTTGTGGGTTCTTCCTTAATCAAGAGAAGATTGAATTTCTCTAAGGAAGAGATTGGGGATTTGAAAAAGTCCCCAATCCGGTGGACTGGGGAAGTTCCTGCTCAACTCCTCGAATACTATTTGTTGACTCTAAGGGTTGGGTTAAAAGAGTCACCAGTCTAGAAAGCTGGGGAGGTTCTTGAGCTGTTATATATGAGAATTTCTTAAAATCACTCCTGATCTTGCAGACTTTAGTTCGGAAATTGGCTGGATGCATCAACCTGCATCCACTCAAATCACCTGGCTCAAATGAACGCTGGATGATTTCTGAAACTTCTGTCACTTGATGATGTGCACGTGCTAAACGAGAAGCCTGTTCGAAATTCTCATTTTCCTGATGCAAGAGTAATTCGAAAACCTGTTCTCTGTATGCCTGATTTTGAGAAGAACTAGTTGAGGCTTGTTCTTAAGCGAGCCTTTGATTACAAACAAAGCCAATTTCTTGTTGCCGGCCATGGGCAATAACATTGAATGAGACCATTTTTGGTGGTCTTTGTTGGTTGGAGAGTACAGTGAAATAGAGTGCTCCATGAACATCCCATCCTCTGATAAGAATACCAAATGGTGCATTGGAAATTAACTGGCGCAATCTTCTTAGTTCTCCAAGGCATGAACACTGAAGGGATCTCTGTAGCTTTTTAGCCTTCGTATATCGAGAAACTGAGAGAGAGGCCAAATCAATTTGGAATTGCGAACCTTCTATTATCTTGACATGATTTTCATATTAATCATAAGATAATATTTTCTTTTTCAATTGACAAAGATTTTTCCACATGTTGAGATGAATATCTTGAATACAATATTCTGTTAGAATCTCTAGAACGTCATATTGAAAGTCAGCCAAAGGCCAAAACATGACTGGAACTTCACCTTTCGCCATTTGTTTTCTCATATTCAGCACTTCCCCTTTATCACTCGATAAATATTCTTCTACCTGATTAAACCAGAGCTGGTGATTCCATGTTTCTTTATCAGATTCAATAATATTGGTAGAGAATTCAATGATCAAACTAAAAGATTAATGACCCGGTGGTGGTTCGGAGAATGACCTACACCCCGGGTTATCTTCTGATTGAGAAAGTATTTCACCTGCTAGCGGTAAAGCATCAGACATAACTGACTTCACATTTGCAAGTTCCTAAAGATAAGAGGGACTTCTCATCACTACATTTTCCATTGGATCATTTTTCCCGAAAATGTGAATTACTACTACACAGTCGACTTTCACAACTAAATTCATCATCATGGGGAGGACCACCATGGTGGGTTACAAAAAAAAGATGAAACATTTTTCTCCTTGGTCTTCTGGCCACACAGAGGGTTCTTGTGGCTCTAATATGATGATGAAGCATCAATATCGACCGAACTGTCATGAACAAAGCCTTCATGAGGAAGTGTCTGATGAAGACCTTCGGAATTAATGTTCCCACTATTAGGAAATGAGAGAGTAGAATCTTGAGTTGCAACAGATAATTGTCTGAGTGCATCAAGATCTCCAGCATCAAGTAAGGCCTTATTACAGATTGGCCCTTGATTTCCTGACTGTGATGGATGTGTCTTCTTCTTAGATGCCTTTTTACTCACTTTGGGAACCAATTGTTGACAAAATTAGTTATTATGGGCCGGTGTATGTGCCTGCTCAGGATAAATAGTTAGGTTAGGCTGATTATCTCCACTCAAATGAGGTGTATGTTCCTGACTTGGTTGTCCATATGACATGGGGGAGTATGCCCCACAACCCTCTTGGGCTTGAACAAAAGTGTGTGTCTGTTATGGAGTGATATGTTGATATGTCACTCCACTGGTAGGGATAGATTTACATTTGTTTCCCTGTGATGCTCTTAAAGCTGTTATAATATTCTGACAGGCATCCAGAATATGAGCATGGATTTTCTTCTACTCTTTCACCATTTTCAGAATGTGATTGGTGACTTCAGCTACTGGAAAGGGGATATACATCCATTCTGTTCTTGGAGTAGGTGTGTGTTCCTGCTTTTTTCCTCCTTTTTTTGTGATTGAATTCTTGCAGTACTCATTTGTGGGGGCAGAGAGTTGAGTCTGTCTTCTGTTTGTCATTGGGGCTTTCCAATTGACTTCTCTAGGTGATACCAAAAGAGACTATTGGTAGGATTGATCAATAGTAGCAGGTGTATGTGCCTGCTGATTGCACTCCTCCGAACATGGTTGATGAACTTTCTTCAATATTGGAAGACGAGGCTGCTGGCAGGATTGATGAGTGTAAGCAGGTGTATGTGCATGTTTACCAGTTTTCAACACATTGGGTTGGCGGGCTTCATCGTATGTAGTCAGACAAGCCTGTTGACTAGCTGATGATTTATAAACAGGTGTATGTTCCTGTTTATAGTACTCCACCGAAATTTCCTGGCGAGAATGGTGTGCTGCTGCGAGACAAGTCTACTGGACAGTGGAATTAAAACGGACGGGTGTGTGTGACCGCTCGTTGCTTTCCACCAAGTTTGGTTGGTGGACTTCTCCGAAAATGGCAGAGATAAGAACCTTCTCAATTTTGACCAGATTTCGCCTCTGGAAGTTCTTCTTGAGGACTCGGGTCTAAGGAACCTGAGCTAAACCCCAGAAGGTGATACCCTCATCATGTTGAGGACGCACTGATGCACGAGTCTAGCAGCGATTGTTGATGGGAGCCCTCGGGAAGGACTCTTGTCTCCTTGAATTAAGGCCTTCAGTGACCTTCTCATTTACCTCCCCAAAATATGGGAGGGACTTGGGATTGTGTTCCGTGGATAACGACCCGAAACGGTTGGAAACGGTGGTTGGAACCATCTACTTCTTGATCGCTGGTCGTTGTTGTCTAGACAACCAAGGTGAATTATTGACTTGGAGGGTTTGTCGAGCGGCCTCCAAAGTCGGAATGGTACCGTGTTGATGGAATTCCTTAACCATAGAATTTGATACCCAACATTGAAGATGCTGAGTAGGTGATGTCGTCCTCAGAGCGGACAAAGATCCGGCAGGAGTAGCAGCAGAGGTATTCACAGCAGAGGTATTCACAGGTGTGAACTATAGGGAAGCCATTTTTGTAATGCAGAAGATCTTTGAAAGAGTGACTGTTTGATATAACAGACATAATCAAGATAAGTTCGGCCACTAGATTTTTTGGATGAGCACATATATTATTGATAGCTTTGTTGTCCTTCTCATTGAGTTTATATAGGGGCCTAACAAATAAGTAAATCATCATTTTAACTTGGTCAAGGATTCACATCGGTTTCACCATCATTTGTTTCCTCTGAAAATGGGGATGACCTCATTGGTTTAAATTTCAAACATTCCAATCGTTTTCTAATGGGTTTTTTCATAGAACCGGAAACATCCAATGATTCTATATCCATTTGGACCTACTTTCCAAAGGTAGGTGCTCATTAGTTGTGAACTGATGAGGCTTAAGAATTTTCATTGGTTGAGAGGATGGGAGTTCAGACTCATCACACCTTTTTTAGGGGAATTATTGTGTACTCCGAGACTCTCTTTATAGACTGAATTTATGTTTGTTAATCCTTATTAAATTACCAATTATGAAAATGAGCTTTCCTTTAGATCTAACAATTAATGATTAGTATGTAGGATATTTAGATAATCTTTTATATGTATTCGAGTTTCTTAATCGATAGAGAATCATCTGTATTTGATATAGATTCTTAGTCAATGGTATCCTTCAACACATTATATAGAAATATCTTGGTCATTATGATAACCATATGGGTTTTTAAGCCACTTAGCGGGGCACTTGAAGTTTATTGTCATTCAGAAGGGCATGGATTATTTCAGAGTTGGTATCGTACATGCAGATGGGATACCTACGTATCCTTGTTTGGAAAAGTAATCAGAAACCACGTAATTCAAGTAAATAAGTATGAAGTTTATTTTTGATTTATGGCTCAAAGAAAGATGTCATAATTACTTTTACGCTCTAAGCTCACGTGAGTCATGATCGGTGTGAGAAACAATAGGTATTGGTAAAACCTAACATTTGTGCCATGAAAGATGTAATCATAATAAATGGTGTGGGGCTTATGTATGTATAACTGCCCAGATAGATGAAGATTAGGATTTACTTCAGGGAAGAAACCCATGAATAAGGTCCATAAAGGTATATGTGCTTTATGGAAATTTGAATACTTAACTTCGGACTTAATCCCAATAAGGATTCCCAAGTTATAGGGGACTTATGATTTGGTTTTGTTCCTGATAAGGAAGCCTAAATCAAAAGTAAATTATGACTGGGGATTACTCCTGAGAAGGAGGCCCAGGTTAAAGGGACTTGTGACTGGGCTTACTCCTAAAAAGGAGGCCGAATTTATAGAATGTGGGTCTTATGCAAAAGGAGGATGCCCATATTTGAGAATTTGAGATTGGGACTTCTGAAAAGGAGGCCCAAGTTAATGATCCTCTCATCTTAAAGGATGTGGTTGAATGAATGAAATCTCTAACCTTAGTGACATAAAGAGATGTAAACCACTAGGTTTTAAGAGATATTCCACATAATTACATTCATATAAGGAATCCAACCAAGTAATTATGCCATAAATGGATTTGAAGAGGATTATGAAGGCTAAATCTTGAAGAGGAGATGTAGATTTGAATAAGAGAGGTGAATAGGTAGGAGGGGAACCCAAAAATAATTAGGCGTGTAGGTCCTGTTGGGGTGCGTAGGTACTTGTCACACAGGTATACCTGCGCGACACATAGGTACCTGCGTGATGGTCAACCCATAGGGAAATACTTGGGTGAGGCTTGGCGCAAGCCCTTAGTATTACCCCTTGAGGCTTTAAAATGAGTGGCACACAAGTTTTGTTTAAGGGATAAGGCGGCATGCAAGTGTCTTCATTTCCCTGAAGGGTTAGACACCTAGGCGTGTAGGTGTTGATGAATTTCAACACTTTTTCCTAGTTCCCCCTCTTTATATATTTCATTATAGGTATGAAATTACCTTAGAAGTGTTCAGAGGGCTTCGAGAAGAGACTAGGGTGTCGAGACCTCAAATGTGAGTTTCTAGATTTTTCTATTCTCCCAATGGGAGCCCACAAGGGGTATTTATAGGCTGGTGAAGACCCCGAGCGAAAATCAAATAGGGTGCGCAGGTCACCTACGTGCCCAATATGTGGCACGCAGGTATACCTGCGTGGCCATGATGAATCCTGCGTGGACCATCCTTAACCAAATCCTTCTTCATGCCTTCGTAGATTTTTTATTTTTCTTCAAAGGATGAATATCTTTATGCTAAGGTATTCCCCTTTTTCAGTCATTAGACTCTGTGACGGAAACGAGCGTCAACTAGTACATTATTACATTACATTGGCATCATACAAGGAAATCATGTCCAGAAAGACCGATCAGTTTAGTAGCCTTGTAAGTACAAGATACATTCATAAGGTCAAAATTACAACTTGAAAAGAAAAACAACACTAAATTATTCCATTATAATAATCCAAGCTTCCTATATTATTCCTTCAAGGAACTCATAACTAACTTCTTCATATCCTAGGAAAAAGAAACATAAGAAATGGGTGAGCTCAAATTCTCAGTAAGAGTATGCAATACAGCGGAATATAACATAAGCATTAGGCATGGTGAACAATTGAAAACACATGCTTTTACAAATAATTAATATGAACACTTTATGGAAGGAATATGAGCTAAGTAACTAATTCCATAATAAAATATAGTCATGGGTATTCTACTAGTCGAATAACCACATGATATATCAATAACTAATCTCATAATGACGGAATGCATAATGTCGGACATCATAACCACATAGTCAAGCCCTCGTGCCAAGACTACAAATAAGATTTTTTCAAGGCCTTGTGCCAAGAAACTAGTTTATTTAATGAGCCCTACCGATTCATAGAGGATCTATAGCAGGCTCCACCCGTCACTTACTAAGTCCGATTCATTCCTCATATAAAATGGGTGAAACATAATCTAAAAATTCGTATAAAAACTAGCATACTAAATTTCAATACTTTATCCACTAACCATGAATGGTGTAAAAAATAGAACATCCACAATCAAACGTAACTCATTCAATTCAATATGGAAGATTTTATTGTAACAGATTAACCTCAATCGATAATAATGAAGGATATCAACATGGATGAAAATAATCATCAAAACTATTTGAGATAAATATCCCCCTTTTCTTTAAACATTTAAAAGTAACACTATTTTTCAAGAAGCCGTTTAAAATAGATTTTCGAATAAAAGTTTCCCATACCACTATGAATCTTTTAAAAGGAATTTTAATTTTAAAACTTTAATGTCCATATAAATAAATCTTTAAAACCATTTTTAAAACATGGACATTAATGAGAAAGATTTAGAATAACAAATCTTTAATACATTTAAAATGATATTTTAGTTAGAGTTCATAACAAAAAGAGAGACACATTAATACAAATAATTGAGGTAATCAAAACAGTATAATATCATGAGAATAAAGGTATCCATGATATACTTTGTCAAATTACATTATAAACACCATATAAAAGTGATTTGGTGTATAACAATAAAGAAGTCTCAATGGAATGTAAATTGAGATGAAATCTCTTATAAAGACCGTATCCTTTGGTTAAGGATAAATCAACGACATAATTATGTGTGAAAAATATAAATACACTCAATATGATTGGATATTAAGTGTAAATATATCAGAGGACATTCACACATATTCTTGTAAAAACAACACCAATGAATTGGATGTTTAACTCAATAAATGGAGATTGAGTTAAAATTACACTTATTGTGTTCATATCAATGACTTGAGAATTTATTAATGGAGTGATTATGTGTATAAAATGTATATCCACAAAAATGGGAGTGGAAATTATGACTTAAGAAAATGAATAGTGATTTCACACATAATCTTGGAGTAAAATAATTAATTAAGTATGCGTAAAGCTGATTGAGTGGAAATTGAAATTTCAAATTCCATTATCGATTTGGTAACTTACGAAACATAAAACCATGAAAGAAAAATCACACAATGATGAAGTAGATATCCATAAATTAAATTATATTAAACAATGAATACAATCATGGGAAGTACACACACCACATGCAATAAATAAGTGGTGAATAATGGAAATCTCACAGAACTAAAAGTGAGATAAGAAACCCCTTACTTTGTACTTTTTACTTTGTAGAGGGTAGGTTAACCTCATGTATAATTGTTAAATAATTGTTATTAAATTTTACATGAATCATATACATTAATATGATATCATATATGATCTTTTAACATTCCTTTGTTAATAATATCTTTGTATTATCATCATTTTGGCTGTTAACAGATTCGTTTGCCTTTATATTCTTTGTTATGTGAGTCATATTTGTTAGGGATGAGATGTATATTATTTATATACAGAATGATATCATGTCTCTAAAAATTATTTTTAATCATCAAAGGAAATTTATCCTTGAATGGATACTATGGGGAACGAATCTCATCGCGTTCGTGGAGACGGTAATTCGTACATACGCCTGAGAGACAATATCATTATTTTGTTATTAAAATAATATATAATTAAATTTTATATTATAAATACAGAATCATTATCATGTTATATTTATTATTTATATCAATTACTAATCATTATTATACCCATCCAAATAATAATGTATTGAATAACAATTACACCACGATGTGGATACGGTAATCTGTATGTACGCACGTATAGTGACATGTCATTCAAAGGATGGATAGAACAATGAATGTAGTTGTACCATATTTATAATAACATCACAGTATATATAAGATACTAGATTTATTATTTTAGAATAGAAATTACAAACAAAGAATAAGTGGAAGAAGAAAAGAACATGAAAGAGGGTTGTGAAATTATTACCTCTTTTTTGGGTTCTTTCTTTTGATTTGATCAAAAGTCCCCTTAAGATGGATTTCTGACCAAAGGATATCCTCTAGGATAAATAGAGGATAGTTTAGAGAGTATTTGGGTAGGGTTTGGCCGAGAGAAATGGCTTTGAAGGTGTGAATTAGAGAGAATGAGGAGGGTCGTTATTTAAGAGGGGCGAGGGGCAACTTAGGAAAAGCTAGAAATATTATTTTATAATAAAATAATTTTGGGTTTATAATGGCTCCAAAATGAATTATTTAAATAATATGGTGGGTATGTGTCTAAATCTACTCATCCAATAGGTTTTATACAGGTTTGTGTCACAATATTAACTTTATCTCTTAGATTTAACTCTTACATAAATATTTTAACATTTACCATGTCTTTTTGTATTTTTATATTATATAGTTAATAAACATACTATATATTTCCAAAAGAACCCCAAGTGGTTCATTAATGATACACCTATGATTATATAAGTATTTTGGCTGAACCTTATATTTTTAGGAATATAATATCAACTAATAATATAATATTTGTTTTAAAAACTCTTTTATGTCAATTTTGACACTATTTGGTATTTTGTTTTTTCTAAATTCATAACAGAACTATTAATTCAAAAAAAATTCTTATAACCAACCATAACATGTTATACTAACCTATATAATTAGTGTAATTCATAAAAAGTCTCAAATTACATTTATTTGGAAATTTATAATATCAATTATTTTAATAATTCATTAATACGGAAATTAATGTATCATCATTGTGTCATAAATAAATTTAATTAAATAATGTATAAAAATTATAAATAAAATAAAATTATTTTGGAAATCCTTTTATCTTTCATATGAATTTTTATAGTAGAATTTATCTTATGTATAAACCTATATTAAAAATGTTTTTGTTATTAAATTTTGATTTCAACTCTTTTAACTCTTCTTTAAATAAAATAATAATAAATATCCTAATCTAATCCAGGTGGATTAAAGAGGTTCATATTTTATTTGTAAAGTTTTTTTGGTCGAATTATACTTATACAATTGAATTAGGACATTTGTTAGGGTAATAATAATATCATTTTTACCCTTAATTACCCTATTTACTTTTAACCATGGTAAATAAAACTAAAAAGTTACTATTCACCAAAAAATATTTTAATCTTATTGAACCAAATTTTACTCCTTGATATTAATTGTGTCTCTCTAATTTTTGAAATTCAACTCACAAAAGCGGTAAAATTATTTTTTATGTGAATCTGCAAATTCTCCGAGTGGTGGGTAAAAGACGGTGAAAAGTAAAATAAAATTTTTATATCTCTAAAATTATTATAAACTGAATCCAATGAATTAAATTGAACTTATATAGGTATTATGTATCTATTTTGACCTAAAATAAATTTAAATAAAATAAATAATTGTTTAAATAAAAATATGGTTTTAAACTATAACTCAGTGTTTCTCACTATTCACCCAAATATGAAAGTTATCAGAAAAACACCAAAAATTTATTGAAACTAAATTCTTTTGTCCCTATCCCAAAGAAGAAGTTTTTTTTGTCAAAAGTAATATATAAAATTTTCTAATATTTTATTTAAAAAGGGTAAGACATTAAAAGGCGGTAAAATTTCATTTTTTTAAAAATTCTTCTTTTATCTGAAAAAAATTAATTTGTCCTCACATTATGTCTAAGAAACTCATAATATGGATTCTAAAATTATAAGGGTCATATAAAGTTCAAAATTATATTAATAATATTCATACCCCTTTTTGAATGGCTAGTTTGGTAAGTCGTGGTGCACTTGAACTTGATGTTGTGTGTAGTATATGTTATTGAATTACTTTGAAGAACTAACGTACTATGAAATCTTGGGGTGTTACAAAGTAAAACTCAAAAGTTACTATTCACAAAAAATTATTTTCTTCTTATTGAACCACATTTTACTTACTAATAATAACCATGTATATCGGATTTTCGAAATTCAATTCAAAGAAGAGGTAAAATTTTATTTAAATGAAAAAGTAGGTTTTTTTAACTACTACTAAGTGGTTTCACTATTCATAAAAAATTGAAGTTTTTCAGAAAAATACAAAAAATTCAGCCTAATATATATTTGATATTCCAAATTCAAAAATTATTTCTATTTTTCAAAATTCAAAACATAGATGTTGCATTAATTAATTTAAAATTAATTCCCATTTTCAAAACAAATAGCTTGTTTTTAAGAAATAATAACTATCAAAAGATTAACACTGGTTTATGTCCAATTTCAAAATGAAATTATTTCCAATGACCAAAATTAGATTAAATTGTACAAATATATTCTAATTAAAATTTAAATCTAATTAAAAATATAATATAACCATATAAATAAATTATATTAAAAGGCACTTTTGAATTAAAATGCAGTATTTTTCACTATTCATTAAAAATGAACTTTTTCAGAAAAATAACAAACATTTACCTAACGTAAATTTTGATTTCCCAAATCTAAATAAGAATCTCATTGTGTGAAATAAAACATATAAAAAGGATCAAAACTTGATTTAAAGAGTGTTTTCCATCAAAAGGTGGTAAATCGACCTTTTACTGAATATTATAGTATTAATGATTAAAATTAGATTCATTCATATTTTAAGCCCCTAACTTTTATTGGATAATTGAAAAAACATTTAACAAACATATATAATCTAATTTTAGTTAGTTCTATTCATTCCTGCCAATACAACGTCTAGGCATTAACTACCCTTTAAAATAATAATATTATATTATTTGTGTGCAAGGTAAGATTTCAAAGAAGCTTATGGTTGTGTATCGAGTTCACCATCGAACATAGAGTCCCCTTTAATGTAAAATTAATATTTAATTTACAAATATTAATAAACATGAAAAGAGTCTTATTCCTTATTTATCTGGGATGTTACATCCTTCCCCACTTTAAGGAATTGTGTCCTCACAATTTTAAAACTGTTCTTTGAAACTTCATTAAAAGTCCCACATCAGAAAAGAGTCAGTAAAACTATCACTTTAAAAGAAAGAAAGATAATTACAATGGTCACACGAGATAACCCGTACTAGGATTCCATGTAGGAAAACATGGATATGGAAGAGAGAAAAAATGTTCAAGTTCTGATGGAGAGTGATTGAAAACATGATTAGGAAAAAGTTAACCACCCGAAAATCACAAACTTATGATGTGTTAAACAGTCTTTCATTACCCAGTATGAAAAGAAAACCAGAAATGTTTTTGTTTAAAATTTCTTTTCATAATTTTGAGGAATTCATTTACTACATAGAATAATAACATAAGGAAATATACTTACCTTCAAGTAGAGTTTCATCCATTAAACATTTTCTACTAGAAACAAATCTTGTCTCTAAACAAAGAGAATTAAAAAAGACTTGGTCACCTAAAAAGCACAAGAATCATCTTCTTGAGAATCACATAATCCACAAAAGAAGAACTATATATTTCCCTTTTATTTGGACATCATCTAACACAAATTTAGTCTGAAATCATATAATACCCAAAAAGGATAATCTTCTACAAAAAGAAAAACTAATGTTAATCTCAAAAATTTGTAAAACAATACCCAATGATCAACCAAGACCATTCAATAAACAAATATCCATAAAATTCTTCAATATGAATCTAAACTAATATTGAAACCCAAATCTCATAAGAATTTAATTACATAGTCTACCAAGATAAATCTTATCATTTATCACAAAATAACATCAGCTACTCGTAAAATATCATATCAAAAAGTAATTAACCTAATCACATATTCTCCATGATAGGTTAATCAGTTTTATAAATAAACCAAATCATCATATGTACACAATACAAAAATAAATTCTTCCAAACTAAAAAATCAACAATTATCCCACAATTTAAATACATAGTATTCTATCTTCCTTAGGAATATAGTGTTTCCTCAAAAGAGAGAACGTCTTCCACCACAACCTTTATCATTTAATATGTAAATCATTTTTATATACTATGTATATCCATTTTATAAAACAAAAGTTCCAAAAATCAACTTATTATTGTTCCATAAAAATATTTAACTAAAATAATAAGTCATACTAACCAGGGACATCAAGTAGGCTAGTGGTAGGCGATTCACCCATTTCTCCCTTCAGTTGTGGGTTTGATTCCTATGGTCTTAGCAGATGCAATGGGTTGTCACTCATCCTATGGGTTGCCCTTTTTATAAAACTCAAAATAACCCTAACATGTTTTAACCTGAATGGTTTTCTTGTACCTCTCATTTTCATCCAAATTCATTATGATCTCAAAATCTTAATTCTTGAAGTCCTAGTTCACCACTATATGATAAAATAAAACGATCCCAAAATGAAGAACATCGTACCTTGATCATGGTATCCATTTGGTTTCATTGTCATCTTTTTCACGTAGGTAGAATGTCCATGCATCGCAACAATGATTTAGATATCCTTCAAAATCATTTGATTTCGCCATCCAAATACCCCTTGTACAACATGGGTCATATTGGTGTTCACAGAAAAACAGTTTTGGAAAATAATCATGTATTAAATATAATTTCAAAACATCTGATAAAACATGATTTCTATAAAATAGTCGGACTTAATTTGAGTTGAAACTTTCAATTAATGGTCCTTTTAGAATACCATAGGTATGTATTGAGAGACTATATTGTAAAATCAAATATAAATAGGTTGCTCAAGGGTATCCTTCTTCAGCACCTTTTTTAAAATCATAATATGCTTTAAAATATTGTGATAAGGTAAATTATTTGAAAATTCCTTGATAATATTTACCTTTCTTGAAAATATGAGAATATTGTGATAATAGGATTTTTCTAAATACAACCCATGATCCAAGATGATTATGAGGTAGAGTGGAGGTGTTTGATATTTCAAACAAATGCTTTCAAATGAGTTGTATGATAAAAAATGTTTCACAATCATCCGAACACGACTTTGCTATAATTATTGCAAGCATGTCATCAGGAAGATATAGGAATGTCATTTGTGATCCTCCTCCTTCTATTTTTAACTGCATTTCCTTGATTTAACTGAAATAACAGACATAAGGACTAACCATGTGTCTAATGAAAACACATAATCACAAAAGTTGTCTAAACCGACCTTTGATACCAACTATAAGGACCCGACCTTATAACATTACATAATATTGAATTAAATGAATAATTCACATTGAGGATATTTTTAGGTTTAGATTTTTAGAGAATTAGGCCATAATAATTACATAACCACTTGAATATTACAAGTAGACACTACTACTCAGTATCCATTTTTTTATAAAATAAAAACTTTGTAAAAGAAACATGTCAAGTTCAATATTTTAGACAACATGACTTTTCCTTGATCCCATCGTTGACCCTATTTATCTTTAAGTCCTGTGAAAAAAATTTCAAAAACATGGTATTGGAATAAAAAATCTCAGTAATTGTTATAAAATAAGGAAGTAAAACACTTTCCCATCAATAAATACAAATCAATGAAACTATATTTTTCAATCATAACATACCTTACGAAATCATAAGATTTATGAATAACACACACAAATCATAAATCATAAAGGTTAGTTATTTCATCCATATCAAACATTCATTGTAGTAATCACAGCTATATAGAGATTTACACTTGGAATACCCATCATAGTATATTCCCTAAATCTCTTAGGAGAAACATCACGTTTACCTCCATCACGTTACCTAATGCATTGGAGAGCTATCTCAGGATCACCCACCCTAGGTTTATCACAGAACTACCTGTATACTTAAAAAAATGCCAAATGACCCTAACATAATCATAACACATATCACAAGTATAATGGAAAGATAACATTTCCACATTCCAATATATCAAATCAAGATATTGAAATAAACAATGCTTTATCATATCATTTTCAAAACCATTTAAAAAGAGATTTTTGAATCAAAGTGGCCCATACCAGTTTGAATCTTATAAAAGAATTATCATTTGAAAACACTAATTTACATATAAATAAATCCTAAATTACATTTTGATAACATGGAAATTAATGATAAATATTTAGAAGAATAAATCTTTAAAACATTTAAAACGATATTTTAGTTAAAGAGTTTTTTTAACAAAAAGAGTGACTCTTGAATAAATATAATTGAGGAATAACATTTAATCAGAACTTTATAATATCAGTAGAATAAAACGTTTCATGGTATAATATGTCAAAGGACAATATATACACACTATAAGAGTGAATTGGTGAATAATAACAATGAAGCCTCAATGGAAATGTAAATTGAGATGAAATCCCTTATAAAGATATTATCCAAAAATTAAGGATAAATCAATCACATAATTATGTGTGAAAAATAGAAATAAACCCAATATAAGTGGATATTAAGTGTAAACCAATCAGAGGTCATTTACACATATTCATAGGATGACATATTCAAGAAGTACAAGTTGTACCCAAATAATTGAAATTGGGTTAAAAAGTTCCCTTGTAAAAATTCGACAGCCTAACGGCGTCACGTTGAAATTTAGAAAATGAGTTGATGAGATAAAAAGGGTATATCATAACTTGTACATAAATTTTAAATAAATAAGGATATATTATAACATATCCCAACATAATAATATTTAAATTAAAAGACATTACAAAAATAATTCTTTTAAAAAGAGGAGGGTGAAAGGTTCCCTTACCGATTTGGTAACTTACAAAACATATGTTACATGAAAGAAGGATCATAAAATGAAGATTTAAAGACTCGTAAATGAAATTATATTTCAAAATAGTACAATCATTGGAAGTACATACACCACACAAAAGGAAATAGTGGCAAATATATCATGAATCTCACGGGAATAAAAAGTTAGATGAAACACTTTACCGCGTTGTAATTAACTGAGTCATATGACCAGAAGTTAATAACCACCAAATGAATCACAAAATACCATGAATATAATTATAATCATGATAATATATATAAAATGGAAGTACAAAATACACCACATGCAATGAATATGTGGCGAACAATGGAAGTCTCACGGAATTAAAAGTTAGATAAGAAAATCCCTTACCTTATGTCCGACTTGGCTTGTTTGTTACTTGCTCTTCCCGAATAATAAACTAAAGTTAATTTATACATTATTAAGAACTTTTTTCATGTTTATTATTCTTTTTATATCACTTATTACCATGTAATAGATATTATGAAAATCATTTATGTTAATAATAGTCGTTTAGTCGATATTTGGTACTTGAGTCAAAAATAGACTTCTTATAATTACAAGTTGTTCACATAGTCAAAAGTTAATTATATCCAAAATGATATTTATGATGTAGATATCATATATATCATATATATACAGTATATACATGTATTTATAATATTACATAACATTTGGAGGTAAGAAATGAAATGCACCGTTAATGGAGATGGTAAGTCGTACTTACACATGAACACTACTTTCATTTCTATTTCTTATTTTAATAGAATTAAAACATAACGACAGATAGGTATATTATAATTCCAATATAATATCATAAATAATATCATTAACTCCATCCTTTATACATCCCACATATGGCATTAACGAGTCATATCACTTTGAGGGGGCGGTCATCCGCACTTCCTCAAATGAAATTATCGCGTATACCCATAATGGAAACCGTAAAGGTAGGATATAGATATTAAATACCAAAGTATAAAGAAAATATAAACATAATATATATCATATATAAATACAGTTCCATCTTAATGGCCACCGTGAGAGGCAATAGGAGATAATCGAACAATCATCATTTCGTGAGGCGTTAGTTTTCCATCCACAAAAATAGTATTTTCTTCACCCATTAGATGGAGGTGTGTGTAAGTGTAGTTAAAATACTTCTCATAACAATATCCTAGTATATTTAGGAAAATGTTTTTTGTTATAAAATAAATTAATAAAAAGATTTTAGGGTTGGAGAAGTAAAATAAAAGAAAATTTAAGAGGAACCGATAACTTTAATTTGGGTAACTTCCTTTGGTTTGAACCAAAAAGACTTCTTGAAGTGCCTTTTTCTCAAGTTAAGGCTTCTAGGAGGAGGATAGGGATGTATGTAGCTTAATTTGGCAGAGTTTTTACTATCCTAAATGCTTTAGAGGTGTGTGTAATTGGTAATAAGTGATGGATTTTTATAAGGGGAGGAGGGGCTCTTTAGGAAAGTGTGATAATGTTATTTTATTATATAAGGATATTCAGTTTATAAAGGTCCAAAAATCATTAGATTCAAAGATAAGTTGACTCATGGTATAAATAAAATCATCAAATAAAAATTTAACAAGTTTTAGATCTTATTTTAATATTTAAATTTTATTTATTTAAATGATTTATTAATCATGTAAACACTGTATCATTATTGTGCCATAAATAATTTAATTTATTTGAAATATAAAAATTAAAAAATAAACACCATGATGTTGGAAATAATTTTATATTTCCAATGAATATTTATAGTCAAAAATATTAACTATATAACACCATATAAAATTTAATTTACAAAATGATTTTTTATGTCAATTTTTCCTTTCATTAAATTAATTAATCAAAAGTGTCATCACCATTCATAAGTGGCTCCATGGGGTCCCAAAATAGACCCAAGGATGCACATGGTCGACCATTACTCATCCAATAAGTATATAACATGTGTTAAGGTAATTTTGAATTATTACAATATTCTTTTTACCTTGAATTACCCTATTTACCTCTGACCGCATTAAATAAAAGTCAAAAGTTTCTATTCACCAAAAATTATTTTCATCTTATTGAACAAAATTGTACTTACTAATAACAACCAAGTATGTTGGATTTTCTGAATTCAATTTTTATAACTGGTAAAATTTCATTTAAATGAAAAAGTCTATTTTTTAACAACTTCTAAGTGGTTTCACTATTCATCAAAAATTAATGTTTTCATAAAAATACCAAAAATTCATCCTAAGATATATTTATTATTACAAATTAAAAAATGATTTCTATTTTACAGAATTCAAAACATATATGTTGCATTAATTAATTTAAAATTAATTCAAATTTTGAAAACAAATAGCGTGTTTTTAAAAAAATAATAACTTTCAAAAGATTGACACTTGTTTATGTCCAATTTCAAAATGAATGTATTTCCAAACACTAACATTATATTAAATGGTAAAAATATATTATAATTACACTTTAAAAATAATTAAAAGTATAATCTAACCATATAAATAAATTAGATTAAAAGGCACTTTTGAATCAAAATACAGTATTTTTCACTATTCATTAAAAGGTGAACTTTATCAGAAAAATACAAAAAATTTACCCAAAGTAAATTTTGATGTCCCGAATCTAAAGAATAATTTTATTTTGTAAAATAGAACATATATAAATGACCAAAACTAGATTTTAAGAGTGTTCTCCATCAAAAGGCGGTAAATCGACCTTTTATTGAATATTAGAGTATTTATGATTAAAATTATATTCATTTATATTTTAAGCCCCTAAATTTTATTGGATAATTGTAAAAACATTTAACAAACATATATAATCTTATTTTAGTTAGTTCTATTCATTCCTTCCAATACAATGGCTAGTCATTAACTACCATTTAAAATAATACTATTATATTATTAGTGTGCAAGGTAAGATTTCAAAGAAACCCGTGGTTGTGTATCAGTTATGCCATCGAACATAGAGTCCCCTTTAATGTAAAATTAATATTTAATTCACAAATATTAATAACACATGAAAAGTTTATTATTCTTTATTTATCTGGGATGTTACAATTGAAGGTAGTCAAATAAACCAGAGATGATAGATCCAATGTAGAGAACCCAATATGAGGCTCAAATTAAATGTAGACGGATTTTATCTGGTATGGGTGATGGAGGGAGGTGTTCTGGTGAGATTCAATAATGGTTCAATGACTTTGGGTTTTAGTTCATTATATGGGGCATGTAATTACATTAATGTGGAGGTCAGAGACTCGACAACTGATCTCATGCTATGTAGGTTGTATGAAATTATTATTTGTGAAGTTGAGTCTGACTCTGATATTCCAACTGGTTTTCTTAATAGAAAGGCCAGCTATCCATAGTAACTTGTTTACTTTATCAAAAAATGTAAAATTATTATCAATCAGGATATTTGGTCCTGAAACACATAGAGATAAGTTATTTTTGCAATGGATTCACTTTCTAGTACTTGGAGTCTAGGTGCAAGCCTCATTTTATACATTAGCTTAGGGTATCTTCTAGATGATTTTAAAATTATTGTAAGGGGTTTATTCATGGAATTCATTATTTATGACCTTCGTGAGTAAATTGTGTTGTTGGCTTTTGGGTTTCTTGTTTTAAAACTAATAAAAATTTAACTTTCAGTCTTCTCCTACTAAGTTTTTTTTACTATCACCCTTATTAGACATAGCATACATGATTCAATTATTTAAAAACTAGGGAGCAGAATCATAATAAGTGTTAGAACATATTCTTAGTAATGTTAAATAAGGGAGATATCAATTTAAAATTAGACTAATTTCATGATAACCTAATCTTCATATTTGAAAATAAAACCCTACATTTCAAAAATTATAATCTTAAGACATGTAATAAATCATGGAAGGTCATAAGGAATGAATCATAATGGAATCAAAGAACATAATCTATGGGAGTATAACATATAAATAAGAATGTGGTAAAACTTAATTTTATAACATTTTGAATAAGTATAAATAAAAACAAGTTCACCCATTAAGTTATGAACATAAAAACAAACCCTCACATTAACTTATGTATAGGAAACCAGGTCCACACATAACCTTATGTACCTGATATTAGGTCCAAAAATTACCTTATAGACATGTAACCAGGTCCACCCATAGCCTTATGAGCATGAAACCAGATCTATACATAAATTTACTTACATGAAACCACGTCCACTCATAACATTATTAATATAAAATCAGGTTCATGTATAACATAATTAACTCATGCGAACCATATTTACCTAATGAATTAGAGGGATATATAGCTCCCACACATCCCATATTGAAAATAATACATATATATACTATAAAATCATAAAATATTTATCATATCATAACATGTGAAAAGAAAATGGGTTTAATAAACATTTAATCATAGTATAAAATGTGGAAAGAAAATGGTTTCATAAAAATCTTCTAATCATAATCATAAACCATCTTGAGAAAGAATAAGGATGGTATTAGTGGGTTATATCCCTAGTAAATCATATGTAACATCAAAGTATGTCATCATAGATATAAAATTATTTGTAAATATCACATGTAAAATTTATTGAGAAAAATATCCTTTCCACTTTGAAACCACATATCTATTATCTAAAAACTTCAAAAATATTAAATAATAAATATTCGTTAAAAAAACTTTTAAAGTTGTGATGTAACCTTTAAATCATTAAACATTCATTATGGGGGTAAATAATGATCATGTTTTTAAATTTAAAACCAATTTTTCTTTCACATTTTCTATAAAATTCAAAAATACATTTTTAGAAAATGAATTTTTTTCCTTTCAAAGTAATTTTATAAAAACGAAATAATGGGTAAAATTGTATTTAAAAAATACTTCTTGAATAGTAAAAACATTATTTGAAATATTTTTATAAAACATAGACATAGAATAAAAATTATTTTGGACCGAAGAGAAAAATAGAGTCTTTTTTTCCTTTAAAAATATATTTCGGTATATTTTATTATAAAGACATGAAAATGAAATGAAAACATTTAGTATCTAGAAAAAATAAGTGCATATGAAAATTCATGAAGTTATTGAGAGGTAGACCATAATATTTTTTCATCAAAAACTTATTTATAAATAATCCTGATAAATTATGAGATTGTATCATAAAAACCATACCATTTTGGTAACTTTTGAATCATTGTACACATGAAATAAATAACCATATATTGATATATAAATCCACATAACATTCATAATAAACATATGAAAATTAATTCATGTTAGTTATATACACCACATAAAATGAATAAGTTTTGAATAAGGCATGTGTCCCACAGAAATTAAAGTGATATAAAAACCCTTTACCACTCTGGAAGATTTTGAATCATAAGTCCCATTAATGAATAACATAAAATTAAACATTAAATATCATTAAAATAAGGATATTTATTATACAAAATGTAATTTTTTTTTTATATACACAACAAAAAAGAGATGATTGGTGAATAAGGCATGTGTCTCCCATAAATAAAAGAGACTATAAATCCTTTACCATAAGTCTTGACTTTCTTTATAATCAATTGAATCTCTTGTATAATAAATATAGATTTATTATAAATATATTAGATAAACATAATCATATTTATACTACCATATATGATTTAATTATATCCATTTATTACCTGTTCCGTAATTTTTTTTTATTGAAATCACTATTCTGGGATATAATTTCTTCGTTTTTCATGTATGTGCTAGTTTAGTAGTTTTGGTCCAATTACATTAATTATGGTCAAATAATCTACATAATCTTAAACTTTTCATAAATATCATATATACAAACCATATATTTATTTAGAATAATCCATTAAATTTAGATATAGGAAATTAATTACATCATTCATGGAGACGATATGTTGTACGTACGCATGACTGTTATTTCCATTTTCTCAATGGATGGAACGAAATAAATTTAAAATATATATCACCTTTAAATAATAATATTTATTTCATTTATATCATATATATTGACTAAATATATACTAATTTCTATCTATATCAAAATAAAATAAAAAATGTGTCTCATCGCTTCGTGGAAATGGTTATCCACGCGTTTTCTTGAGTGGTATTATAATTTTCTAATGGAATTGAAGGTAAGAAGTTATATGTGATATTATAATAAATATGTATAATTATTTCATCAATGTCATATACTTATACTAAATCCATCATTATATCCATCTTTGAGAGGTGGTGATGGAAAAAAAATAACATCAGTTCACAAGACGATAGTCTTCTGTACTCATGTTCAACGACTTTGTTTCCCATTTGATCAAAAATGATATGGATGTCTGTTATTACACTACCATAATAACATATAATTATATGGTAGACAATAATGTTATTATATCATCATATATAAAAAATATTTGATGTGGGGTGAAGAATGAATGAAATAATAGTGCTCGGTTAAGAATGTTACCTCTTCTTCGGACAACCTCCTTTGGTTTGCACCAAAATATTTCAGAGGATTTTATAGTAATTTTAAGGTCTCTAGGATGTTCTAAAAGAAGTTATTAAATTATTATGGATGGTATTTTCTAATCCAAAATTATTTTTGAGTGTAATGAGCGGAGGAGAGGGGGTTACCTTTTTTAAGTGGGGGAGGGGACAAACTTTGAATTTTTTAAAATAAAAAGTTATACCCACATTTCAAAAAATTAAAAAGGATAAAAATTATATTATTATCAAATATTATATGATATATGGTTGAAATATTTCCAACGAATAGAAATTTAAAAACAATCAGGCCATTTTAACCCTGAACTTTTTATTTTAGCCCCGTGGTAAACACATTTTAACAATAACTGTAGTAATTAATTTTTAATATTTATACTATTAATTATGAAAAATAATTTATTTTTCCACTTTTTATTATTTTAATTTTTCTAATTAAAAATATAGAGTAAAATATTCTGATTAAATTCACAGAAGTGGCAGAATATTATTTAATATGATACCCGCAAACACGATGAATAAGCATTTTTCCAAAGAAAAGGTTTTTATAAACATAAAAAGTTTTTATCGCAAAATTAAATATGAAATTGATTAAAATGACCTAAGTTTTATTAATAATAATATATTTTCAAACCATTTTGGAACAAGATATAAATTTTTTATTTCTTTAAACAAAAAAGGTTGTCTTTAACAAAAATTAGTATTTTTTATTATTCATTAAGCGATTAATCATTTTAGAGAATTCTCAAGAATTATCTCTTAGATAATATTGAAATTTAAATTTTAAAAATGAAGATTATTTTTTCAATTAAATTTTATGAAAGTGGAAAAATAATAATTTTATTATATGTTCATAAAATTCATGTAAAACCATTTTTCTAAAAAAATGTATTTTCGAAGCACATGAATACTTTACCAAAAATTAAATACATATTTATAAATATATTATATTTATCCAAAATATTTATGATTAATTTTAAAAAATAGGTTTATTACGGTTCATATATCACTTTTTAATACCTAGTTTGTAATGATCAAGTTTAAATAATAATATTAATAGTATATTTCAGTTGGTCAAAACATGAGGTAATGTGTAATGAAAGTTATTAAAAAACTAATTCTACATGAAAAAATAAATTTTATAAAATCATATGGTGTTAAATTCCACATAAATCAAGGTTTCGGTTTTTTAGGGTGACTAAGAATATATTTTATGTGTTTTAAAACTCAAAAATGTGTGTTTCATTGTCAAAAACGTGAAAACGTCCAATATTTGATGTGAAATCATTGGAAAAATATCATAGAATTATTTTTTAAATGAACGTATAGATATGATGTCAACTAGGAATGTTGTGTTCCTGGAATGAGTGAAAAAATAGTTTATAAGAATATTAAACTCTTCAAAATCCTACATCTGAGGGTCTAAACTGAGAAAAAAATATCATATTATTATGGAATTTTAGGATACTTATTGTAGCATAATTTTTGAAATAGAGAAACTCACCCCATTTAAATCCAAGTATCACTTTTTTGGGATGATCGAAAACATATTTTTAGTATTATAAAACTCTAATGTGGGGGTGTAAGGTCATAAACTTGTAATAAAATATGCATAAACATGAAATCATATCTAAATGATAATTGAATTATTTTTGACATTCCTAGTAATTGGACACATAAATATGACATGTGGTGTTCTTGGGATGAGTGAAAATGTAGTTTTAATGATATTAATGTCTAAAAAAACACGTGTTTGAGGGTCCAAAGTAATAAAATGACATCGGATTAGCATGGACTCTAAGGAAAAATATCAAGGATAATTTTATGAAATGTATAAATTGATCGCATTTCAATCTATGTTTTGTTTTTCTATGGATGATTTGAAAAAAAAAATTAATGTTTTAAAACTCTATGAATTTAATGTAGCAGTCATAAGAATCTTAATGAACATGAATTGATGTAAAATCATAAGACATTGATCGTTGAATTACTGTTTATATGCATGAGTTGTTGGAACACAAATTTAATATGCAATGTTCATGGAATGAGTGAAAAAGTCATTTTGAAAGAATAAAAGTCTAAGAAACATGTTTTTAAATGTTCAAACTAATAAAAAACCATATATTGGTGCAAACTATTTTGACAATTTCCTTATATTAATTTGAGGAATTTAAAAAATAACACCACACCAATCCGCATTATGGTATTCTCGGGATGATCAAGAATTCATTTTTACTATATTCATTCTCAAAAAATGTGGGTAAATTGTTAAAATATTAACTACCATTAATTTATATGAAATAATGAGGAAATGATGATTGGATTATTTATGATGTTTACAAGTAGATGAACATTAATCTGACCTATGGTGTGCTTATAATGATTGAAAAAGTAGTTTTAAAATATATTAAAATCATCAAAAGAAATAAAAAATGACCAAACTAAGAAAAAAACACCAAATCATTTTGAAATATTTAAACAATTACCATTTATTATTTTTTGAAATATTGGAATAGATTCTATGTCAATATGGGTTATGGTTTTCTCATGATTACTAAAAATTAATTTTTAGTGTTTTAAAACTCTAAACCATTTATATACTTGTCAAAACCTATAAAATAACCATTAATTGATTTGAAATCATATAAAAACAATAATTTATTTATTTTTTATGTGTATGATAAAACTACATGTCAATATCATATATGGTGTTCTTTAAATGAGTGAAAGAGTAGTTTCTAAAGTTATTAATGTTTTCAAAAACATGTCCCTGAGAACCCAAACAAAGAAAAAGACTATAAATATGTGTAAAAAACTAATAAATTTTTTGCATATTATTTTTTGAAATGTATTAATTAATACCACAAAAATCTTGGTTTTGGTCTTCTTGGGATTATTGGAAACACATTTTTATGGTTTGAAAACTCAAAATCATATTTTTTATGATAAAAATATATATAATGACCTAAATATGAATTTAAATAATAAGAAAACATTACTTAAATTATTTTTTATTTTCATCAGTAGACAAGAGGTCAATATGATGGGTAGTTTGGTTGGAATGAGTGAAAATGAAGTTTCTAAAGATATTAGACCCTTAAAAACATGATTTTTTAGGATCCAAACCAACAAAAAGAACTCATGTTGAATTGGAATATTATTAAAATGTTTGAGGGTTAATTTTCGAAATGTAGGAACTGATTCCACATTAATTTGAGTTATAGTTTTCTCATGAGGATACATTTTCAGTGTTTTAAAACTCTATATCAAGTGTATAATGGTCAAAAACTAGAGAACAGAGAAAAAATGATGTGAAATAATAGTAAAATTATTGATGAATTATTTTTGATGTGCATGAGTAGACAGAATGTCATTCTAGCATTTGGTGTTCTTTGAATGAGTGAGAAAACGGGTTTAAAGATATTAAAGACATCAAAAACATGCTTGTGAGGATCTAAACCAAAAAAATAACATATTATTGGAATTAAATCATATAAAAATATTCAAAGTATCGTTTTTATAAATTTGGAAATAAATCCACATACATTCAAGTTTCAATATTCATATAATGAGTGAAAACTTATGTTTAGTGTTTTGAAACTCTAAAATAAGTGTATAAAAGTAAAATCTAAGAAAACAACCCTAAATTGATGTGAAATCATAGGATAATAATGGTTTAATTATTTTATACATTTATGAGTAAACATAACATCGATTTGACATGGGTTGTCCCCAAAATTATGGAAAAAATTAAGAGTAAAATTAATAGAAAACAATTAATATGTTTAAAAAGAAATGGCAACATATTTTTTTTATTGTACAAAATCATTTACAAAATATTCTAGTTGTTTCTAATTATTAGTTATTTCTTAATTTTTTACTATATTGACATGGTATTGTAAATATATTTTCATTTAATTGTAAATATGTTTAATTTTTTTTGAAAATATATTTAAATTTCATTTATGTGATGATGGGTGTGGAGTTCAAAGAAGGATTTATTGAGGATAACTTTTAGATTAATAAATAAATAATATATGGTATAAACTTATTTTGAATTTTTGAATTATTTCAAATATATATTTTATTTTAATAGGAGGTGGAAATTGGAATTGAAATATTGAAAATTTTAAAAACATACCTTGTTGATATTATAATATGGTGGTTGTTATAGCCTCTCATGACCGGACCTAGTGTGACAACCATATAGAGATTTCTATAAGTTATAGCGATGTACCAATAATGACTATCAAAAGTGATCATTTTTTCACTACTAACACCATCAAGGATCAATTTTATTAGTCACTAATGGTTTTGTTTGTTATTACTTCCAAGATTTATGACCTATGTGAGATCTACTCACAACTTGGGGATTGTAATGCTTAAGGTTTTTTATTAGCGATAGTTTCTTCTGGAGGCATATTTCCCAACCAGTGATATACGTAGTCAGAGATGATCATGGAAACAACTGGTAAAAACCGGAGGATGCTTAAGGGCTGAAGAAACAACCAAAAAAACCTTTAAATACTATGATTTTCTATCTATAGAATTTTTTATCCTTCTTTTTTAATATGTAATTTTTTGATCATGTGACGTACATTTGTAGAGAATAAATAAAAATGTGTAGCACCTTCTCACATGGATGAAGGCACCTCAACAAACAACATAAAATCATTATACTATTTCATTTTTCTTCTTCACTTTTTGTTTGCTTTATTTTATGGGAGTTTTTTCCCAGAAAAGTGGTTTCAAAACCATCTAGGGTGAAACAATGAGGAGTGTAGAATCACTAATACAAAACAGGTCTTTAATAGTGCTAGGAAAAAGGACTGATAAAGGTTACCCTTTATTAGGGATTTTTTTAGTACTGATAAAATGTAACATTTATCAGCACTTTTTAACCCAGATAAAGGGTAACATCTTTTATTGCTTTGGTTTCACACAAATAAATGGTACCCTTTATTAGAGATTTATTTTTACCATAATTAAAGGATTCCCTTTAACACCACTTAATTTTTAGCGTTGATAAAATGTATCTTTTATACATGCTTTTTAATACTGATAAAGATCCCGAATAAAATTAAATAATTAAACAAATAAAAATAAAAACTAAGTAGATTAAAAAATACATTAAAATTTTTATTAATTAAATAAATATTGATAAAAAATAATAAAATAATATACATATAAAAATATTATAAATACTAATAAATAGTATATATTAAATATATAAAAATAAAAAATGAAATAATTAATCAAATAAAACATAAAAAATTTTAAATTAATAAAAATGTTAAACATTTTATTAATTAAATATTGATTGATAAAAATGAATAAATTTAATATATATATATATTAAATATTAATAAATAAGATATATTAAATAGACATTTATAAATTGAATAAATTATAATATAATTAACCAAAAAATAGAGAATGAATAAATTGTAATAATTAAACAAAAAAATTAAAATGAATAAATTGTTATAATTAAACAAAACAAATTAACGGATTAAATTACTACATTATTAAAAAAATTATTAATGAAACAATTATTAATAAAAATGATTACATTTAATATTCATATATTAATTATAAATAGTAACAAATAATATATATTAAAAAATTATAAAATGAATAGAATGTAATAATTAAAAATATATTAATGTCTTATTCATTTTTAAAGGTTTTTATATATAGATATCCATTAATAAATTTAAAATAAAAATGTATTCTTGTATATATATATATATATATATATGAATGTATGTAATATTTCATAAAAATATGATTTATATAGTACAAAATATTTATGTTTTATATTTAATAATTCATATATTTAGTGAAGAATGGTTTATAATTAAAATTTAATATTAATTAAAAATACTAACTAATTGCTCTAATTAATGAATATAATTGAATGATGTTTTATTTTTCAATTTAACATATCAAACATATGTTACATTGATTTTAGATACATATACATAATTAATACATTTTTATATATAACACACATAGATAAATATTTATATAATTAATGAAATATTATATAGAAACATGTATACCTAATATTTATGTAATTTTTTCATATTTTAGTATTCATTTTAGAATTTCATTATAACATGATACATTTAATATATTGTTTATTTAGTATGTAAATTTTATTTATTTATTTTTAATACTATTATAGTTAGGTATTAATTCATTTTCGATATTTTTTATTTTTTATTCATTATTTTTTGGGAATTTAATCATTTTCTATTATTTATTTATATATATATTTATATTTACTATGTTTTAATATTTTCAATATGTACTCACATTTATTTCAACATATATATAAATTTGTTTAATAATTTATATTTAATTAATAAAACCTATCCATTTTTTCAATATTTGTAAAGTGCACTCATTTTTAATTATTCAATTTCACTCCTTTTTAACATTCATGCATTTAAGATAATATATTCATTAATATTATTAAAAACATATCTATAAATATTTATAAATAAATATATTTCTGAATATATATTTAATATCTTTATAATGTTATATATTTATAATTATAAATAAATAGAAACTATTTTTTAAAAATTATTTACATAAATATAAATAAATTTATTTATTTATTTAAATAATTATCAAAATATAATAAATTTATTTAAATAATTTATTTATTTAATATTTTTATGTTTATATTTATATTTGTTTTTATTTACTATATATATAAAATTATATATATATACAGTTATATAAATATATAAATATATAAATATTAATTTTTAAATATATAAATATACTTAAAATGACTCAATCATGGGTTTTGAAGCCAAACACACGACCCCAAATTTATTCATAACATAAATTGTATAAGAAAGAAGATGGGTCATACAAGGCTTAATTGACCACACAATACTAATAACTCTCATGAGTCCATTTAGATCCCAAATTCCTTAGATAATTTCCTCTGCCATTTGGGTATCAACCTCCCCAAAGTTTCATGACATCATGGACCTCAATTTCTGCATTCGAGGATGATTTAGAGGAGTACCTAGGAATAGATAAAATCTTTAATTTCCATGATAAATCTCTAAAGTTTTTTTTTGGGTTAGCTCGTAGTCCATCTTAAATGTTAATAGATAGAAACTTACATACCATTAAATAATCATTAAAGAAAAATAAATTAAGCTCTATCAAAGAATAAATAAATTCAAGCATTGAAAGAAACCAAACTACTACTTCCTTCCTAAGACCCTCAGTTGGTCTTTCACCCTCTTGATCCTCTTGAGCAATGATACTAGAGTTTTTTCATCGTGCATTATCACATTCATGATTTGATTCCTTACCAAAAGAGGCAGATTCCTTCTTTATTCAATTATTAAATTGGTGTGGATAAGAAAACTCTACTTTTTCCACAACACTTTGATGTACAACCTACGGGAGTATGACCTACGGAGAATTGAAACCTGGAGGTTTAAGTCATTAGGATTTCTTAGGGGTGAACAATTGGAATCCCTCTACATCCACAAATTTTTTACTCCCTTTACAAATCCTTGATACAATAATATTTTCCTTCCATAAATATTGGTCAACCAATTCCTGAGCACCATCTGCATCAATGGATTGAGCGTCCATTAGTCCATCATCATGTTTACTATCAAAACCTTGGTGTTCACCCAATTTCCTTCTTTCCATTCCCTTCAGAGTAGTGGTCATTAATTCTATTGTTGTAGTTGTAACTATAGAATTGACAATTAATATTGACTTATAATCATATCCACTCTGTGGAATGGGACCAAGATTTCTAAAAATCTTGAAATCATGCTGGAAAAAATCCTTGGATTCAGATATAGATATTTCATTACCCTTAGTGGATTTAGGGTATTCTCCATAAGGTGATGCATTGTCTCTATATTAAGTCAATTCCTTATCACTATGAGATGGTTTTAATTAAATAGGCTCCCAAGTATTGATCTCATCATTGGTATAGGTCGATACCTCTTTAGAAAGATCATCCTATTATCTATTATTATATAAAATATCTAGAGAAGGTCAAACATTAGTACTATCCTTAATCTTAGAGACCAAGTTGTTGTAGCCATCTGTCTTCTACCTTTCAGCTCCAACATCATCGGAAGTAGGATAAACATGATACTATGCACCCAAAACCTTCCTGGACCTTGAATTTCTCCATCTATAGCTAGTTTCCTCATGAACTATAACATTACTCAATGAACAGAATAATCCTTTTTGGGAATAATCAATACTATTGACAAAGGATTGGTATCCAATAAAAAACAATGGAATTTTTCATACCTTATGGTTATATCAAAAATGAATTACTCTATAGACAAGGCCAAAAATTAAATTTGTTTTGAACCAATATCCACATCTACCAAGAAGTGCGAAGAATACCCCAATCGAGTGTCCTCAATTAACCAATCAATTTTGATCGTAGTTCCAATTTCCGAGGCAATTTCAAATAAGATCTAAAGATTCCATAAAATCCAATTCAAACCATAATTGCGGAACCAATCCTAAGTTCTTGTTTTTTACACAGTATACAGATTGAAGAGAGGGTCCCAATCCTGGAGGCACATAGTCCCTTGCTTGGGAGTAATCGAGCCAAACCCCCATGACTTTCGTTGTAGTTATCTAGAGGAGAAGAGGATTTTGAAATCAACCCTCCCAACGGGATTCATTTCCATCCAATGGAATCCCAAAAAAGAGGCTAATATTCGTTCCATGTCATAAGACTTCCAATGTTTTTGACCATAGGGAAACACCACTCTTGCAATGATAAAAAATTCACAAATTAAAAACCCAACAAGTATCAGATCTTGATTGGCACAAATATGGGCCGAATTAAAGAGTCGAAATATTCGTTCATCAACACCATCCTTTCCCAAGGAAAATAATCATTACAAATCCATAGATCTGACTCCATGAGAATGACAGGAGAACGCCTTTGGATTATACAATATCGGCTTTCCCATGTTATTAACTTTATAGGACTCCGATCTGTGAGGAAAGGATGTAGATTATTTAATATCAGCTGACTCCGCATTCAGATTATTTGAGTGAAGACTATGAAGAGATGAAACATCAACCACAATAATTTTGGATTCGTATCTACCTTGAGTAAGAAATGATTCAGCAAAATAATCTCAATTTGAAGATTTCAGGAGCAAAGACCCTATATGCCATCTAGAGAAATTGAGAGTAGCTCCTGTAGAACACCCATATCCTCTTTTAAATATAAAAAAATAATTAAATATATATAAATATAATTATATATATATTTATTTATTTATTTTTATACATATTTATTAAATATATAAATAAATAATTATATATTTAAATAATCATAGAATTATTATAAATATGTTTAAACAATGAATATATCTACTATATTTCTATTTCTATTTCTATTACCATTTATTAAATATATATATAATTATACAAATATATATAATGACATAAATATATTAATATTTACAAAATTATATTAAATATTTTTAAATAATAAATATATTTAATATATTTATATTTATGTATATTTATTAATTATATATGTATTTATATAAATATATATAATGATATAAATATATTTCTAATTATAAATAAATAATTATAAATATATTTACAAATATATTTATCAATTTATATTTACTAAATTTATAAAATTCTATATTTATAATTATAAATAAAGATATATTATTTTTTAAAGTATTTATAAATTTATAAATAATCAATTATATATTTAAATAATTATAAAATTATAATAAATAAATACATAATTATATAAATATATTTACAAAAAAAATCTTTTTATGATTAATTATAAAACGTTTATCAACGCATATTAATTTCGTGCTGATAAAAGGTATCTTTATAACTGATTTCTTTGAATCACTCATAAAAGTGACCCTGATCTATTTAAAGAACTCTAACAAGTCACAATGAGTCCAGATATCTAAATCTTTTCATGGAATCCACCTCCTACTAGAAATCATCCTCATCAAATCCACTATTGAATCAAGGATTGAATTAGGGCTCAAACAAATACATAGATCGAATCCAATGCTCAAATGAATCAAGTATCGAATGAACCGAAGGCTCGAACGAATCCTCGCTTTCAAAATATATCTATTTTCTCTTAGATGAATGAATTCATTAATCCAAGCTATGCTAATTTTTATCCTCCTCCCCAATTATTTCTTTCTTTTTGGTGATATCTATTTGCTTTTTATCTTCTTTATCTCTTATTATTCATTATCTATCACTAATTTCCTTTATAATTGGTGGTTTCTATGATTTTGGTTTTTTACTAACCCTTTAAGGGATTTTCCTACCTATACTATATTAAGACTTCCACACACCAATTTAATCCATTTTGGTATGTTGCTCCATTCACATTCCATTAAATGTGGAATGATGAATGATTGCATCTTTTAAATACATGTTTTTATTTGAATTATAATTAATTTCCAATTTAACTATTAATTTGTTCATAAATATCACTAGATACATATTTTATAAATTTATCTTCTAGGTTCTTACAATATTTTATATAAACAATTCTTATGTTGTCATTTTGTAATAATTGTCTCATATATCTAGTCTGAAATAATATATTTAGACTTTAATTATACATGAAACTATAATATTTTGAAATTATGTCTTTACTACTATGAATAATGGAAATAAGAGGCATTGTAATATTAGTTTATACATAATATTTTCAAGTAATCATTATAAAATAAACATTGATTTTGTATCCTTCTTTAAGAAAAAAAAACTATTCTAATTATACATTTCCAATTATCCATGCTAGCATTAATATAATATCAATGAATTTTAAAAACCACATACATTATATTGGGTTTATTATATGATATCACATAAATTAAAGAAAAAAGTTCACTAGAATGTTCATGTTGTGATACATCTATATTTGTCGTTATTAATAAAAAATTTAACACTAAAGTCAAATGAAGTATTTTCATCATTGAAACCAATAAGATCATGTGCATTCAACATATTAACAATATAATGAGAACGACATGAACAATAACACCCACTATGTATTATTATTTTAATAATTTGTATAGTATATACTATTCTAATTGTACTCATTTTAATCATGAGGATAAATATTTCTTCATCTCATTAATATAAGTCATGTTGTTTTCTAAAATTAATATATCATTGGTATTGATACACATAATAACTTATTATTATTTTATGAACATTAAAAAAGTATTTTTATCAATATTATCAGGTAAAAACCCATTTGATAAAATAATAGAATCATACATGTCATGTTGTTTATGAGTTTATTTAAGACCATAAGAATGTTTAACTAATTTACATATTTTCAGTTAGATATTTTATATAGAAAACATTCATATTATTTCTTGTAAATATCTTTATTTATATTTCCATTTAAAAATATATTTTTAACACATGTTTAATGCACAAAAATGATTTATCAAAATTAAATAAAAATGATATCTTTATTTTTGTAATTTGAACTAAATGAGTATAAGTATCAAAATAACCAATCCATTACGTTTTTTAAACTTTTGATTACTAATATATCTTTAAAAACTTTAATTTTACTATAATTTTCATACATAATTCTAAGTACAAATTTACAAACAATATGATTTTAATATTTTTGAAAATTTTCAAATATGAATGTATTAATTCACATAATAGAATCTATTTCATCATTAAATGATTCTTTCTAGAAAACAATAAATTTGGAAGACAATTCTTCGTTTTATAACTTGATATCATCATCTATGGTTAGAACAATAGGATATTTTTTTATAATATTATTATGTTGATATCTATTAATAAGGAAAATTAAAGATTTGAAATATATTAATTCAAGATAAGGATGTTTCTGATTTCTAGGTCTTGTACTTCATTTAGGTTCAACTCAACAATCATATTTATTCTCTACCATTATATCTTAACTAGATGAAACAATATGTCTATGAATATGTGGAATAATTTAAATTTAATTATAATTGTAAAATTGATTCGTAAAAAAGTGTAGAACTCTAGATTAAAAAATGAAATTAGATTCTATTTGGATTATTCTGTATGATTTATTATTATTTTCCATAGAATGGAAATTTATTTAATTTTCTTAGTTTTAGTTTCATTTCATTTAGAAATAAAAACTCTGGAAAATTATAATCACCCCATTTTTTTAAGATAATAAAGTGTTGGTCGGAGTGGACACTCAAGAGGGGAGGTGAATTGAGTTCCAATTAAAATTTTGGTTAAAATATTGTCTAGTTAAAATCCCCTAATTTATAAAATAAGTTAAACTGTAGTGAATCTATACAGATTGTAAATTTTCACTTAGCTTCTCAAAGACTGATTAGATCTCAGTTAGTTTAACCACAAGATCAAACTAAATTTTTAAACTAATCTACTGATTTAAAATAAGTGTAAACACTTGCTAATTTAACTATCAAAGTAGCTTCAAAATAACTTTGTATTTTAAAGTAATAGCAGCGGAATAAATATGATATATGTCATATACATTAAACTTAATTAAAAGATGCATAGCAGATATAACAAGAGGTTCAGTCTCAAGACGAGACTTAGTCCTCTCAAATATATATATATATATATATATATATATATATATATATTTGATCCAAACCCTGGATCGGGGTTAACAACAGTTTTACAAAACTGTCCAGGCCACGTAGGGACCTCTACCTCTGTTCTTTGTGGGAAACAAAACAAAGACCAGGTCACACGAGGACCTCTTCCACAGTTCATGTGGGTAAACAAAGGTTAAGAGAATTTGAGTAAGGATTTTGATATCCTTCAGTTCAGTGTAGGAGACAGTGTGTGTAAAGATATACAGTGTACACTACACTACTAGAAAGTTAATAAATAAATCACGTATAGAAGACAGATGAGAGTTTAGAAAGCTCTAGTGATTATCAATGTAGCTCTGGACTCGTTGGATTCAGCAGGAATGCTTCGGAGTCCTTCTCTGGTTTTTCTGTTGAAAAACAGAGTGTCGTAGTTCATCTTGTCTTCTTCAGAAGTGAGAAGGATGTCTTGATTCGTCGTGTGTTCTTCAGTGGCGTTGGATTGCATTCATGAGAGTTCTTTGAGGGTCTTGCAATCTCTTTCTTGTTCAGCACAGTGCACTTGAGTGTACGTAAGTTCTTCGTGTTGTATCTTCACACTTGCACACCGATTTTCTTCTTCTTTTGTTGTTGCTTATATTCCACGAGTTCTGGCAATATGAATGATTCCCTTTTCATAGGTACGAGATACGGTTTACTGTCATGCCAACAACTAACATTAAATAACATTAATTGCATTAAAAACAACAAATATGACCATTAGCATTATTTAAAATAATATTGACAAAATCTTATGAAACGGTGTCACAGTGATCATGGAAATGGTGTCTTCATCATGGTGTCTGATCACGATGTCAGGTCATGGTGTCTGATTCACGGTGTCTGGTCACGGTGAGTGGTCATGGTGCCTGATTCACAGTGAGTCCTTCACGGTGTCTGGGTCACGGTGAGTCCTTCACGATATCTGGGTCACAGTGAGTCCTTCACGGTGTCTGGGTCACGGTGAGTCCTTCATGGTGTCTGGGTCACGGTGAGTCCTTCATGGTGTCTGGGTACTTAGTCAAATATCTGTATTTGGACTAAGACAGTGATATGCAGAATATGGGTTAAGGTTAATCATTAGATATAATATATGAGAGAATTGTGATCATGCATAAGACTTGTAAAGAGTAATTAACATCCATAAGATTTTTCATTATAAAAACATGATGTGCACTGAAGATCATGATAAATTAACAGTAAAGAGATTTGTGATCATTAAAACATGATTAACATATGAGGAGTCCAACAATCTCCCCCTTTTTGATGATCACAAATCATATATAGGAAGAATATAAAAGACATGTAATATTAAAGATACTAACATAGAAAAAACATTATAGAATAGAGACTTGTATTTTTTCTCCCCCATTTATACTATTATAGAACTGATACCTGAAGGTTTTCTCCCCCTTTTGGGATTATCAAAAAGTAGAGAAAAGGAAATGAAACTCAGCAATTGTAATTAAACAAGGGATTCAGAATACAAAGTACCGGAGAAGTAAAAACTATAAACAAGAAATGACATCCCATCAAAAAGAAAAACAGTCGCTAGACTCTTTAGGGATCCATTTTTTCCTTTCCTTTATCAGCAGCAGGAACTGGTGCTGAAGTAGAAGAAGGCATAAATGTGGTAGATAGCGAGGGTAAGGGTAGACCTTCAAAAACAGATGGAGCCAAAGTAGGAGCAGTAGAATATCAAGGATTAGGATGGTCAAGAATGACTGGCCAGATTTGAGAAAGGGCTTGGCTAATTGTCATGGCAGTGCATGCTAAGGCAGGTAGTCCAGGTCTAAGGGGTGTAGCAGCTGGAGCAACTATAGCAGTACTCTGCACATGAAGATACGACTTTAAAAGATTGATGAAATCAATAATGATTTCACCACCATACTGTATAGCCTTTTCAAAATCATCCTTATTCTCCAGAAATCTATCCAACAATCTGGTGAATTCTGAATGTTTCTGAACTTGAGCTTTAAAAGCTTGAGTCACCGGAAGGATTCTCAGATTTACCACAAGATATCTAAAGTGATCTGTCATATCACTTTTAGAGAAAATCCGGGAAAGATATAAATCTATTTTCTTGGAGATCTCTTGTTGAGCATCATTGGCTATCTTATAATGAATCCTAACCAAGTCCAATGCTCTATCACTGTTCTTAATTACTTCTAACACAGAAGATAGATCCAAGCCACTGAAGTCATTCTGAAATTCTACCTCAATTATGGATCTCATCATAGAATCATCCAAAGAAGCTGTGGAGGTCTGACCAGAAACATGTGTAGCCTTGACCGCTTCGGTTAGAACTTTGAGCTATTTCAGAACCTTTTTCAGACATCCAGTGTATTCATCTGTAAGCTTATTCAGAGTTTCCACAAGCTCTCTTCGGCATTCCATCATCTTGGTGTGCCTTTTTCCAATCTTTTCATCAAAACAAAGTAGGTAAGGATGAACTTGAGACACAGTCTCTCTAGCAAGGAGGGAATCAGAAGAGTCAGGAGAAACATCAACTGGTGCAGGGGCAGAAACAGGAGCAGGCTCTGATCTCACAGATAACTCATTCTGCAGACTTGCTACCATACTTTTCATATTTGCAACATCAGCACTTAGCAGCATATTATCTACTTTGACTTCTTGAATTTCTCAGATCATCCTTGGTTGAATATGCAAGATAATATTTTCCAAGAGAATTGATGCATCTTCTTGACATAATTGAGTCACTGGGCGAGGTTGAGTGGAGACAATTTTCTCAAATCCAGCTAACAAAGTCTCGCAAAAAACTTTCAGGTCATCTTTGGTTACAAAGGAGTGAAGCTCATGTAAGGATGCAGGTAAAGGTAGAGGTTCAGATTCTGGTTGAGGGTCAGAGTCATCTTCAGACTCAAGTTCTGATCTAGATTGAGGTTGGGGCTCTGGTTCTGGTTCTGAACGAGCTAAGGACTTTAGTTGAAACAAAGAAGAAAGATCCATTCCTGTTGCAGTCACTTGCCGTGACTCATTCACATCATAAAATCTTGGGAACTCATACCGAGAGTGCATAGAGAAAGTGACAAAAGGTTGAGAAGCTTCAGCAGATCCAACTTCCACAATATCAAGATTTCGAGTTTCCTCCCCCTCAACTTGTGCTTCCCTTTCAGATTCTTAAGGTTCAGGAACATGGAAAAGATCCACAAGATCATCCCTAATCTCTTCAGCAAACTTATGCCTTGCCAGATGAAAGGTAATTTCCATTCTTTCTTCAGTAGATGGAATAATCTCAGGAACCGATTGTTCCACTGCATAAGCTTCCAAACTTGCTTCTTTCTCAACAGAAAGAGTCTCTTCAACAAAATCTGCCTCAAAGGTTTCTTGTTGTTCTGATCCAGGAAAAACCAATTTCCTTGCAGTATTGGGATGAGCTTCTTCCTCATGAAGAACATCTGAAGGATCCTTAGTCCTTTCCTTTTCAACAACAACTTCCTCTCCTTGAGATATTTCAGCAGGGATAACAGTAGGGATAATAGCCCTTTCCTCTTCAACAGGAACTGTTTCTATTGGAGGTATTACAGATTCTTCTCTAGGTGGAACTTCAGCTGTTACTTCTTCTTGTTCTTCTTCTTCTGAATACTCAGCCACTTCATCTGGTTCCAAACCAAGATCGGCTAGGTTCTTAGGCCTTCTTGGATAGTCAACATGATTAAACTTTTTATACAGTTGATCACTATCCTCAACCCATTTCTTTTTCCAGGGATTCCAGCTAATCTTCATCATTATGATGATAGGCATGGATAGGCAGAAATCAAGGTCCTCTAATTTTTCTTCATTCGTTCCAACCATCCCTTTTGCAACTAACATGGCTGAAATAATCCTTGAATAAAACAGGGAGGTGGATTTGGAAGTTACTTTGATCAGCTCACAGATATGGTTGATAACATACTTACACATATTGATCTTATGGCCATTCTTCAATAGGTGAATCAGGAACACATTCTGATACATCATCACAACAAAATCTCCTTTTCTTGGACTAACCAAATTCTGAACGAACTTGAACAGAAGTCTTGTCTTCCCATCCAATTCAGCAGCTATGGACCTTCGCTTGGTCTCATTTCCAGTTAGAGTTTCCAAAGCGGTTTCCAGGTCAAAGATGTCAGTTGTTGGAGGAGGGTCTCTCTGGTAATCTTCACATACTCCTTCATGTGGAATTCTTAGGCATGCAGCCCACAACCTTGAAGAGAAAGATAACTTCTGACCATTGATCCAGCTGGTCACCAAAAAGCTTTCTCCAAACTCAAAATAGAGCTTCACATACTGATAGAATTGAGATACAAGACTCGGTTAAATCGGTCTATTCAGTCGAGTGAACCATTCAATCCATCCTTCTTCATTTAAAACTTTCAAAACTAATGATCTGCTAGACAACAGCCATTATGGGGAAACTTCTTTTTCAGGTAAAACGGTACAGCTTACCAGGATTGGGTTTAGAGGTCCTTCGAGAGCTATCCTCGGTATCCTCTTTTGTTTCTTAGATCGGCGCTTCTCAGACGAGGGTGAAGATGGACGCTTCATCCTTGGAATTCACTAATGGATCGAGTGAGAGGGAAGAGAAGGTTCAGGAGATAATTCAGGCAGGGAATCGAATGAAACCCTTAAGTTTTATCATTTGGGAATGTCAAACGTCATAAAAACACAAATGCGGGAAATCAAATAGAGGTGACATAAAAATTACTGCGATACGGGTAAAAATAAAATAAACATAAACATAATTCTCACGGTGAGACCGTGAGTAGGTATTATGGTGAGACAGAAAACTAGTCATCATGGTGAGACAGTTTATAGTCATCACGGTGAGACAGTGAGCATTTTATATAGTCACGATTAGACAGTGAGTTGCCAGACCGTGAGCATAAAATAGTAACTTAGAAACAGTAAGTATGAAACCGTAAGGTAAAGTATAGTAAAGTATTAAACATTAAGATTAGTAAGATATTCATTTATGATTATTCATACCATGATCATGTATGATTTATTCTAATCTTTTAGGAATTTAGTGGTTTAGTGAATATATCAGCAAGTTGGTATTTAGTACCAATGAATTCCAAAGTGATATCACCTTTTTGATAATGATCCCTAAAAAAGTGATGTCTTACATCAATATGTTTTGTCCTAGAATGAGAAACAAGATTCTTAGAAATATTAATAGCACTTGTGTTGTCACAATTTATTGAGACATGTCTGAATTGATATCCATAGTCTAGTAATGTTTGTTTCATCCACAAAATTTGTGCACAACAACTTCCAGCAGCTATGTATTCATCTTCTGCAGTTGACAATGCAACAAAATTTTGTTTCTTACTACACCATGATACTAGTGACTTGCCTAAAAGATGACGTGTTCCAGAGGTTCTTTTTCTTTCTAGATTACATCCATAAAATTCAGCATCCGAATAACTAACTAATTCAAATGATTGTCCTTTGGGATAGAACAGTCCTAGATTCGGAGTATGCTTGAGGTATTTAAAAATTCTTTTTACAGCATTTAAATTTGAATCTTTAGGGTTTTCTTGAAAATAAGCACACATACACACACTAAACATAATATCAGGACGACTAGCAGTCAGGTAGAGTAGAATTACAATCATTCCTCTATAAGTGGTTTGATCAACAGATTTACCATTTTCATCAAGATCCATCTTGCATGTGGTACTCATGGGAGTGTCACTACTTTTTTATGCTACCCAATCCAAAACGTTTTAAAAGATATCTAGTATATTTACTTTGAGTTAAAATAATTCCATCATAATTTTTAAATATTTGAAAACCAAGAAAGAATTTAAGTTCACCCATTAAACTCATTTCAAATTCATTTTGCATCATTTTAGAAAAATCAGTACATAATGTAGTTTTTGAAGATCCAAAAAAAAATATCATCTACATAAATTTGTACAACTAAAAAATCATTTGAAATTAGTTTTATAAACAGAGTAAGATCATCTATTCCTTTTATAAAACCTTTAGAAATTAGAAAAGTTCTTAATCTATCGTACCAAGCTCTTGGAGCTTGTTTTAAACCATATAATGTTTTTGATAGTTTGAAAATATGATTTGTAAAATGAGGGTTGAAAAACCAGGTGGTTTTTCAACAAAAACATCCTCAGCAATATATCCATTTAAGAATGCACTCTTGACATCCATTTGATATAGTTTTAAATTTAGATGTGCAGCATAAGCAGGTAAAATCCTAATAGCTTCTAATCTGGCTACTGGAGAAAAAGTCTCCTCATAGTCAATAACTTCTTCTTGACTATAGCCTTGTGCAACTAGTCTAGCTTTATTTCTAACTATGTTTCCGGATTTATCTACTTTATTTCTAAACACCCATTTTGTGCCTATTGTGAAAGTGTCCTTAGATCATTCAAGAAGATTCCAAACTTTATTTATTTCAAACTGATTGAGTTCTTATTACATAGAAATTACCCAAAATTCAACATTAATAGAATCATCAATGTTTTTAGGTTCAAGCTGTGACAAGAAGGCTTGTTGTTCAACCTGATTTATAAGAGAAGCTCTAGTATGTGTCCCTCTATCAAGATTTCCTACAACAGCATCTAAAGGATGATTCTTTAGAATTCTAGTTTATTTAGTAAAGGTAGGACTAGAAATTTCAGGTTCATCAACAGGTTGGGAATCAACAAGAGTAGGTTCTGGAAAATTTCCAGAAATGGCTGTCTTTATAGCAGGTTCATTTGATTCGTCACTGAGGTTCAGAACAGATATATCTTCTTCAAGATTTTCAAGAGAGATTTTAGGCTCATGTGGATCAGTTTCATCAAACTTGATGTGAACAGATTCTTCCACACACTTGGTTCTCTTATTGAAAACTCTATAGGCTTTACAAGAAATAGAATAACCTAGGAAAATTCCTTCATAACTCTTGGATGCAAACTTGTCAAGATTATCTTTCGTATTAAGAATAAAGACTTTGCAGCCAAAGACTTTGAAGTAGTTAACCTTGGTTTTCCTATAGTTCCACAACTCATAAGGGGTCCTCTTAAGAACAGGTCTGATTAAGACTCTATTGATAATATAACTAGCTGTATTTACAGCTTCATCCCAAAAATAAACAGGTAGTTCATACTCATTGAGCATGGTCCTAGCAATTTTATGAAGGGTTCTATTTCTCCTTTCTACTACACCACTTTGCTGAGGTGTTTTAGGGGCAGAGAAATTGTGACTATAGCCACTGTGTGAGTAGTAGGATTCAAATTCATGATTCTCAAACTCACGACCATGATCACTTCTCAATGTTTTAATCTTAAGTTCACTAAGTTTCTCTACAAATTTGGAGTATTTAACAAATTAAGAACAAGCTTAACTTTTGTGAGCTAGAAAATATACCCAAGTATATCTAGAAAAGTCATCTACTAAGACATAGACATAGTGCTTCCCATTTAAGCTAGAAACTCTAGATGGTCCAAACAAATCCATGTGAACCAACTCGAGAGGTTGAGAAGTTGAGACTTCTTTCTTTGGTTTGAAAGAGATTTTGTGTTGCTTTCCCTTTTGACAGGGATTACAAACTTTGTCATTTAGAAACTCAAGTTTGGGTAGGTCTTTCACTAAGTTCTTCCTAGTAAGTTTTCTAAGTGAGTGTATATTGCAGTGTCCTAGACTTCTATGCCAAATCCAAGACTCTTTATGAAAAGCACTTAAACAAGTAATATTTTTCATGGATAAAGAATTTAAATCAACAACATAGACATTTTCATTTCGCATGGGAAAAAATACTAAATCATTTTTAGAATTAAAAACATTGCAAGAATCATTTTCAAATTTAACATTAAAACCATCATCACATAACTGAGAAATACTTAACAGATTATATAGTCCATCAAAAAATAAAACTTTAGAAATTAATACTGAGTCGGTGTTACTAATCTGGCCTAAGACGATGATTTTCCCTTTTGAATTGTCACCAAAGGTGACAAAACCTCCATCAATTCGGACTAAGATTTTAAAGCATGACAAGTATGCAGACATATGCCTTGAACATGCACTGTCCAACAACCAGGTCTTCCTACAGGAGCTCTTTAAGAAGGTTTCCTACAAAATAGATTTAGATAGGAAATGATTTTGGTACCCAGATCTTCTTGGGTCCAGACAGGTTAGCAATCAAAGCTTTTTCTACCCAAATTTGTCTTATGGGTCTCATGAAATTTGTAGAATCAACAAACTTTGAAAGATAAACCTTATTAGATCCATAACTATGAATATAACTAGTTGAAGCATATAAATGTCCAGAACTAGATTCAGCAGCATTCTGTCCAGATTTAGGAATAAATCTATTTTTAGTAAACTGTCTCTGTCCAGGTTTGTAGCCTATTCCAGTAGTGTATTTTGGTGAAACTTTCTTTACTATCATTTGAGTTAGTGTATCCTTTCCATTTGTGAATTTCTCTAAATCCTTTCTGAGTTTCTCATTAGAAATTTTCAGTTCAGTGTTCTCCTTTAACAGTTGATAATTTTTCTCTTTTTCAATAGTAAGTTCAGTTTTAAAAGTAGTAGTGAGAGCATGTTGTTTCTTTAATGATTTTATTTATCCTTAAGTTCATTGCATGTCTCTTCCAGCATATTACAATATTCAAACAATTCCTCACTAGTCATGTTTTCAGAATCAGAATCAGATTCTGCACTATCTTTAGAATAATAAGAATTTAAAGCAGGAGTATCTGGGGTTACCTCAGATGTGTTTTCCATAAAGCACATGTTTTCCTTATTTCTGGTTTCAGTCTCATAAGCTTCAGATTCACTGGAGCTATCCTCAGAAGCGCTCCAAGTAGCCTTCATATCCTTTTTGTACTTACTGTCCTTGTAATCATATTTCTTCTTGAATTTGAGCTTTGGGCAGTCTGCTTTAATATGACATTTTCTTTTGCACTCATAACAGACAACTTCATCACTTTTATCTGGCTTTTTCCAATCCTTCTTCCAATGTCCCTTATTGTCATACTTTCCTTTGTAATTTGATTTTATGAAGAATTTCTTATTTCTATAAAATTTCTTAAACATTCTAGCTATCTGATCCATTTCAGCATTACTATCAGAGTCTGAATTTTCACTGGTTGAACTGTCAGTAGGTAGTTGAGCTTTATCTTTGTCCATTCTCTTTGAATCAGTAGTCTTGAAAGCCACTGATTTCCTTTTAGGATCATCATCTTCCTCTTTATTCACCTTGAGTTCTTCCTCATACATCATAATCTTACCAATGAGTTCTTTAACAGGTAGAGCAGCAATGTCACATGACTCTCTGATTGAAACAGATGTGCCTCTCCATCGGTCTGGTAAACATCTCAAGATTCTTATAATTTGTTCCTTTGCTGGAACAGCTTTTCCAAGTGAATTCATTGTATTGACTATCTCATTAAACCTGAGATACATGTCAGAAATAGGTTCATCAGTTTTCATTTTAAAATTATCATATTTAATTGTATAAGTATTTAATCTCATTTCTTTAATGTTGGTTGTTGCCTCATGAGAATCACCCAAGGTATCCCAAATTTCAAACGCAGTTTTACAAGCAGAAATTCTGTTAAACTCTTCATCTCCTAAAGCACAGTACATGGCATTCATGGCTTTACAATTATTATTGTAAGCAGTCATTGTAGGTTCATCCCAAGTGGAGCTAGCAGTAGTGGGATGTTTATATGCTAATTCTACGGCAGTCCAAATATCAAAACCTATGCTTTCTAAATGAATTTTCATTTTAAGTTTCCACTAAGCATAGTTTGTACCATTGAATAAAGGTGGCCTGTTAGTAGCAGCACCCTCTAGTCTATTATCCATAACTATATTTTTTAAAGACAATTTAAAGAGATAAAAATTTATAACTAACAGAAATTTTAGATCTTTAAAGATGCAACTAAAATCACAGTTGAAAAACAGAGTATTTCAAAAATCTTTGAACAAAAAAATAACCCTCTGATACCAAATTTTGGTCGGATTGGACACTCAAGAGGGGGGTGAATTGAGTTCCAATTAAAATTTCTGTTCAAATATTTTCTAGTTAAAATCCCCCGATTTATAAAATAAGTTAAACTGTAGTGAATCTATATAGATTGTAAATGTTCACTTAGCTTCTCAAAGATTGATTAGATCTCAATTAGTTTAACCACAAGATCAAACTAACTTTTGAAACTAATCTACTGATTTACAATAAGTGTAAACACATGCTAATTTAACTATCAAAGTAGCTTAAAAATAATTTTGTATTTTAAAGTAATAGTAGCGGAATAAATATGATATATTTCATATACATTAAACTTAATTAAAAGATGAAAAACAGATATAACAAGAGGTTCAGTCTCAAGCCGAGACTTATTCCTCTCAAATATATATATATAAATTTGGTCCACACCCTGGATCGGGGTTAACAACTGTTTTACAAAACATTCCAGGCCACGTAAGGACCTCTACCACTATTCATTGTGGGAAACAAAACAAATACCAGGTCACACAAGGACCTCTTCCACAGTTGACGTGGGTAAACAAAGGTTAAGAGAATTTGAGTGAGGATTTTGATATCCTTCAGTTCATTGCAAGAGATAGTGCGTGTAAAGATATACAGAGTACACCACACTGCTCGAAAGTTAATAAATAAATCAAGTAGAGAAGTTAGATGAGAGTTTATAAAGCTCTAGTGATTATCAATGTAGCTCTGGACTCGTTGGATTCAGCAGGAATGCTTCGGAGTCCTTATCTGGTTTTTCTGTTGAAAAACAAAGTGTCGTAGTTCAGATTTTCTTCTTCAGAAGTGAGAAGGATTTCTTGATTCGTCGTGTGTTCTTCAGTGGAATTGGATTGCATTCATGAGAGTTCTTCTAGGGTCTTGAAATCTTCTTCTTGTTCAGCATAGTTCACTTGAGTGTACGTAAGTTCTTCGTGTTGTATCTTCACACTTGCACACCGCTTTTCTTCTTCTTTCGTTGTTTATTATATTCCACGAGTTCTGGTAGTAGGAATGATTCCCTTTTCATAGGTATAAGATACGGTTTCTTGTCATTCCAACAACTAACATTAAATAACATTAATTTCATTAAAAACAACAAATATGACCGTTAGCATTATTTAAAATAATATTGACAAAATCTTAAGAAACGGTGTCACAGTGATCATGGAAATGGTGTCTTCTTCACGGTGTCTAATCACGGTGTCTGTTCATGCTTTCTGATTCATGGTGTCTAGTCACGGTGAGTGGTCATGGTGTCTGATTCATGGTGAGTCCTTCACGGTGTCTGGGTCACGGTGAGTCCTTCACGGTGTCTGGGTCACGGTGAGTCCTTCACGGTTTCTGGGTCACGGTGAGTCCTTCATGGTGTCTGGGTCACGGTGAGTCCTTCACGGTGTCTGGGTACTTAGACAAATATCTGTATTTGGACTAAGACAGTGATATGCAGAATATGGGTTAAGGTTAATCATTAGAGATAATATATGAGAGAATTGTGATCATGCATAAGACGTGTAAAGAGTAATTAACATCCATAAGATTTTTTATTATACAAACATGATGTACACTGAAGATCAAGATAAATTAACAGTAAAGAGATTTGTGATCATTAAAACATGATTAACACATGAGGAGTCCAACATAAAGGTTTGGTCTCATCCTCATAAACTTCATCTCTCAAACATATTTTATTAATTATTTCTTCTTGAGACTCATCCCCCATATCTTTTACATTGTTTGAACTACTTTGAGTAGTTGTTATAAAAAATGATCACTGGTACCTGGTAAGGGATGACTATTGATCATATTAGTTTAAGTAACATAGGTGTGTGTCCCAAAGAGATGGGGCTGAGTATCAAGAAACAAAAATAAATAATAACAATTTGGGAGATAAAGTCGATGAGGACAAAAGTTGTCTATAACTTTCACCTTTGGATGAATTCATCGGATAACACCAAAAAATAATGGAGTAATTATTTTCTTAAATTAAATTACCCATTTCCTTCAAATCGTATTGAAATTATTTTAAACTATCAAATGTTGGGTTCCCCATATTAGAATTATCTATAACTTTCTCCTTTGATAATTAATATATTATGTGTATTTATTTATTTATTGTACAAAATGAATATGTTATGAACCAAATATGATGGATATGAATCGATAATGGATGCACGTTAATCATTTGAAAAAAGAGCGTAATTATGTATTTAAAAATTTTGTCAAGTTTTCAATAGAGCGTGCATAAGACCGGTCTCAAATAATTTGTTCATGTTTACATAATTTTTATTCAAGGAAAATTAGTTTGAATGATTTGGAACAAAATTTTATTTTTTTAGGGAATAGGTAAGATCTAAAAATGTTGTACAAAATGTAGGAGAAAACTAAATGTCCACATCAATTAGGATGATATTGTAGTTTATGGATCATTTGATATGAATACTACTGTAAATGGTGATGGAGATAACATGGAATAAATTACAATAGTAGTTAAAGATGACCTTTATGATTATCCAAAGTTGTTTGAGAATTTAAATATCTATTCTAAGAGACAATTTTATACTAGTTGTATTAAATACACAACATATTAAATTATGTAAAAGTTATTGAATTTGAAATAATGAAGTGGATGGATCGACACCAGCTTTATAAAACAACTTGGTCTCTTGAATGATATGACTCCAGAAGAAAATAAACTCCCATTTAAAACATATGATGATTAAATAATTAAACGTTCATTGGTAATGATCTATATAAATATATATATTATTGTCCAAATGATTTCAAATTGTTTTGTAAGGACCATGAATTAATCTTAAAATGACCTAATATTGACCCATATCGATACAAGAAAAATGAATCAATTAATTTGAAATTAGTATTGTACTTTACAATCATTCCATGGTTTAGAATACTAAATGGATGAATGAAACCATGAGACAATTGGAATGGAATACAGATACAAGAATTAAAGATGGGAACCTAAGTCATCTAGCAGATGGTCCTTAGTAAAAGCAAATTGATTATGAGCATCTTGAATTTGGAAATGATCCGAGAAACATTCTTATAGCATTATTTAAAGGTAGAATAAATCTTTTTGGTGTACAGAGTAGTACTCAAAGTACATGGGTCATCATATTAGTAAATTATATCTTTCCGCCATGGTTATGCATGAAGTGAAAATAAATTATGTTTTATCTTCTTATATCTAGACTAAATCAACCCAGTAATGATATTGATTCCTATTTGGATCTATTGATTGAAGGTCGAAAATTTATATGAGATAAAAAATTAATAATGAATCATTATCATTGAATGTGAATAATTCACACTAAGGAATGTGTTTTACGATATGATAAATGAATTTCATGATTATGGAAATTTCTCAGGCTATATAATTAATGGAATTTTGTGATGTCCCATTTGTAAAGAATGTACACACTCAGTTTGGTTGAAAAATTCCTTAAAGACGGTGTTTTTAGGATATCATAAATGTTTACCTAGATGAAATATATACTAATCCAGGAATACAACATTCAATGGGAATACCGAACAAGGTACCAAACTGTCTCTATTAATGGGTGATCAACTTTTTGATAAAGTAAAATAAATTGACACTGCTTTCTGTAAACCATTTTTATAAAACTATAGAAAATTATGTTAGAAAAAGAGATAAATTTTATTTTAATTATTGTATTGAAATTAATTTTACATCATACATTTTCTTGATGTCATACATATAGAAACAAATGTATTTGATAGTGTTATTTGAATGTTTTTAATTTTTCCTAGAAAAACAAAATTTAGAATCAAGGCTAGTTTGGACATGATTTACATGGGGATAACAGAAGAGTTCGAATCAATAAAGGGTAAAGGGTAGACATTTTCCCTCTGATGTCTTACACTCTATCCAAACCGGAAAAATTAGAAACAATTCCTTATTCTTAATAGTGAAAATGTTCTATAGGGGTATTCATAAAATATCAAGAATTTCAGGACAATGAATATTTTGAAGTTATAGGAAATAAAATCATGTGATTTTCATGTTTTGATGCAAGATTTGATTCATGTTGTTTTATGTTACATTCTGACTAAAAATGTACGACATACATTAACCAGACTCTGCTTCTTTTTCAAAGCCATGTCCAGTAATGTTATAGACCCAATAATGTTTCCAATCATGAATAATAAGGTTACAATAATATTATTTGAATATGATATTTTCTTCCCACCCTCATTTATTGACATTATGGTCCACCTTATGGTTCACTTGGTTAGAGGGGTTTATGTTCTCAATCCTTCCAATTACATATGGATGTACCCGATTGAATAATATATGAATATTTTTAAAGGGTATGTCTTGAATCATAGTAAGCCAGAAGATTATATTATAGAATGATATATTGTTGAAGAAGATTTTGAATTCATTACCGATTACCTATTAGATAATAATATCATCAGTCTTTCAATGTCTCATCATAATGAAGTTTTTATGGGTAAATTTATTTTTAGAAGAGATGTTTCTATAATTACCTTTAAAGAGAGTGAGTGAGTTCGCCTTTAAATTTTACATAATAGTGAAGATTTTTATCCATACATTAATGCACAAAAAGAAATTAATAGATTTTTTAATCTATCAATGGATGAAGGATGGATTTAAAATACCCATAATCAATAGTCTATAGGTTGTTTTTGAGATCAAATTTATAAGGAGTTATCTAAAAATTAAAATTCAAATTCCAAAAAACATGAATGGATTTCTATGGGACCAAATGAAAATGTTGTATCTAACACTAGTATTTTTAAAAATGGTTATATGTTCTATAAAAAGAACATAATTACTACAGTACATTGAAAAATAATGATGTTATACTTGTCGTGGAATTGATTCACATACCTCGTTCTAAAGATATAAATAAATTTTTTGGAAATATCTTATATTTTTTCATTGTAAAATAGATATATGAGTGGGATTAAATAACATTTCAAGTCATGATTTTATATTGCAAATGGACTGAAAATAATATTGCAGTGAAATTTGATGAAATTGGATTCGTGAAGGTGAATTGTAGTGTGGTAGGGGAAAAGATCAGTGGTACATAATGGAATAATAAGTAGAGAAATTATTTTATGTCTCATATACATCAAATAATAATTAGTTGAACGTAATACTGGTGACTAAAAAAACTGTAGGGTCAGATGAAAATTACATCGAGGATAATATTTTCATTGGGAGATCCCAATCAGTTCATATAGGTCCCATTGAAGGCAATGTCTTATACATATAGGGTACCAAAAAGAGGTTATTTTGATTCTCGATAGAGGATCCAAATCCATAAAACATTTAAAAACATATTTCAATGATATGGTAAAAGTATTTTTTAATATACTATATTTTTCCTCATAATATCATATATTCTATACTGCAATGACATATTATTGATTAAATGATTGAAAACTCGTAGAAATATTGTATTCTACACATGATGATGTCACCAATCCCATGGAAGAAAAAACTATAACAAAGGAAACCCTTAGAGAATATGTAATGGTAATGTTACTCTATACATTCTCTATTTTACCAAATAATTATATAATGAAAAGTTGATTTAATTTTAATAATTCTTTACAAATTTATTTTATTTTAGATGACTTCTGTCCACATTTCATTCCTTTTTTCAAAATAATATTCCATAGAATTATTCTCCCTCAAAACCGTTTCACCCATACAATGTAGAAATTTATCACTTTACTTCATGTACCCTCTACTACCTTTTTAGAAAGAGAAATGGTGCTACCTCTACTCAATCTTAGAGGAAATCATGATATTTTCATAGAAACTTCATTTTCCATAGAATTAATGTATTATTTCATATTTATGTTTAATTTATTTCTTTTTATTATTACTCACATTTGATTTTTTTCATATACATGTGGATTCTTTTGTTAGAGTTAGGGTGGTTTTTTCAAAGCTACTCATGCTTGTGAGATATTTGACTTCGAGGCTACAAATGAGATAATGAAAACAATGAAATGGGTCAAGAATATATACAACAATCATGAAATTTTTAATTAATACTACTTATTTAATTAATTTTTTCATAATTGTATCTATTATTTGTAAGTTAATTTCCTTATCATATTCATCTATTACTAATTTATTATTTTTCATAGACCTTTTGGGAAGTTATATTTCAATTTTAAATATTTGAAAAAATCCATAAAAGAGATAACATGTTCTTTTCTAATGGAAGAGGAATCCACATGTTTCATGAAACATGAAGTGTTTCTGGGAGCATGAATTTTCTATTCAAATAGAGTAGAACATGATATCTCATTTCTATATTTTTTATGATATTTGAAATAATAATAATATCACATACTCAATCAACTTCACCTCAAAATGATACATAGTGTGCTTGGTATGACTCAGATTGTGTGTTTTTAGTTTATAATTTTCATTTTAGATAAAAACAAACATCGCATACTAAAAAAACAATAAAAAACATTAAGATAGTTTTGATAGTTTATGATAACAATATATAAGTCATATTTAACTTATAGGTATCAGATGCACCTCAATCAGATACATGGTGTTCCTTTTATAACTTCAACTATGTGTTTTAATTTTAAATTGGCATTAATTTTAAATACATAGTGAGAACTGATAAGACACACTCTAATTGCCTTGGTAATTTAGGAAAATGATTTATAAGACTTTTTTAACATGTAGGATTCATTCCCACATCAAACTATCACTTGATGTGGCATGTATGACCCAAAGTGCATGTTTCAAGTTTAAAATTACATTTTAGTAAAAAAAAGATACATAATAAAAAATAAAACAATCATTTTAAATATTTTGAACTTTAGTACAATTATACATAAGTTATTTGGGATGTGTAGATATCATTATAACCTCAATCTGATGCACTATGTGACCAATATAACTCTATGTTCATCTTTTTATTTTAAATTGACATTAATTTTAGTAAAAAGATAACTGAAATACTCAAAACCAAGAAAATACACTTATATTATATTTATACTTTTTGAAAAGGATACATAAATAATTTCTGATGTGTAGGAATCATCCACACCTCAATACAATACATTATGTTCCCAGTATGACTCAAAGTGTCCATTATCAATTTAAAATTGACATTTTATTCAAAACGTGTCACTCACTAAAAACCAAGAAAACACTCTCGAATTTTTATGATAATTTAGTAAAATGATTCATAATTCATTTTTTATGTGTACTAATTAGTCTCACATCAAATCGACACATATTGTGATGATTATAACTCAAAGTATGTTTTTCCAGTTCAAAATGACATTTTAGTAAAAAAGTCAATGACATACTCCAAACTAATAAAACACATTCCAATTTTTATTTTCATACTTTAGTAAAATGATCTATAATTAATTGGATATGTGTGGGAATCATCCTCACATCATTCCAATTAATTTTGTGACTGTTATAACTCCATCTATGTCTTTTAATTTATAATTTTCATTAATTTTAGTAAAAAAGACAACTTACTAACTCAAAACCAAGAAAAAACGTATTTATTATTTTGATACATTTTTTAAAATTATTCATGAGTTATTTTTAATGTTTAGGAATCATTAATGTCTCAATATGATACACAATATTCTCGATATGACTCAAATTGTATATTACAAGTTTAAAATTTGAAATTTTAGTTAAATATGTGTTACTCAATAAAAACAATGAAAAGACACTCAGATTTTCCTTATAATAAATAAAAAATATTTATAATTTATTTGCGACATGTAATAATTAGTATCACATAAAATAGACACACGATTTGAACAATATACTAAAAGTGTCTATTTCTGGTGTAAAAAGACATTTTAATAAAAAATTAGTGTTGTACTTAAACTGAGAAAAAACATTTTTATTTTTTTGATACTTTAATAAAATGATCCATATGTCATTTGGGATGTGTAGGAATCAACTAAACCTCAATACAATGCATGGTGTGACCTATATGACTTCGACAATATTTTTTTATTTAAAATTGACAATAATTTTAGTAAAAAAGACAACTGACATACTCAAAACATAGAAAATGAATTTTGATTATGTTGATATATTAGAAAAACGTTACATAAGTCATTTGTGACATGTATTGATCTATCTCACCAATAATTGATAAATGATGTCCCTGGTATGACTCAAATTTTCTGTTATTAGTTTAAAATTAACATTTAGATCAAAAAGATTCACTTACAAAAAACCAAGAAAATATGCTCATATTGTTTTGATAATTTATTAAAACAACTCATAAGTCATTTTTAACATGTATTAATAAGTCTCAAGTCAAACTCACATGTGATATGATAGGTATGACTCAAAGTTTGTGTTTCCAATTTAAAATGAAAATTTGGTAAAAAAGACATCGGATGTATTCAAATCCAAGAAAACACATTCATATTATTTTGATACTTCAGAAAAATAATCCAAAAATCATTTGGCATATGTAGGAATTATATGCACCTCATTCTGAAAATTGGTATGATCTATATGACTCCATGTTCACCTTTATATTTAAAATTGACATTAATTTTAGTATATAAGACAACATACCTAATGAAAACCATGAAAATGAATTTGGATTGTTTTGATACTCTTTTAAAATAATCCATAGGTAATTTTCTACATGTGTTAATCATATTCACCTCAATCTAATAAACTATGTTCCCAATATAACTCTTGTTTTATGTTATCTATTTAAAATTGAAATTTTAGTTAAAATGTGTCACTCACTTAAAACTGAGAAAACATGCTCATATTGTCTTGAAAATATAGGGAAACGATTCACAAGTCTTTTGTGATGTTTTTGAATCATTATCATGTAAAACCTACACAAAATGTGATCAGTATGACTCAATGTGTGTTTAAATTTTGGGGCCATGGGTCTTATGACCATGATCGAGCCTTCTTGCTTATGACTCAATGTGTGTTTTTATAATTTAAAATGACATTTTAGTAAAAAATAAAAGTGACATACTCCAAACCAAGAAAATGCATTCAGGTTGTTTTGATAAATTATAAAAATGATCAATATGTCATTTGGGATTTATAGGAATCAGCATCACCTCAATATGATGCACGTTGTGACCCGTATTACTCCAAGTGCATCTTTTCAATATATAAGAGTCATTTTAGTTTAAAACACACATCATATCACAAAAATCTAGAAAATGAGACTAGATTATTTTCTTATCATTCAAACTAATATTAAATTATAAATTTACTTATCATATTTATCTTATAATTATTTAGTTAATTTTCATAGAGATAAAGATTTAATATGAATAAGAAATGGTGTGACGTGTAAGAATCAACCATAACTTAATATGATACATAGTCTTCCTAATATAAATCAAAGTTCAATTTAAAATTAATAATTTTTGTTTAATTTATTACTTTATGTTATTACTAACATAATAATTGTATTCTTACACAAGTGTGTTATTTTTCTCGAGTAGGGGTGATTTTTTCGAAAATAACATGATTTGGGATCAAGGGAAAAAGGAAAAAAGAACATTGATGTTTTTGAATGTATGTAAAAATTTGAACTTAATAATGTAATTGTAGAAACCAATGTTTCAAAGGTATTTTAGATTTTTTTTTCTTGTATTTGTGTTGTAAATTTAATTTCATCTAATGATTTTATTGGTTTTTTATTTTTTTATTTTTTGGTTTTGTTTATGGTACTACATTATGTTGTTACAGTACACTATAGTATGATCCTTTAACAGTTTTATTAAATTTGCTAATAAGAGATACATTTACCATCGCTTTTTAGCACTGATAAAAATAGATTTAGTATTGTTAAAGGCTTTTTTTAGTAGTGAATGTATTCTCGTGACTATAAAATTGTAACTAGTCAGAATTTATTTTTGAATATATATTCTTAATGATCTCAAAAAGATGATTCAAATGATGCAGACAACAAAAAAATTGGATCTAAATGATTTTATATATTTGATTAATGTTAGAATCAATTATACTTATTCAATGAATATTTTTCATCTTTTTTTAAATAAAATTACACTTAAAATGATTTTTCTTTAACTTAATTATTTTTAGTTGGTTTTCTTGTAATTGATGAAAAGTTGATGAACATAACTTTAGTGAATATAAGTTCAAGTTTTATTGTTTCAAAATCTATTGATTTGATGTTTCATGTCGGTTTTCTTTTTTCATTTTGTGGTGTGTTGTAGTGAATAATATTAATTTTATTAGAGGATATAGTATTTTTTTGAATCCATCAGAATATGTATTTGCGGCATCTAATGTCATTATAACTGATTCTCAAATTTTTGAAATTCAAATGTTGGTGGTGTGAACATAATTATTACTCACTACTTCATGTATCTGAATAATGTTATAGTATAAATTTCTTCTAAAATAGATATATGTTTTTTTATGCTTAAAATTTATTTTTTATATGTTCACTTCCATTTTTAGTAGATTTTATTTCTGATAGTTTGTTCTTATAGAATTAAATTGTGAGTATCTTATTATATATTATCTATGTTATCTAATTGAAATTGTTGATCATAAAAATATTGTGTTGCAGATATTTTGGAGTGTGTGAGTGTGGTTTTTGATCAGGTGGTTCAAGAAGGTTTTGCGCCTCAGAAGTAGTTTTTTTCCATCAGGTTGATGAAGATATTTTGTGTCTAGAAATCTATTATCGACCATGGTGTCAGAGAAGCTTCTGGTGGTTGAAGCATGGTGTTTCCGACATTTCGGTTGAGGACCTCTATACTAGGAAAATGATAGATAGAGTCATTCCAAATACTCTTTTTCTACTTTGGGTTAATGTAAATACCTCTTTAATTGGATAGTGTTATCCTTTATTAATATCCATTAAAGGAGTGCATGATTTGATAACTATAAATTTGTGTTTCACTTTAATTTCCACTATGTCAATAAGTATTATACTTATTTATATTTGATTTTTTCTTAAATATTTTATTAATTTATGAATTTATTCATTATTTACATTGGTTTAATCAATTATTAAATTTTTATAACTTTAAATTACTCTGATATGTATGTTCATCAGAAATTTTTTATTACTAGAAAACTAAATACTCTAGTGGGATGGGAAATTTTATGTTTCTTTTGACCAATAAGTTACCCCATCTTCAATTTTTTCCTAACATGTTTATCTCAAATAATATATGATATTAGAGGAGTTATTAATGCTTGAGAGTGAATCTATTCTTATATTTTTAATTTATATTCATCTACTGAATTTTCATATCTCATATTTCATACTCTAGTCATGTGGTAGAGAAATGATTTTTTATTGTGTCACTTCTAGTTGGAACATTATAGAATATTAATCATAGTAATCATCTAATCATTAATGGTGTTTCCAAGATAAAATAAACACTTTATCAATATTAGCATGGATCACTTTCTTATGATGATATTGTTTTCAAATTATATTGAAATAACTTTTTACTTTTACTCGTGATGAAAATATATAACATCAAGAAAATTGAAAAGTCCAGAATACATTACAATTTTCTATTGATTGAAATACCTATAGTAAACTTTCCTTATGTGATATGACTAAGTATATATTGAAGAAGTCGGAGATTACTCACTTTTGAACTTCTAAAGTTCCGGAGACTCATAGAGTTATGTTGAGAGAATACTATCAAGAATAGGATTTTCTACCTGGAAAATTTGTTGTGCATATGCATCAAATATTTATGAAATTTGTTAATGATATTCCATATCTTAGTGATAAGAAATTGGTTAATGATCAGCTGGTAGAGAAAATAGTTGATATAATTATAATGAAGTGGTAATTTAATAGAACTAAAATAGATGGTGTCAAGCACCTTACTAAGGTTGGTTTTGGTGATATTATTAGTACGTTAATAGAGTATGAGAATAATTTGAAAATCTATGCTAAAAAATATAGAAAAAGGAATGGAGTATCTTTTTCTTCTACTTTGGTAATCTTCATTCGAGAGAAATAATTTCAAAGAATATATCTAAGAAGAAATTTAAACATAATTCAACTTTTATTAATACTAATAATAGTGGGAATGAAATTCCGCAACTTTTGAGATGTATGGATAAGATAGTTGGGAAGATGAAATTCTATTATGATTATAGAAAGGATCGAAAGTCTAAGAATAAAAATAAAGATACTTTAAATTGATATGATATGAATGTAAGAAAGTTGGTCGTATTAGACCATATTGTCTAATATTTAAGACTAATGAATGTAAATCTAAATTTTCTTATAATATTACAATAAATAAGAGAATGAAATATTTGGACACTTGGGGTAGAAGTGGTGGAGAAAAAACTTATAATATTTTTTTAGGAGATAGTGATGATATTCAGAAGATTTCTGGATTATATGAAAAAAATATTAAGAATGAGAAATGTCATATAACTAAACATACTATTTAATCACATACATACTCAAATTTGAATTATAACTTTCACAGTTTTTTGGATGATGAATCAAGTTCAAATTCATCAAAAGATTAAAGGGTAACTTTGTCATAAGATGAATAATATAAATCATCATAGGATGAAAAATATAATTCTTTAAAAAATGAGGATGATATGATTATATTTTTAGAATTGAATTGATATCTAAATCTTATTTAAAGGAAAATCACTATGTTTTTATTGGTTTTGAATGTAATAAGGGTATAAGTTTTAAATCTAAGAATATTATTTCAAAACTAATTTCTATTATTTCAAATTTTTCCTCATAATTTATTTCTAAATCTAGTTAGAGTTCAATATTTGATTATCAGAATTTAGTTGTAAAAATAATATATGAAGTTAGTGTAATAAATAAATAAAAATTTTATTTTGACAGGGATAAATTTATTAAGCTAAAGAAAATGTGAAAGTTTCTTGAACATCTTAATGAATGATCTTTATTTCCAATGAATCACATTTTCAGCGTGGTTGTCACCGCATCAGAGGGGTACTCAGTCTGCGGAACCACATCTGGAGGTCAAGGATAAAATCATAGAAACCTAAATATTTTCCACCAATTTGGTGGGGGAGGTGGTCTTCTCCCATATACAGGTATCTAGGGGGAGTATTTGGAGTACATGGTGGCAGCGACATGAGGTTTTTCATCAGAATTAGTGGCGGTGGCCTGTAGTTTGTCTTGGTATCAATGGTCATCAATGACAATGGGATGCCTTTGATGGAACACCAATGGTGGGTCTTAAGGTGACCTTCAATGTAGAGTTGTCAGAAGGGTTCTGGATGTATGTGTCAATGTGAATTAGTGGAGATGGGTTGGGGACTTTGATAAAAATCCATTGGTGGGAGCGCGATGTTCTAGAAGGGAACAGGGTGGCGGGGTCTATGATCAGATGATGATGGTTTCATTTCTAGGTAATGTTAGTGTGGTAGGGTGCATAAAAGTTTCTAATGTTCATGGAATATGGGTCAGTGTTTATTGGGGTTTCATGTCCTTTATCCCAAAAATCCATGTAATGGGTTACCACTACCAAAACAAATAATATGGTTTGTTTGGTTATACAAAAAAAGGGGGCCTCCCCACTACATGAAAAAAATCACATTTTCTGTCAAATTATTTTGTTCCAAAAATTTATCCTTTTTATAAATTTTAAAGAGGATGTCACTATAAAAATAAATGTTCTTTAAATAGAGTTCAAACTTTTGGTTTCCATATTTTTTATTCTAAAAAGATTACATATTTATGATATAGAATATTTGGACAGATATATGTTACGAAAGATTTCTTTATTAATGTAATTGATCCCAAGAAAGTTTGGGTACTAATGTAACATCCCAGATAAATAAGGTATTATAAAATTTTCATATTTATTAATATTTTTGAATTAAATATTAATTTTACATTAAGGGGGACACTATGATCGATGGCGTACCCGATACGCAACCACAGGTTTCTTTGAAATCTTACATTGCACGCTAATAATATAATATTATTATTTTAAATGGTAGTTAATGCCTAGACGTTGTATTGTAAAGAATTAATATAACTAACTAAAATATGATTATCTATGTTTGTTAAATGTTTTTACAATTATCTAATAAAATGTAGGGGCTTAAAATATGAATGAATTTAATTTTAAGCATGAATACTCTAATATTCAGTAAACGGTCGATTTACCGCCTTTTGATGGAGAACCCTCTTTAAATATAGTTTTGGTCATTTGTATACATTATATTTGACCAAATAATATCCTTCTTTATAATGGGGACATCAAAATTTTCTTTTTGTAAATTTTGGGAATTTTTCCAATAAAGTTCATTTTTTAATGAATAGTGAAAATATTGTATTTTAATTCAAATCTGTGATTTAATCTAATTTCTTTATATGGATATATTATATTTTTAATTGGTCTTAAAGTGTAATTATAATATAATTTTACCATTTAATCCAATGTTGGTCATTGGAATTAATTTCACTTTGAAAGTGGACATAAATAAGTCTCAATCTTTTGATAGTTATTGTTTCTTAAAAACACACTTTGTTTTAACAACCTGAATTAATTTTAAATTAATTAATTCCACTTCTATGTTTTGAATTTATCCAAATATACATCATTTTTGAATTTAGAATATCAAATATATCTTAGTCTTAATTTTTGATATTTTTCTGAAAAACATCAATTTTTTGAGGAATAGTGAAAGCACTTAGTAGTAGTTAAAAACCCGACTTTTTCATTTAAATAAAATTTTACCTCTTCTGTAAAAAGAATTTAGAAACTCTGACATACATGGTTGTTATTATTAAGTAAAATTTTATTCAATAAGATGAAAATAATTTTTTGGTGAATAGTAAATTTTGACTTTTATTTACCGCGGTTAAAGGTAAATATGGTAATTAAAGTTAAAAAGAATATTGTAATAATTCCAAATTACCTTAAAACTTTTCCTAACCTTATTTTATGAGTAATGGCCGACCATGTAAATCCTTAGGTCTATTTTGGAACCCCATGGAGACACTTATGAATTATAATGACACTTTAGATTAATTAATTTAATGTAAAGGAAAAAATGACATTAACAAAAATCTTTTAGTAAATTAAATTTTATATGGTGTTATATAAGTAATATTTGTGACTATAAATATTCATTGGAAATATAAGATTATTTCCTACATCATGGTATTTTTTTATAATTTTTAGATATCGAATAAATAAAATTATTTATGACATAATAATGATGCAGTGTTTACCTCATTAATAAACCATTTAAATAAATAAGATTATAAATATTAAAATAAGATCCAAAACTTGTGAAATCATTATTGGATGATTTCATTTCGTTCATTATTCATCTTATATTCGACTTTAATTATTTTTGGAACTTTAGAAACCAAATATCATCATATAATAAAATAATATTATCACACTTTTCTAAAGATCCCCTCCGCCCCCTTATAAAAATCCCTAACTTCTAACCAATTCCACGCACCTATCAAGCATTTAGGCTCATCCAAAATATTCCCAATTAATCTCCATACATCCCTATACTCCTTCTAGAAGACTTACCTTATGTAGAAGGCACTTCAAGAAGTCCTTTTGGTTCGTACCAGGAGAAGTTACCCAAATTAAAGGTAATGGATCCACTTAACTTCATTTCCTTTATTTTACATATCCACCCCCTAAACTCTTTTTATTCCTTTATTTTATAAAAACTCCAGTATACTCAATATACTATGTTGTTGTTTTGATATGTATTTTAACTACACTTATAGACACCTCCATCTAATGGGGGAAGAATATACTGTTTCTGTAGATGGAAAACTAACGCCTCACGAAACGATGATTGTTCGATTATTCCCCTAACACATCTCATGGTGGCCATTAAGATGGAACCATATTTATATATGATATATATTTGGTTTATATTTTCTTTATTCTTCTGTATTTTAAATTTATATCCTACCTTTATGGTTTCTATTATTGGTAAACGCGATAATTTCATTTGAGGAAGTGCGGACAACCGCCCCGTCAAAGTGATATGACTCGTTAATGCCATAAGTTGGACATATATAAGATGGATTTAATGATAATATATATGATATTATACTGTAATTATAATAAAACTACATATCATTATGTTTTAATTCCACTAAAATAAGAAATATAAATGAAAGTAGCGTTCATGCGTACGTACGGCTTACCGTCTCCATGAATGGTGTATTTCATTTATTACCTTCAAATGTCATGTACTATTATAAATACATGTATATAATGGATATATATGATATATATGATATCTAAATCATAAATATAATTCTGGATATAATGAACTTTTGACTATGTGAACAACTTGTAATTATAAGAAGTGCATTTTTGACTCAAGTACAAAATACCGACAAAACGAATGTTATTAACTTAAAAGATTACATAAAGTTTATAACATGTTAATAAGTGATATAAAAGGAATACTAAACTTGAAAAAGGTTCTGAAGCAAGTATAAATTAACTTTAGTGTATTATTCAGGAAGAACAAGGAACAAATGAGTCAAGTCGGACACGAGGTAAGGGATTTTCTTATCTCACTTTTAATTTTTTGAGATTTCCATTGTTCGCCACTTATTAATTTCATGTGGTTTATTGTGTACTACCATTTGATATATATTATCATTATTTTTATTATATTCATGGTATTCTTTGATTCATTTGGTTGATATTATCTTTTGGTCATAGGACTCGATTAATTACAACGTAGTATGGGGTTTTCATCTCACTTTTTATTCCTGTGAGATTCATGCTATATTTTCCACTATTTCATTTTGTGTGTTGTATGTACTACCCATGATTGTAATATTTATGTAATACACTTTCATTTATGGGTATTTACATATTAAATTTATGATCCTTCTTTCATATGGTGTATGTTTCGTATGTTACCAAATCGGTAAGGGAAGCTTTCACCTTCCTCTTTTAAAAGAATTCCTTTTATTATGCCTTTTAATTGACATTATATGTTAGGATATGTTCTTATATATCCTTATTGATGTAAATTTTATTTCCATGTGATGATATACCCTTTTTTCTCTCATGAACTCATTTTCTGAATTTTAATGTGACGTCGTTAGGCTGTCGAATTTCTGTAAGGGAACTTCTTTACCCAATTTCAACTCTTTGGGTTAAACTTCTACTTCTTGAAAATGTCGTGCTATGAATATGTGTGAATTAACTATGATTGTTTTACACTTAATATCCACTTATATTGAGTGTATTTATATTTTTTACACACAATTATGTCACTGATTTATCCTTAATCTAAGGATTCCATCTATATAATGGATTGCGTCTCAATTTACATTTCATTGAGGCTTTATTGTTTTTGTGCACCAATTCACTCTTATATGGTTTATATAATATCTTTTGGAATATTATATCATGAATCCTTTTATTCTCATGATATTATTAAATTTTTATTAAATGTTATTCCTCAATTATTTGTATTCAAGCGTCTCTCATTTTGTTTAAAACTCTTTAACTAAAATATCGTTTTAAATGTTTTAAATATTTATTCTTCTAAATATTTTTCATTAATTTAAATGTTTTCAAAATGGTTTTGGGAATTATTTATATGGAAATTAATGTTTTAAAATGTTAATTCCTTTAAAATCTTCAATGTGGTATGGGGAACTTTGATTCAAAAATCTCTTTATTAAATGTTTTAAATGGTTTTTGAAAATGGTTTGATAAATCATAGTTTACTTCAATATATTGATTTGATATATTGTTTTACTTTATTCTTTTGTTATATGTTATGAATATTTTATGGTTATTGGGAATTGTTTACATATACAGGTGGTTCTGTGATAAACCTAGGGCTGGTGAGCCTGAGATAGCTCTCCAATGCATTGGGTAACGTGACGGAGGTAAATGTGAATGTTTCTCCTAAGAGATTTTTGGAATATATTTTTATGGGTATTCTAAAGTAATTCCCTACATAGTTGTGATAGCTAAAATGTAAGTATGTTATGGATTCTACAAGCTACCTTTATAATTTATGATTTCTATTCATTATTCATAAAATCTTATGTTTTCATGAGGTAAGTAAAAGAGTTCATGTTTTTTATGTATTTATGAACAAATATTTTCTTTATTTGTTTTATAACCCTTACTGATATTTTTATGCTCATACCAAGTTTTGAAATGTTTTCACAGGACTTAAAGATGAATATGGTCAAGGATGGGATCAAGGAAAAGTCATGTTATCTAAAACATGGAACTATACATGACTCTTTTTTTCAAGAGTATTTATTTTATGAAAAATTTCAATACTGGGTAGAATTTTCTACCATAATATTCATGTTGTTATGTAAATGTAATGACCTAATTCTATAAAACTCTAAACCTGAAAATATCCTTAATGTGAATTATTCAAATAATTCAATATTTTTTAATGTTTAAGGTCAGGTCCTTATAGTTGGTATCAGAGATCGGTTTAGACATCTTTAGGGATTATGAGTTTTTGTTGGTCACTTGGTTAGTCCCTATGTCTATTATTTCAGTTAAATCCTTGTTTTATAACTTTTTCAGATCAAGTAAAGTTAGTTAAAAATGGAAGGGGGGATCTCAAATGACATTCCAATCTCTTCCTGAGGACATGCTGGAAATAATTATTGCAAAGTCATGTTCGGATGATTTTGAAACTTTTTCTAGCAAACAAATAATTTTCAAGCAGTTGTTTGAGATATCAAACACCTCCACTATACCTCATTATCATCAAGGATCATGGGTTGTATTTAAAAAAATCCTATTTTCACAATATCTTCATATTTTCAAAAGGGTAAATATTATCAAGGCATTTTCAAATATTTTACCTTATCCTAATATTTTGAAGCATATTATGATATTAAAAAAGGTATTGAAGAAGGAGATCCTTGTGAAACCTATTTATATTTTCTTTTACAATATAGTATCTCAGCAGATACCTATGGTATTTTAAAAGTACCATTAATTTAATGTTTCAACTCAAATTCGGTCCAACTATTTTATAGAAATCATGTTTTATTAGATGTTTTGAAATTATATGTTATACATGATTATTTTCCAAAACTTTTTTTCTGTGAACACCCATATGACCCATGTTGTACAAGGTGTATTTGGATGGAGGAAGAAAATGATTTTGAAGGATCTCTAAATCTTTGTTGCAATCCATGGACCTTCAACCTATGTTAACAAGATGATGATGAAACCAAATGGACACCATGATTAAGGTATGATGTTTTTCATTTTGGGGATCATTTAATTTTATCATATGTTGGTGAAATAAGACTTCAAGAATTAAGATGTAGAGATCATAATAAATTTGGAAGAAAATGAGAGGTATAAGAAAAGCGTTGAGGTTAAAACATGTTAGGGTTATTTTTGAGTTTTATAAAAAGGAAAACCTATAGGATGGGTGACAACCTGTCGCATCTGGTAAGGCCGTAGGAATTGAACCCACAACCGAAGGGTGGAAGGGCGCATCACCTACCACAAGCCTCTGGAAGGGCGCATCACCTACCACAAGCCTACTTGAATTCACTGGTTAGTATGAATTATTATTTTAGTAAAAAGTTTTTATGGAACAAGAATAAGTTGATTTTTGGAACTTATGATTTATCAAATGGATATACTTAGTATATAAAAATGAATTAGTGATTAAGTGATAAAGGTTTTTGTAGAAGACGTTCTCTCTTTTGACGAAACACTATATGCCTAAGGAAGATAAAATACTATGGGATTTCAATTGTGGAATAATGGTTTAAATTTTATTTTGGAAGAATATATGTTTTTATTGTGGACATATGATGATTTATTTTATTTATGAAACTGATTAACGTATCATGGAGAACATGTGATTAGGTTAATTACTTTTCAATATGAGATTTTATGAGTAACTGATGTTATTTAGTGATAAATGATAAGATTTTTCTTGGAAGAATATGTTATTAAATCATTATGAGTTTGGGGTTTTAATCTTAGTTTAAAATTACATTTAATGAATTTTATGGATAGTTGTTTATTAAATGGTCTTGGTTGAACTTTGGGTATTGTTTTACAAATTTTGGAGATTAAGAGTAGTTTTTCTATTTGTAAAAGATTATCCTTTTTGGGTATTATCTGATCTCACACTATCCATTTTTATTTTAGTTAATGTTTAACGAAAAGGGAAATATATAGTTCATATTTTATGGATTATGTTATTCTCAAGAATATTATTCTTGTGCTTTTTATGTGACCAAGTCCTTTTTTTGCTCTTTGTTTGGAGAAAAGATTAGTTTTTGGTAGAAACTTATTAAAGAATGAAACTCTACTTGAAGGTAAGTATATTTACTTATGTTCTTATTCTATGTAGTAAATTAGTTCCTCCAAATTATGAAAAGTAATGTAAAACAAAAACTTTGTTGGTTTACGTTTCCTACTGGGTAATCAAATACCGCTTTACACATCATAAGTTAGTGATTTTTTTGTGGTTAACTTTCTCCTAATCATGTTTTCTATAACTCTCCATTAGAACTTGATCATTTGTTCTCTCTTATATATCCATGTTTTCCTACATGGAATCATAGTACGGGTTATATCAGGTGACCATTGTACTTTTCTTTCTTTCTTTAAAAGTTATAGTTTTACTGACTCTTTTCTGATGTGGGACTTTTAATGAACTTTCCAAGCCCAATTTTAAAATTGTGAGGATGAAAATCCTTAAAAGTGGGGAAGGATGTAACATCCCAGATAAATAAGGAATAAGAAACTTTTCATATTTATTAATATTGGTGAATTAAATAATAATTTTAGATTAAATTGGATGCTATGTTTGATGGCGTACTCGATATGCAACCACGGGTTTATTTGAAATCATACATTGCACAATAATAATATAATATTATTATTTTAAATAGTAGTTAATGCCTAGTCATTGTATTGGTGGGAATTAATAGAACTAACTAAAATATGATTATATATGTTTGTTAAATGTATTTACATTTATCCAATAAAAAAATTAGAGGCTTAATATTTGAATGAATCTAATTTTAAGCATAATCTACATTAAAAGGTCGTTTTACCACCTTTTAATGGAGAAACCTCGTTTAATATAGTTTTGGTCACTTTAATAAATTATAATTGACAAAAAAAATCCTTATTTAGAATGGGGACATTAAAATTTAGTTTGTGTAAATTTTTGGAATTTTTCCGACAAAGTTCATTTTTAATGAATAGTGAAAATATTGTATTTTAATTCAAAACTGCATTTTAATCTAATTTATTTATATGGATAGATTATCTTTTTAATTGGTTTTAAAGTGTATTTATAATATATTTTTACCATTTAATACAATTTTGTTCATTGGAATAAATTTCACTTTGAAAGTGGACATAAACAAGTGTCACTCTTTTGATAATTATTGTTTCTTAAAAACATTCTATTTTTTTAAAAAAAAGAGAATTAATTTTAAATTAATTAATTCCACTTATATATTTTGAATTTATAAAAATATAAATCATTTTTGAATTTGGAATTACAAATATATCTTAGGCTGAATTTTTGGTATTTTTCTGAAAAACATCAATTTTTGATGAATAGTGAATCCACTTTGTAGAAGTTAAAAATGGAATTTTTCATTTAAATGAAATTTTAGAAATTCTGTGAATTGAATTTTGAAAATCTGACATGAATGGTTGTTATTAGTAAGTAAAATTTGGTTCAATAAGATGAAATTTGTTTTTGGTGAATAGTAACCTTTGTCTTTTATTTACCGCGGTTAAAGGCAAATAGGGAAATTCATGGTAAAAATAACATTGTAATAATTAAAAATTACCTTAACACTTGCCCTATCCTTATTGGATGAGTAATGACTGGCCATGGGCATCCTTGGGTCTATTTTGGGACCCTATTGATCCACTTATGAATGATAATGACACTTTAGATTAATTAATTTGATGTAAAGGCAAAAATGAGATATACAAAAATCTTTTAGTAAGTTAAATTTTATATGGTGTTATTTAATTAATCTATTTGACTATAAATATTCATTATAAATATAAAACGATTTTTCAAATCATGGTATTTTTTTTATAATTTTTAGATATCTAATAAATTAAATATTTATGACACAATAAGGATGTAGTGTTTACCTCATTAATAAATCATTTAAATAAATAATATTATAAATATTTAAATAACATCAAAAACTTTTCCAATTCTTATTATATGATTTTATTTTGACAATTATTCATCTTATCTTCGACTATAATGATTTATGGACCTTTAGAAACCGAATATCTTTATATAATAAAATAATATTATCACACATTCCTAAATAGCCCCTCCCCCCTTATAAAAATACCTCACTTATAACCAATTCGACACACCTCTCAAGCCTTTAGGATTGTCCAAAATCTACCCAATTAAGTTCCCTACATCTTTATCATCCTCCTATAAGCCTTACCTTAGGTATAAGGCACTTCATGAAGTCTTTTTGGTCAAACCAAAGAAAGTTACCCAAATTAAAGGTAACAGTTCTACATAACTTATTTTCTTTTATTTTACTTCTCCAACACCTAAACTATTTTTATTCCTTTATTTTATAATAGAACCACTATCCTCAATATAGTAGGATGTTTTTACGAAAAGTATTTTAAATACACTTACACACACCTCCATCTAATGGGCGTAGAACATTCTTTTTCTTTGGATGGAAAACTAACACCTCATGAAACGATGATTGTTCGATTTATCTCTTACCGCCCCTCATGGTGGACATTAAGATGTAACTGTATATATATATGTTATATATTATGTTTATATTTTCTTTTTTTTATTTTACATTTATTTCCAACCTTTATGGTTTCTATTATGGGTAAACACAATAATTTCATTTGATGAAGTGCGGAGTACCGCCCCCTCAAAGTGACATGACTCGTTAATTCCATATGTGGGATGTATAAAGGATAGATTTAATGATATTATATATGATATAATACTGGAATATTAATATACCTATGTATCATTATGTTTTAATTCCATTAAAATAAGAAATATAAATGAAAGTAGCGCTCATGCATACGTACGGATTACCATCTCCATGAACGGTGCATTTCATTTCTTACCTCTAAATGTTAGGTACTATTATAAATACACATATATACTGGATATATATTATATATATGATATCTAAATCATTAATATCATTCTGGATATAAGGAAAATTTGACTATGTGCACAACTTTTAATTATAAGAAGTCCATTTTTGACTCAAGTACCAAATATCGACAAAATGAATGTTATTAACTTAAAAGCTTACATAAAGTTTATAACATGGTAATAAGTGATATAAAAGTAATGATAAACTTGAAAAATTTTCTTAATCAAGTATAAATTAACTTTATTTTATTATTCTGAAAGAACAAGGAACAAACAAGTCAAGTCGGACACTGGGTAAGGGATTTTCTTACCTCACTTTTAATTCCATGAGATTTCCATTGTCCAACACTTATTAATTGGATGTGGTGTACTTTGTACTTCCATTTGATATATATTATCAATATTTTCATTATATTCATGTTATTCTGTGATTAATTTGCTTGATATTATCTTTTGGTCATAGGACTCGATTAATTACAACGTAGTATGGGGTTTTCATCACACTTTTTATTCATGTGAGATTCATGCTATATTTGCCACTATTTCCTTTTTTGTGGTGTATGTACTAACCATTATTGTTCTCCTTGTGTAATATACTTTCATTTATTGGTATTTACATCTTCAATATATGATCCTTCTTTCATATAGTGTATGTTTCGTATGTTACCAAATCGTAAGGGAAGATTTCACACTCCTCTTTTAATAGACTTCCTTTTGTTATGTCTTTTAATTTACATCTTCTTATGTTGGGATAAGTTCTTATATATCATTATTGATGTAAATTTTATTTCCACGTGATGGGATACCCTTTTTCACTCGTAAACTAATTTTCTGAATTTTAATTTGATGTCGTTAGGCTGTCGAATTTATTTAAGGGATCTTCTTTACCAAATTTCAATTCATTGGGTTAAACTTATACTTTTTGAAAATGTCATGATATGAATATGTGTGAATGACCTTTTATTGTTTTACACTTAATATCCACTTATATTGGGTGTATTTTTATTTTTCACACATAATTATGTCATTGATTTATCTTTAATCTAAGGAAACCTTCTATATAAGTGATTGCGTCTCAATTTACATTCCATTGAGGCATCATTGTTTTTATGCACCAATTCACTCTTATGTGGTTTATATAATGTCCTTTGGCATATTATATCATTAGTCCTTTTATTCTCATGATATTATAAATTTATGATTAAATTTTATTCCTCAATTATTTGTATTCAAGCGTCTCTCATCTTGTTAAAAACAATTTAACTAAAATATCGTTTTAAATGTTTTAAAGATTTATTCTTCTAAATATTTGTCATTAATGACCATGTTTTCAAAATGGTTTTGGGATTTATATATATGTACATTAATGTTTAAAATTGTTAATTCCATTAAAATCATCAAATTGGTATGGGACACTTTGATTCAAAAATCTCTTTATTAAATGTCTTAAATGGTTTTTGAAAATGGTTTGATAAAGCATTGTTTACATCAATATCTTGATTTGATATATTGTGATTGGAATATGGAAATGTTATATTTTCTTTATGCTGGTGTTATATGTTATGAATATGTTATGGTTATTGGGCATTGTTTACGTATACGAGTGGTTTCGTGAAAAACCTAGGGCGGGTGAGCCCGATATAGCTCTCTATTGCATTAGGTAACATGATGAAGGTTAATGTGAATGTTTCTCCTAAGAGATTTATGGAATATAATGTGATGGGTATTCCAAAGTAACTCCCTATGTAGTTGTGATAGCTACATTGTACATATGTTATGGATGCCACAAGATACCTTTATAATTTATGATTTCAATTAATTATTCATAAAATCTTATGTTTTAATGAGGTAACTAAAAGAGTTCATGTTTTGTATGTATTTATGAACAAATTTTTTCATTCTTTATTTAATAACACTTAATGAGTTTTTATGCTCATCCCATGTTTTGAAATGTTTTCACAGGACTTAAATATGAATAGGGTCAAGCATTGGATCAAGGAAAAGTCATGATGTCTAAAACTTGGAACTAGACATGACACTTTTTTTCAAGAGTTTTTATTTTAAGAAAAAAATGGATACTGGGTAAAATTATCTATATGTAATATTCATGTTGTTATGTAAATGTAATGACCTAATTCTCTAAAACTCTAAACCTGAAAAGACCCTGAATGTGAATTATTCATTTAATTCAATATTATGGAATGTTTAAGGATTGGTCCTTAAAAC